>OY744549.1:27577383-27947383 GCA_963556195.1 Sepiola atlantica | reverse complement strand
CAGATCTATTTAAGATCGATATAAAGCAATACATCCTAAAATACTCAGTTGTTGACGAAATGCCCGCACCAGAAACCAGCAAGGTAAAATAAAAAGCTACACATCGCTATTCGGATGGTTCGATGAGATAAAGCTTTCGAAATAATTAACATATCATGGTGTATTAAGCATATGACTAGCTCACCCCTCTACGCTAGAAGCCACTTTCATCGAGAGACATGGGGTCTCAAATCAAGAAATGCTTCATAGATAGCATTACTGTAGATCAGAGCAACCACTATAAACATCACATTATCATCACCCGCTTGGGATGGGTTATATAAACCGCACTGCCAGTCTAATTAAGCCTGGAAAAGAAGAACACAGACAACGTGTAGAAGAAAAATCGGTAGAAATGAAAATTATTCAAGATCTCAGTAGGTACACTATAAACCTACCGCCACTCTATCCAGATCAACACGTGTCAATAATAAAATTGACAAAACGTGGAACCATTAAAAATGGAACCATTGGCCTTTAAAATGGTAACCCAATGAGCTATACTATAGAATCTCCAAATGCAACCAAACTCTGACGTCATCGTACTAACCTACGTGCAATACCAGCACCGACAGTGAAGAAGAAAGTGCACTTCGGTGATCCAACACCACAAACGATACAATATAATGATGAAACAATACAGATGGGGGCAGGAAACAGGTCACCGTTTCCCATAATGAAAGAGGAATCAGACAAAATTAAGAGCAGACCCAAAGAAACACAAAAGCACTAGATGTGGACGAATCATAAATATGCCGACCAGATCCAAAAACTCCATATAAACAATAAACATCATAGATACAGTTTATGACTACCACTGAAATACCAACATTACCATATTCAAATAATCCAGCATATTTTCGGGGTGGGGGTACATCTGTGTCAAAATGCTGACGTAATATTCGGCCCCATTGACATGTACGATTCTTCAACATTATACCTATCTTATTCCTTACGAAATAAAACCTCAACCAAAACCAAAATCAATCCATTTTGTTCTTATGCGATGGTTTGCCGTTGTAGCAGTTACATAATTACGATCTATTTTCTTTTGCAGTTGCATATTCTCACTCACCGAGTGATTGATGCTTTATTCACCCAAAACACTTTTTGTGCGGGAAAGCACTTCAGCCTAAGCATTTTCCGGGGATTCATGAACAGTCAGACGTAGAGCGTCATGTTGACTTGGGCAGAGGCCAGATCAAAAACCCGAACTCAATGAACTCAATCTTACTTGTATAGTAGATGCATGTCTCCTGACTCAACATATTTTGTAATTCTGTTTCCATAATTATTTGCGGGTCATTGTTTATTGTGTTGAAGAAGTTGTTTGAATAAAATTAATGTGAATTGTAAAGGAGAAAGTGTGTTCTTTTAACCAAAATTTGCTAACCCGTTTTCTTGATATTCAACAAGGCAAGAAGGATGGATATCTTTACAGCAATCCCTGCTACAAAATTGCGATCCCGAAAGTTTTTCCCTCTACCCACCGTTAAGTAAGGTCGAATCAAGAATAAATAAAACATTTACAAAGGCATAAGCGAGCATGATAATGTACAACAATGATGAAGGCAGGGGGGGGGGAGTGTCATATTGAACATTTAAACAATTATAAAAATTATATTTTAACATTTTAATGTTTTTATAATTATCAATAATTTTTGTAATTTTTGGGGTGAAAAAAAAAACAGAATCTGTTCATTCAAGGAAAATGAGTCCCGTCATCTTTTGATTTGTGCCCATTAAACTATTAAAATATTGTGAATGTGTGCATTTATACACCGCCGTTCAAATTTAGAAAGGCATTCTTAACATGAGGAGGGCGAGGGGTTTCTTAACTCTTTCATTGCCGTGGATGGAACTCTCCTACAATGAAAACAAAACAATTGAAGATTTCGTATGCAAAACGCGATACACGCCATTGACAAAATTACGAAACAGTCACTTCAAAAAGTGTTGTATTTCAACACTCGAATACATCCCAAAATTATCTTTTACATAATATAATATCGGCATAATTTAATTTTGCTTACAAATAAAACAAGTCGGGTATCTTGTACAATAATCCGCAGAGTAAAAACGCTCAAAAACAAATATACAACAAATAAAAGTAACTGTAGCCGATAAAAGTTATTTTCCAACTTATCTGTGACATTTGTTTGCATTTTTTAAGCCGTTACAACTGCTATTTATTAGAAATCAATATTTTTGTCACACGAACATGGGGGGGGGGGTCTTAAGCGAGACTGAAAAATAGTCTTATCGGCGCCATTTTTTTTAGTAAAAATCCGTGCCTAAAAAAACAAGATTTTTTTTTTACATCTAATAAAAACCCATTTATACTACGTAAAAATACAAGCGAATGTCATAGGTAAGTAGGAAAATATCTATTCTCGACGTAGGTCATCATCACTTTTTTATATTTATTATTTTTACCCCGTTCTCGTTTGTTTTTTGGACCCCGTCCGCGACTTTGCGGATTATTGTAAAAGATAGCCAACAAGTATATATAGTTTGAATCTAGATTTGATATATTTGTCCTTTTATTGTTTCATGTCGCTATTTAAACAAATTGGATTTATCGCGGTTTGCATTCGAGCTCTTCAATTATTAAAATGCATAAGTGCCAAATATTGCGATTAATAAAATAATGAAAATTTTAGCCGTAATATTCATTAAAGAGATCAGTGTTGTCCATGGCCGTCGTAAAGAGAAGGTAATTTCACCGAGTCTCCTTTTGTTTTGTTAAATCAGTTAAAAGATGGCGATTAATAAAATAATGATTATTTCACTCGCAATATTCATTAATGAGATGCATATTTTGTTTTGTCCCTATTAAACTATTAAAATATTGCGATAAATAAAATAATAATATTTTTCCCCCTAATATTCAACAAATGTTTCGAAATGATTCATGTATATTACCCCCCCTCCCGCGCTTTAATTTGATGCGAACCTGCTTTTCCGGTCGCCATCTTAAATTTTGACTTCTATCCGTCAAACTCGGCTCGTTTTAATTAACACATCTTAAAATCGTTTCTTTCTTGAGGGCAATTTGTCAAACAACAAGTAAGTGTTACTTGAATTTAATTGCTTTTTGGGGTTCTTTTTTACTACAGGGGCGCGTCCGAACAATTCTGATTCTCTCTGGTTTTGATATAGAAATGAGTCAACGTTACAAGTTTGCATACAAATTAAGAATGCTAATTTTATAGAATCGTCTTCAATCGATTGTTTTTTTTTGGTGTTTTTATAATATTTTATTTTGTTTTCGAGTGCGCTGGGGACGATTTTCACATTGAAATCTGGTACAAATACGTAGTTTGGTTATTACCTACCCTAAGCTTAACCCTAACGTCCACAATACTTAAACGGTTCTGGAACGTGAGCGATTCAGTTAGCCCCCCCCCTCTCGCTGTTAGTTAAAACATCACAAAAAATAAACATATTACGAAATTTGAAAGAAATGGCAGCATTGATCGCAAACTAATTTTGTTGTTTTATAAATAAATGCATTAGTAAACATGGATTTATTTTTACTTTTAATTCTTCAACACATTTTACCTTTTCTTTTGTTTGCGTTTGGTAAAAAAAAAAACCAGGGAAAACAGCTAATTATTTATTTTTCTATCTCTTTTTAGTTATTTAATTTGGATTTTAAACCTGTCACAAATTACTTTGGGGGAGGGATAACTTATTTTTGATTTTAGAAGATTAATTCGGTTTGATATTAGAAGTTACCGTGAACAGAAACCTCATAACAATGCATAAAAAGAAAAAAGTGTACACGCTGAAGAGGTGCAGTAACTCAGATTCTGTTTTTGGATTTCAATCTAATTTTATTTTGCGAAACGTAATTTGCCGATCGTATGTACAAAGAAAGGACGCATTTTTTTTTACAGTTAACGCACATACATATTTTACTAATTGAAGATGAGTGAGTCACGATTGCTATGAAGTGATGTAGAATGAAGATCTCGGCCCAGATCCTTACATTCAGGGCCATGATCCTGCCCTTACTGTTAATTTTACACTGAAATGAAAGCATGTTTTGTTTTCTTCCTTATAGTCAAGTAATCTAATTGCTTCTTCAATCATATGATATAAATTCAGGTTTTTCACGAATACTTCATTTTATTCTCTATTTTTAAAATAAGAGTAACATTCTTTCTTAGTGATGTAATGAAATGAAAGTAGGAAAACTTTTCCTGAAAATGTAATATTTAACGCGACACGAGCGAGTGTCCATATACCCAAAATTACTGCTCAGTTCATGTAAGTGCCCTCTTTGTTATTGGTGTGCTGTTTTCGTTGAATTTTGATAACAAATTGAAACCTCTTATAAAAATTAATTTAAAAAAAATATTATGTGTGCATAGTTTGAAGCCATAATTCAAGGCATCTAAAGAAAGCATCCTGACACTTTCTCTGTTCTATCTTTTATTTTTTGCAAAAATATAATCGTCTAATTAGATGCATCCTTTATGTTTTAAGGCCCTTAAACATCAATAAACAGGCAGAATAAAAAGTGAACCTGATTTATGGAGACCTTCAGCTTCATAAAGCAAGAGTTCCATGACAAATTGGTAACTGTTGAGTGTTTCGATGCATTGATAGTCGTGCGAATGATGTATGCACCTGTAAAAGCCATTTGATATGCTTACAGAAGAGCAACTATCGTTTTATCAGCCGGTTTTCGTCAAGAACACTAAGATCATCTGCATATATGAATATTCGGATGTCATCAAATTTCGATAGGCAATTGGTGTATATGTTGAAACGTGGTAGGCGCAGGGACGGATATTTAAGAGAGTCTGTTTGTAAAGATCTCTACAGGCTCTTCCTTTCATTCATTCTAATGACAAACTTTCGGTTGACTAGCAGTGATTGAATAATCTTGACAGCTGCTGCGTTGTTAATTAGATTATTTTACCCTCAGATTTATATTTAAATTGTTGTTAAAAGACGTGATATTTTATTTTTAGCGTTAGAAATATATAAAAAGAATTAGAATTTTATAAATACATTTTTAACAGTGAGAAATCAAAACTGCTCACGTTTTTTTTATTATGTAAAACCAAAATTAATTGATTTATTATTTTTACAGACTGATACCAGAAAATCAGAGCTGCATAAAACACCTCAACTGTAACTTTGTGACATTTGAAGAACGGAGAGCTTTAATGTTCAAATATTTGTTGAACAACAGGTAATTATATGAATTTGTAAAAGTGTTTAGTGGTTATTATTTCTTTAATGTTTATTGTAATTACATGAGATTTTTTTATTGCAGATTTCGTTAAGTTCAATTTATTTGAATATTACAACTTTTATGAATGTTTTTAATTGCAGATTTTTTTAAAGTTCAATTTATTTGAACATAACAACGTTTATGAATGTTCTGCTCAGAAGTAAATACAGTTTCTGTTATTTTTTTAATAAAAAGATGAAACCCTAAAAGTTGAATGAGATAAAATAAAAAAAATGTATTTAAAGATCTTTGATAAAAGTAGTGACAATTATTGGAAAATTAAAAGTTGGCTAGAAATTATTTGGAGTATTTTATACATTGATTTTTCTTCACACGACATTCTCTTTAATATTATACAACAATTATGATCAAATATATTTATATTTCAAACACCAGGTCTTGGATTGTAAAACTGATATTCTACATGAATAATTGCTTCATCTAAATATAGCATTATGTAGATAAATAACATTTAATAAGCAATCATATAAGATTTAACATGATATATTCTATGATGTTTCTTTTAATATTTTTATTTATATATTCGTTTAGATGAACAAATACGTAAATAATTGCTTCATCTAAATATAGCATTACATAGATAAATAACATTTTAATAAGCAATCATGTAAGATTTAACATGTTATATTCTATGATGTTTCTTTTAATATTTTTATTTATATATTCCTTTAGATGAACAAATACATAAATAATTGCTTCTATCTAAATATAGCATTACGTAGATAAATAACATTTAATAAGCCATCATATAAGATCTAACATGATATATTCTATGGTTTCTTTCAATATTTTTATTTATATATTCGTTTAGATAAACAAATACATAAATAATTGCTTCATCTAAATATAGCATTAGATAGATAAATTACATTTAATAAGCACTCATATAAGATTTAACATATTATATTCTATGATGTTTCTTTTAATATTTTTATTTATATATTCGTTTAGATGAACAAATACATAAATAATTGCTTCATCTAAATATAGCATTACGTAGATAAATTACATTTTAATAAGCAATCATATAAGATTTAACATGATATATTCTATGATGTTTCTTTTAATATTTGTATTTATATATTCGTTTAGATGAACAAATACATAAATAATTGCTTCATCTAAATATAGCATTACATAGATAAATAATATTTTTATAAGCAATCATATAAGATTTAACATGATATATTCTATGATGTTTCCTTTAATATTTTTATTTATATATTCGTTTAGACGAACAAATACATAAATAATTGCTTCATCTAAATATAGCATTACATAGATAAATAACATTTTAAAAAGCAATCATGTAAGATTTAACATGTTATATTCTATGATGTTTCGTTTAATATTTTTATTTATATATTCGTTTAGATGAACAAATACATAAATAATTGCATCATCTAAATATAGCATTACGTAGATAAATAACATTTTAATAAGCCATCATATAAGATCTAACATGATATATTCTATGGTTTCTTTTAATATTTTTATTTATATATTCGTTTAGATGAACAAATACATAAATAATTGCTTCATCTAAATATAGCATTACATAGATAAATTACATTTAATAAGCACTCATATAAGATTTTACATGATATATTCTATGATGTTTCTTTTAATATTTTTATTTATATATTCGTTTAGATGAACAAATACATAAATAATTGCATCATCTAAATATAGCATTACGTAGATGAATTACATTTTAATAAGCAATCATATAAGATTTAACATGATATATTCTATGATGTTTCTTTTAATATTTGTATTTATATATTCGTTTAGATGAACAAATACATAAATAATTGCTTCATCTAAATATAGCATTACATAGATAAATAATATTTTTATAAGCAATCATATAAGATTTAACATGATATATTCTATGATTTTTCCTTTAATATTTTTATTTATATATTCGTTTAGATGAACAAATAAATGAATAATTGCTTAACTTAAATATAGCATTACATAAATAAATAACATTTAATAAGCAATCATATAAGATTTAACATGATATATTCTATGATGTTTCTTTTAATATTTTTATTTATATATTCGTTTAGATGAACAAATACATAAATAATTGCTTCATCTAAATATAGCATTACATAGATAAATAACATTTAATAAGCAATCATATAAGATTGAACATGATATATTCTATGATGTTTCTTTTAATATTTTTATTTATATATTCGTTTAGATGAACAAATACATAAATAATTGCTTCATCTAAATATAGCATTACATAGATAAATAACATTTTAATAAGCAATCATATAAGATTTAACATGATATATTCTATGATGTTTCTTTTAATATTTTTATTTATATATTCGTTTAGATGAACAAATACATAAATAATTGCTTCATCTAAATATAGCATTACATAGATAAATAACATTTAATAAGCAATCATATAAGATTTAACATGATATATTCTATGATGTTTCTTTTAATATTTTTATTTATATATTCGTTTAGATGAACGAATACATAAATAATTGCTTCATTAAAATATAGCATTACATAGATAAATAACATTTAATAAGCAATCATATAAGATTTAACATGATATATTCTATGATGTTTCTTTTAATATTTTTATTTATATATTCGTTTAGATGAACAAATACATAAATAATTGCTTCATCTAAATATAGCATTATATAGATAAATTACATTTAATAAGCAATCATATAAGATTTAACATGATATATTCTATGATGTTTCTTTTAATATTTTTATTTATATATGCGTTTAGATGAACAAATACATAAATAATTGCTTCATCTAAATATAGCATTACCTAGATAAATAATATTTTTATGAGCAATCATATAAGATTTAACATGATATATTCTATGATGTTTCCTTTAATATTTTTATTTATATATTCGTTTAGATGAACAAATACATAAATAATTGCTTCATCTAAATATAGCATTACATAGATAAATAACATTTAATAAGCAATCATATAAGATTTAACATGATATATTCTATGATGTTTCTTTTAATATTTTTATTTATATATTCGTTTAGATGAACAAATACATAAATAATTGCTTCATCTAAATATAGCATTACATAGATAAATAACATTTAATAAGCAATCATATAAGATTTAACATGATATATTCTATGATGTTTCTTTTATTATTTTTATTTATATATTCGTTTAGATGAACAAATACATAAATAATTGCTTCATCTAAATATAGCATTACATAGATAAATTACATTTAATAAGCAATCATATAAGATTTAACATGATATATTCTATGATGTTTCTCTTAATATTTTTATTTATGTATTCGTTTAGATGAACAAATACATACATAATTGCTTCATCTATATATAGCATTACATAGATAAATAACATTTTAATAGGCAATCATATAAGATTTAACATGATATATTCTATGATGTTTCTTTTAATATTTTTATTTATATATTCGTTTAGATGAACAAATACATAAATAATTGCTTCATCTAAATATAGCATTACGTAGATAAATTACATTTTAATAAGCAATCATATAAGATTTAACATGATATATTCTATGATGTTTCCTTTAATATTTTTATTTATATATTCGTTAAGATGAACAAATACATAAATAATTGCTTCATCTAAATATAGCATTACATAGATAAATAACATTTAATAAGCAATCATATAAGATTTAACATGATATATTCTATGATGTTTCTTTTAAATATTTGTTATTTATATATTCGTTTAGATGAACAAATACATAAATAATTGCTTCATCTAAATATAGCATTACGTAGATAAATAACATTTAATAAGCAATCATATAAGATTTAACATGATATATTCTATGATGTTTCTTTTAATATTTTTATTTATATATTTGTTTAGATGAACAAATACATAAATAATTGCTTCATCTAAATATAGCATTACATAGATAAATAACATTTAATAAGCAATCATATAAGATTTAACATGATATATTCTATGATGTTTCTTTTAATATTTTTATTTATATATTCGTTTAGATGAACAAATACATAAATAATTGCTTCATCTAAATATAGCATTACATAGATAAATAACATTTAATAAGCAATCATATAAGGTTTAACATGATATATTCTATGATGTTTCTTTTAATATTTGTATTTATATATTCGTTTAGATGAACAAATACATGAAATATGTTATAGTGTTCCAGACTTGTTATTGAAATTATGAAAATATAGATTTACATAAAATAGAAGAAATTAAATTATAAAAAAATAATGAAACAAGTGTTTTTATATGAAGGAAACATACTTAAATTAATTTGGCAAAAGTGGTGGAGTAATAAAAAACGAAAAACTAAAATAAAATTCGACACAAAAATGGATAAGTCATGAGAAGTTAAAAAGAGAAATTAAAATTATTAAAAAATAAAGTATTTGAATGGTAAAAATAAAACCAGTTGGCATTTAGAAAGTACCAAACTAGAAATTGCCATGGAATGATTTAAAAAGAAAAAATTTAATAATAAACAGTCAGATAATTTAAGTAAACATAGAAAAGTATTTTTTTTTATAAAAATAGAAAAATATATAAAAATGTTTACAGGCTTTAGAAAAGAAATATGAAAAATAAAAAAACTCAAAAGACAAGCAGAGAAGGAAAAAAGATGATTTTTTAATAATTACAAGGTTTAAAAGAAAAAAATATCAATTTATTACAAAATAAACTTCCATATGTCCATTCAAAACCATCTAAGCATGTTTACTTTCCTCTTGCAAGTAAAATACAATAATAAACAACTACATATAAACTGATTTTGTGGATTTGTAACAAAATGACCACATATTATTTACATTGTAAGTGACATGTTTATTCAATAATATATTCGATATTTAAATAAAGAATATTACTCAGTCAATGTGTTTTAATGCTAATTACCTTTCTATATTTTTGTATTTGTTCATCTAAATTTGTATTTCAACCGATCGCTGTGGAGACGAGTGAAGTTATTGGCTCTGCCACACGTGACTTCCTCAGCAGCCTTGGTCTATTAATGACGTGCAACACTTTAGACAATCGTGGATTGACTTGGCTTTACGAGCACCTCTCTATCGCCATTATTCATAAACGCCTTGAGTCTGCTCTCTGCCTGCCAAGCTAGCCGGATATGTGAAGAAAACTATGGACTGTGATACAATTATATATAAGGAATCCGGAATTTTTTGTTACTCGTTGAAATAAAAAAGAATCAATTAATTTAAATAAATATAAATGAAAAGTCATTAGTACTAGCATCTAAGTTTATTCTTTTTGAAAGTCTTAAATAAACTTTCTTATTTCTTTTACATTGCAATATCCCAGAAATCTGAGTATTCACTTCCAATAATATTTAATAATGGCTAGAATTATGTTGTTAAAAATATATTCATGAATATTTTCATTTTTAAAATAAATTATTTTTTCTAACTAAAAAAATATTTCTAAAAAGGAAAAACTTGTTCAAATTTTAGACTCTTTAATTAATGTAATCTTTAGCTAGTGTGAGGCTGCAGGATAACTAATGCAATTAAGTGGTTCAAATTAATTAGCTCTTTACTATTAGTTTTATTGATGATAATTTAGTTAGTATTAATCAAATAGAACTTAACAATATAAAACCATTTTTTTAAATTCCAGGTAAAAAAAATATCAAAAATAATTTCTGTTATATTTTTACATGACTTCGTAGTTTTCAATGTCTAATTAAAAAATAGAAGTCTGATATATTTTTCAAATGCTGAAAGGTAATAGACAATGTTTGTTTTTGTTTATTTACTGATATAAAATTACTACATATCTAGTGTTTATTCCATATATAAAATGTTTAAATTTCAGTGTTATTCAATCCAGTGTTTATTTAATGATATAAAATATGTAAATGTATGTGTTTATTCAATCAAATAAAATGATTACATTTCAATGTTTAAAAGAAAAACTATAAATTTATAACAAAATAATATTCAACGTGTACATGTAAACATATAAGCATTGTTACTTTCCTCAAGTAAAATATAATAATAAACTACTATAGATAAACTGATTTTGTAGATTGTAACAAAATTACCTCATATTATTTACATTGAAAGTGACATTTTGATTCAAGAATATATTCGATATTTGGTGAAAAATGTTTACTCAGTTAATGTAATTTTAATGAAAATTTCATTTTTTAAAAGGGAAAAGTTTTCAGATTTAAGACACTTTCATCAATGTTATTTTAGCGATACTGCAAGATAATTAATTAAATTAAGTGTTTCAAATATATTAGATATTTATTGAAGATTATTTAGTTTGTATTTTCAAATTAAACTTAACATTACACAACCATTTTAAAAAATTGTCATGAAAACAGATTTATGTTATATTTTCACATAATTTGATAATGTAATAGACAATTTTTACTTTTGTTCCTCAGAATATAATATCATTACATCTTATGTGTTTATTCCATGATATTAAATCATAAAATATCCAGTGTTTATTCCATAATATCAAATCATTAAATCTCCAGTATTTATTCCATGATATTAAATCATGCCATCTCCAGTGTTTATTCCATGATATTAAATTATTATATCTCCAGTGTTTATTTCATGCTATTAAATCATTATATCTCCAGTGTTTATTCTATTATGTTAAATCATTAAATCTCCTGTGGTTATTCCATGATATAAAATAATTCAATATTTAGTGGTTATTCCATATGACATAATTAGATTTTAGTGTTTATTCTATGATTAAAAATAATTAAATTTCTAATATTTATTTGATGACATAACATTTTTTACAGTCAGTGTTTATTCAGTGATATAAAATTATTAAATCTTTAATGTTTATTCCATGATCGTCATAATCTTGCCATGATCACCATAATGCAACTGTTCTCTTTGAGGGCAGCCTTTGTTTCTTTAGTCACGATTGTTCTCAAATATGTATGTTTTCAGCATGCGACCTCCACAAGTTTTAGTTGACACAGAACTATCTCGTGTGTGTGAAAGCAATGTTTTAACCTCTCGGATATTTCCATTTTCTTCTGAATTAATTTGATCGTACATTTGTAAAACTTTAATTGAATGTTGTTTACAGAAGAAAGATATGACTGTCACATCTTCCGATTGTAAAATTTGGGATGTCTTCATTATTTCTTCAAATAACATTCTTTTGCATCTTGGTATAAGTCAAAATTAGATTAAAATAAAACACCATATTCGGTGTAAATATATAAAATAATTAAATATTTTATAACAGATGTGAAAAAGATGAAGAGTTTTTTAGACTATGTTTTCTGGCATATAAACATTTTGTGGGTCATTTTGATGATTTTAATATATTTCCCAGTTTCTTAGTATCTTCAAACATTTATTGATTAATTTGTGGAACGAATTGTAGCACCCCAGATATGTTTGTCAAGATTTTTAGTCCGATATTATCTGAAAAAACGAAGTTAATTCATGTTATTAATGGATAAGTATTGCAGTCAATGTCCACATTATATTTTAAATCAAATCAATAATGAATTTGGGGACTTCAGAGAATCGTACATAACTTAAATTTTGTCTTTTTGTTAACAATGCTGAAATCTATCTCTTATTTGCTCATTAAAAAATAACTGTGTCTACATTTGTTCAGCATATTCAAAATAAGTTTGTTTACAATGGACATGCATAAAATTAATATATTTTCTTGAAATGTCTCTTAAATATTTTATACTTGGATGAACTCAAACAATACAAAGAAAACCTCAAATGCATTATTAGATTTGAATAGATTCATGTTTCTTTATCATTTCTTGAAATTTACTTTTCAATGTTGTTTCTATATTTGCAGAATATCCAGCATTCATCAGAAAAAAAATGTCTTATTTGATTTGAATGGATGGACATTTTCTTGGTGACTTTAAATCGGAAAATGCTTTACAGAAATATATTTCTTGATGTAAATTCCTAGAGTAAAAACATAAACCAAGAGGAATCATAGTCTGGTGAACTATACTAATTTTATATCTTTCATCAACTCGAACCTCGTGATAATATATTGGGAAATCATTTTCTTGTCAAGTGTATATATATTTCTTTTATTTCTAGTCTCATTTAATAGAACACACATTGGAATATGTGTAAAAAATAGGATGAACATGATTAACACACTCAATGGTCCCTTAACAAAACCCAAATTCCTAGTATCCAAAATACTTGAAAATAAACAAATACTGCTAATAGTTAAACCTTAATTTTTGCTTAGTTATCAGCAGTTAAATTTGTCATTTTGTAGAAGTATCTATTAAAACGTTTAGTAAATTATCGATATTGGACAGAATTCAGAGAATGTCTATACATTATGTTACTAATATAGTTTCAATAGCATTTGGATATGATGTATAAAAATGCACTGAATATAGCAATTATATTTCATTCACACCGATCTACATAAAAGATAAGTCCTTATTAATTTCAAATCCATATATTTAATAATGAGTTGTTACACAGAGAGACACACATTTATATATATTATCATTTAAAGTTTTAAAAAGTTGATTTTACTGAAATATAAGAAACATACAAATCAACACCCCTTCAACAATTTAAACAAGTTATGGGAATGTTTCATGATTCATTCCGTTTCTTGCACAAAGGCAGAATATGGAAAATATAGACAACAAAATTGTACTAAACGAATCTCACATATCTCAACTTCGAAAATGAACTGTGAATCGGATAATGGACGGAAACGATATTCTTGTGAAATTTGCGGTTCTTATATACAGAAAACATGTGTGCTGCAACATATGCAAAAACATACTAGAGAGAAACGATATTCTTGTGAAATTTGTGGTTCTTCTTTTACAAGTAAACAAAATATGGTTATTCATATGCGAACACATACTGGTGAGAAACCATATTCTTGTGAAATTTGTGGCTCTTCTTTTACACAGAAACAATCTATGTTGAAACATATGAAAACACATACTGGGGAGAAACCGTATTCTTGTGAAATTTGTGGTTCTTCTTTTACACAGAAAACATCTATGTTGAAACATATGAAAACACATACTGGTGAGAAACCATATTCTTGTGAAATTTGTGGCTCTTCTTTTACAACTAAACACAGTATGTTTATTCATATACGAATACATACTGGTGAGAAACCATGTTCTTGCGATATATGTGGCTTTTCTTTTACACAGAAAACACATATGTTGCGACATATGCGTACACATACTGGAGAGAAACCATATTGTTGTGAAATATGTGGTTCTTCTTTCTCACGCAAAACACATATGTTGCGACATATGCTAACACATACAGGAGAGAAACCATATTCTTGTGAAATATGTGGTGCTTCTTTTATAAGTAAACAAAGTATGGATATTCATATGCGAACACATACGGGAGAGAAACCATATTCTTGTGAACTATGTTGCTCTTCTTTTACAATGAAACAAAGTATGTTGCAACATATGCGAACGCATACTGGAGAGAAACCATATTCTTGTGAAGTATGCTCCACTTCTTTTACAAGGAAACAAAGTATGTTGCGACATATGCGAATGCATACTGGAGAGAAACCATATTCGTGTGAAGTTTGTGGCTCTTCATTTGCAAGGAAACAATATGTGTTGGAACATATGCGAACGCACACCGGAGAGAAACCATATTCTTGCGAAGTATGTGACTTTTCTTTTACAAAGAAAAAAAATTTGTTGCAACATATGCAAACTCATACATGATGATAAACGTATTCTTGTGAAATATTTATGTCTTATTCTTAAATAAATTCCATATGTTGCATGTTTATATGTAAACAAAACAATATACCTGTGAAGTGTATCGCTCTTGTGTTTTACACAGATACACTATATTAAAGAACATCCAAGCACATACTACATAAAAACTATATTCCTGTGAAATATGTTCTATTTTTCAGACAAATCCAATATACTAATGCTTAAGAGAAACTATATTCTCATAAAATATATTGTGTTCATTTAGAATGAAACAGCATATGTTGCAAGACGGGCGAACACATACATTAGCAAAACAATATTATTTTACTGTGTGTGTGTTTACTTTTACATAGAAGCCACACATGGCGCAGCATATGCAGACACATGCTGGAGGGAAACAATATTTTTCTGAAGTGTGTAGATCTTTTTTACACAGAGATTAGGTGGCATCACATGCAAACACACATAAGAACGTACTTCACTTTATGAAGTCACCGTTTGAGATATAAAGTTTAACTTTTAGTGAAGACTCAAATATATCTATATCTCATATAGAGATAAAGTGTTAGCGCCACTTGATTTCTTAGAACTTACACTACATTAACATGGAGCAAAAAGGAAAAGAATATTTTTTGTGAAGTGTGGGGCTCATTTTTTACACTGAAATAAAGTATGTTACATCACACGAAAATAAATGTGAGAAAACATATTCTTGTGAAATGTGTGGCTCGTCTTTTTCAAAGAAATGTTATATGTCGTCGAGTTGTATGGGCTTCATCTTTTATACTGAAATCAGGTTTGTTGCGAACAAATACTGGTATATACTGAAGTAAATTAATTACGTACAGCTTTGACATCATTGATTGGCTTCAACAAACCATCAACAGGCTAGATGTAAAGACACGAAAAATGTTAATCCTCCATAGAGTCATCTATAGTAATCAGTGTCTGACAAGACTGTAATTGCCCAGAAGAGACGGAGGATTGGGTCTATCAGAGATAAACCACCAGCATAGAGCAACTATTGTCAGCATTGGCCAGTACCTAGGAAGCTTCTTAAACCCCAGCCTAGCAATGGTACGTAAACACCAAGAGTCAAGAGCCAGCAAAACAAATTCAATCACAAAGTTAGTCAAGCATGGTGGACAAGGCTGTTATATAGCTGAGACAGAAACACTAAACAATTCTGCCACAGAGATAGCCCAACAGAGCCGAAAGAGATACACCCATACTTTTAAGAACATGTGCATTGATGAGTGGTCAGGACAGAAACGTGTCACATACTTCCTCGATGAACTATCCAAGGACTATATTGATGCGGAAGGGTCCTTGGGCTGGGTAAGAAGGGGAGCCCTCCACTACGACCAGGAGAGGTATATCATGGCCGCACAAGACCATTAAAACGTAATTGATCCAGATTTTCTCATTTGTAGAAAGTTCGAAGTGAATAAAACGCACGAGCCGTGGAAATGTGTGTACGTTTGTTTAGAGTTGCAGTGTGTGTGTGTTCCGTTGAACTAGAATTGTACGAAAGGGGTGCGCATTAGTGGAAGTAATCGTTAAGAGATTTTCAGTGTGGCATAAGTGTTGGTCCTTGATGCAGCCTATACCTTTTTCGGGTGATTGTTGTTGCCTTTGTTAGGGGTCAATAAGGTTAGTACCTATTTACGTAACCTTTACGACTCTATATAGAACACATGGTGCTCGCTAAAAATGACACCTGAAAACATGGCACGATATAAATGACACAAGTGAATAAATATGAAAAAATGGTACAAAGCAAGAACAATTCTGCATGGAAACTTAGGATCGTTCATGAGGGGATGACTATTGGGGATGGGCTAGGATCTCTTCCATTTATAAAAAATATTCGTCCAGTAATACCATATAAATTAATTTTCATGCCATACCTTGTCAAAGGGTGTCAATATATCAAGCTCTACCGCCTTTGCTTCATCTGCCTTTGTCCAGTTTGTAGTATATGCGTTCAGAGATGAACATTAGGATATCCGCAGTAGACGTTGCTTTACTAAATCCATACTGATGGTTAGAAAGAAGTTTAGTACTAACTAGGTGCCGAACTATTGTTAGATTGATTAAGGATTCAAAGATTTTAGCGAAGAGCGGGAGTAAACTAGATTTCTTGAAGACTGGTACCATAGATGCAATTTTCCAGCTATCGGGGAAAAAAGATACATCAAGGTATATGTTGTAGAGTTTACAGAGGACAGGAACTAGTTCACCATAGAATTTCTTTATTACTATTACATTAAGATCAGGCCCACATGCTTTCGAGGTCTCAAGTTTTTTATGATGTCCATGACATAAGATGGGGTGATTATCAGGTCATCGACTGTGGCCTCCGTCCGCAGTCAGAAATTAGGGAGAAAGTGGTTTTCGGCGTCCAAAGTGGAGTTAAAGGCGAAACGCTGGACAAATAGTTCAGCCTTGTCAGTTACCGTGCAAACGACATCATTGTGGTTTGATAGCAGGGGAATTGTTGATTGGCCATTGCTAACCACACTATTTTAGATTTTCCAGAAATCACAAGTACATAGTTTCTGCGACTGAATGTGTTTTCTAGTTATCTCTGTATACCTCTCTTTTCTTCAGCCATTACAGTCATACACTTATTTTTTGACTACAGATTTCTATCTATTCGTAGCAGACTTTTGGTGGCTGTATTGTCAGAATGCTTGCTGCCTCTGAGCAATAGCAGCTGCACATTTCGAGGTGACCAGTTGTGGAGAGTGTGGATTCCTGTGGAATTTTCTTATGGGGAATGTGCATCAATGACTGCTTTGATCCATTTCATTGCCTCATTTGTGCATTTATCAGAAGGGAGATGAACAAATTCTACTCCACGAGGCGTCTCTGGTGTGGTTTCTGATTGAATCAAAATCCACCTGTTGAAGTATCTTGCGGTTTTAAGACACGGCTGTTAAGCGTTGTGACGATATTTTAGGGTGATATCAATCATTACCATAAGGTGATTAGCGTTCCTAAGCGAGCTATGAGCATTCGTCACACAAGCCTCGGACAATGAGATCAAGAACATGCCGAGAAGTTAGGGTTGATGGTCTACACGATCAGGAAAGCCGGTTGAGATAGTCGAACTTTTTTATCTCGGGGAGTGGGGGTGCCCCACCCTGGCTACGTGTCACGTGCAAATCATCAGAAAATATCAACTTTAAGGGTTCAGCTTTGTGTAGTCTTTATATAATGGTTCTCAGTAACTACATCAACAAATGATTTATACTCTACGTCATGAAGATTTGTAATTCAGTGTTTAAAAATAGTATTACGAAGTCTTGTTAGAAAATCTAAAAAATTAAAGTCTTAAATAAAAATAGATTAGATTCTTACCAACATCTCTGTACTATAAAGCGAGGCCAAATTTAGGCTCTAAACCCTGATCCCGGCATTCTCGACCATCATCTCTACATTGTGAAACAAACAAATTTATTACCTCTTGCATTATGTGTTGCATTAACAAATCCATTAAGCGTAAATCAGCCTACAGTTATCTACCCATGACTCTCATAATTTCCTGTAATGCAGTGCTGTCTCATTATTCTTACCTTCGTGCCGTGTGTACTCGGATTTCGCCTTCGTTAGCTGGTGTTTCTTGGCCGTTGAACGAAAACACGTGGACGCCGGACTTATGGTTTTAAAGGTCGTTTACTTAAAACAAGACACGACAGAGACTGAAAATAGTTTGTACGAGAGAGACATACCATAGCATCAGTCAAGCCATTTTGGGCCTCATTTCAAACAGCCACTACCAGGTGCAGGGACGGGTCGCTCCACACGTGCGTTCGGTCGCCTTGTTGCAGGCGAAAGAGGGAAAATCAGTCACGAAAAGAACTGCATTTTCAGAATTGTTTCATGTCATGGTTTGTGATGCCTATAAATCACCAGATAATCTGCGACGATGACTAATCGCTTCATATTTTGGATTTGTCTGATTAACTTCTTTTGTAATAGATCAAGCTTAATTGTAGTTTACGTTAATTGTATCGATGCTCAGAAAGTGGCCAAGTTCCAAGATGCTTTGTAGAATTCAACGTATCAATATCCAAATGAGACTTCTGCTTTGGTGGATATATTGCCATCTCTTATGTCATGAAAGACATCCACGAAAATCTGCATGCAGTTCTTCGAATGAGTTTTGTTATTTTGAATTCGTGAATAGTCATATTCTTAGTATTATATGTTGCTTTCTTAATATAATCACATAAATACCAAGAGAGGACTTATTTGCACACGTTTCTAGGATTTAAATTTTTAAGCCCTAAATTTAAACTGACACAAAAAAAGAGAGAAGAAACGAGTCGACCCAGGTGGGTTAACAAACGAAATCCACCTACGTAATTTTACAAGATAGAGATAAGCCAACCACTGAAGACGCAGGATCACTTTTGATATACGATTGGATTTCCCCACATAATAGTGAAATAACGCAACATTCTACAGTTTAGTTCAGTCCAGCGGCATAGACGAGCAGTTGGGGTTTCTTCTCAAGTTCCTTTTTCGCCCCTAGGATGTCTATGGTCTCCCTAGACTTTTTCTCGCTCAGTCGGAGTCTAGTGAGACTGAAGACAGCTGAAACGTAATTTGTGAGGAAATCCAGTCAATTCATTAACTGCAATATGCAAATAACCTTTTAAATGAATTAATCAATTCAACAACGCATTTCCTTTCACCCAATAAATTTCCAATTGAAGTAATTACTTTTAGCTATAAAACGATTGTAGTTTCTTCCCACTGCAATTCGACTAACATGTTCAGATTCCAAATGAAATGTTGTCTTTGCCATGTAAAAAACAGAAATACAATTTCGTTTTGATGATAAATTCTCTTTTTTTAGCCTTTTCTACTCCCCTTGTTTCTTTCAATCATTTTCTCTTTCAACCTATTATTTCCAAAGTTCGTTATGGCTCAAATGCTACTATTTTTTTCTGTTTCCATCTCAGCATGATGTCGGGCCAATTACTTTTTCATTAAAACGATTTTAGCTTCATTTTGTTTGACAATATTTCACAGAAATATGGAAACGATTATTTTTATAGAAAAGCAAAAATAGTTTTAATACAAAATTTTATTTCAAATAATTTTTGAAAAGAACATTAAATAATTATCAGATTTATTTTCTATATTTTACAAAACTGATCTCGTACAAAAAGAAAGTTAACACGTTACACATGATGTGCTTTTAAGATAAAAGTTCATTTCACAAAAAAATGTTATAATGGGAAAATGCTTTCGCCTATCACTGATGTAATCTTTGTAAAAAATAATGAAAATTTATATTTCATAAACCATTTAAGTAGCAGCTGTAGATTCAGTATTTCAACTGTATTAGGAGAAACGGGTTTAACATGACAGTCTTTTCAAATCGATTTCGCCTCAGAATAACATTTTCTTCAATTAAAGACAATAAAACAACTATTGATTTTTCATACAACTTAAATGAAAAAAGAATAAAAATACTCGTTTTTCATCCAATATCAATAATATGCAAATTCGTTTTCAACAAATTATCAATTTTAAGTGTATATTGTACAAATATTAAATGTTACTCAAAATACTGCGTTCGATTTTGGTAAGAGTAGAAATGTATGAAAGAAAATAAACGAATTTATTTACATGTACAGAAAAGAAAAACTGAACAAATTTTTGTTTGCCTTTTCCCAGAGATTATTTCATGTTTGTAGGAAAATATAAAAATACAATTTAGAGGTATGATTTTAGAATCATGTGTTCTCATTAAATAATAATTGATTTCTGATTGTATGTTCGAAAGGTCATACTTACATTTTAGAACATGTTTAAAGTTAATTTATCTTTAGTATGTGTCTGCATGTATTGTAACCAACTTGGTTTCTGTGTAAGAGATAATACACATACATGACTATTATATTGTGTTTCTTACGTATGAGTTTTTATTGCAAAAGAGAAACATACTCTACATTTGTGTTTCTATTCAATATGCTTTCGTATGAGCTACAACATACTTGACGTATGTGTCAATAAATAAATATACTCCAGTAGAATCTCTTTCTGTAGTCTCCTTATATTCTGCGACATACTGGAATTGAGAGAGACAAGTTATATATTCCGCAAGAATATGGTGTCTCACGTTTGTTTGCATGTGATGCAACTTTATTTATGTGAAAAGAGCAACACACTTCACAGAAATATAGTTTTTCTCCTGTATGTGTTTGCATATGCTGAACCACATGTAGCTTATATGTAAGAAAACCACACACTGCGAAATAATATAGTTTCAATTATGTATGTGTTCGTCTATGTCTAGACATATGCTGTTACATTGTAAAAGGACCAAATACTTTTTGAGAATATGTTGTCTTTAACATCAGTATATTACATTTGTTGCAAAAGAAACAGACATATACTTCATGGAAATATCGTTTCTATGCAGTCTGTGTGTGTGTGCTTCTTCATAGGGCATATGTGTAAGAGGTAAGAGCGATATACTTCACAATAAAGTCATTTTGTTTACACTATATTTTTATATGCAACACATTAAATTTCGTTTAAGGAGAATGCACACATACTTAATAAGAATATGGTTTCTTTCCAGTATGCATTTTCATTTATCGCAACATAATTTGTTTCCTTGTAAAAGAGCAACATACTTCACAAAAATATGGTTTCTCCCGTAAAAACTTTTTTTATCTTTTTGTTTTTGTTAGGGATGGGACATCTAACCGGATGCCAGACATTCAACCGCTATTATAGACACTCCGGCCAAGAGATCTTTTTAGGATTCTAACCGTTCTTTTAAGTGCAAGTGTGTGTATCTCTCTTGCACTCGGTTCACCAGGTATATTTGTCAGGAAGTTTTTAAAAATTCTCTTGCATTAGTCTGGTTACTCCTATAATTACTGGGATTATAAAGACCTTCCTTAGATTCCAGTTTCTTTTCATGTCGTACATAAAACCATGATATTTCGTAATATTTTCTTTTTCTGCTCTGTGTAAGCCAGCATTATTAGAGACACTGACTTCAACTAGCGTTGCTACTCTCTTTCATATCACTATGTCAAATTTAACAACTCCGTTTTCTAGATATGTAGCTGTAGGGATTGCATATTCATAGTGGATGGTGTACAACTTATTTCTAACTGTTCTTCTGGTATGTGCTACTAAGACCTGCTGCTACACTTGATATTTAAATTTTTACATATCGTCTAGTGAGAATATTTGCACATTCTGTTGTGTCGCATTGTATAGTAGCCATCCCACAGCAGAACCGTAAATCTGGATGTCAGGTGGCTCACACTCTCTAATTCTGTGTGTCAGAACCTGGACTTGATATTATTGCTGAGACCACTCTTTAAAGGCATTGGCCATTAAGCTTTGATCTTGGGCAGCCATTATCATTCTTTCCTGACTATAGTAGGCGATCCTCTTTTCAGCCAGTCTACAGAGCGTTCCTTATCTATATATTCTTGGGAAAGTTCATCTAGGAAATACTTAGCACGTTTATGGTTGGCACATTCTTCTAGTATTCTGTAATGGGAGGTCTTGGTGTATTTCTGGTGGCTCTTCCGGGCTATTTCCGTGGCAGATTTCTTGCCCGTTTCTGCCTCATTTGTAAGACTGTCCTATCCAAAATGTTTGGCCAGTTTTGTGATAGAGGTTGTTTAGCTTAATCTTGGCGTACATCATAAGGTTTGAGTTATGAGAGATCATCAGATATTGGCCGGTGTTCACAATAGTGGCTCGATGTTGATGGTCAATTTCTGAGAGACCGATACCTCTTTCTAATCATGGTCGATACAGCCTTGGTAGACACTGGTTTCTGTACATTACTCTGTACAGTGTCAACATTTTCCTCGTTTTAGTGTCTAATCTATTAATGTCCTTTTGTGGCCAATCATTAATTCCAAAGCTGTATGTTATCACTGGCATAGCTAATTGGTTAATGGCAGTTACTTTGTTTTTTGTTGTAAGCTGTGTTTTGCAATTTCTTCTAACACAGCGTATATATTATCAGCCAATTTTTTCGCTCATCTTATCATGTTGAATTGAATCGTTTTCTTCTATGCCAAGGTATTTGTATTGTTCCTGTTCTTCAAGGCCTTTTATGTCAGTATATTTATCAAGCTGTATGTTTTCCGTTTAGATCTTCTTCCCAGCTCTGAGAGAGCACTTGACACATTTGTCCAGTTCGAACTTCATTCCGATATCTTTGGAGAACGTATGGACAACCTGCAGGAGTCGGCTTAAGTCAGCGTCTGAATTAACATACAGTTGAAGTCATCCTTTAAGAACAGATGGTTGACTTTTGTTTGAGTCTTGTTGGCGGCACTGGCTCAGATTGTAGGCACTCCGGCTTTTGTTTAGTAATTTACTTAGCGGATCAATCGCTCGGCAACAGAGTAGAAGAGATAAGCTATATCCTTGGAAAATTTCACTTCGGATCTTTACATCAGGGCTTTTTATTGTACCAGTAGTGTGGTTTAATATCATGGTTCTTTGCCACATATTCATATCTAGTGCTATAAATTTCTTGATGACCAGATGGATCTTATATAGCTCAAGGCAGCACAGATACCATGTGTGGGGTACACTATCGTGTGCCTTTATGTAATCAATCAATGTCATGTTTAGGGTTCTCTGCCTTTCTCTACAGCCCCCAAGGATGGCTTTATTAATCAACAACTGGTCATTGGTGCCTAAACACTTCCTCCTGCATCCTGTTTTTTTCTAAGTATGCTCCAGAATGAGGTGTTCGTAGATGATGTCCGCTATCACACCAGTAGAAGAGTTTGTAGGTTGTAGTGAGGCAGCAGATCGGTCTGTATTTAGTAGGGATTTGTGTCTCACTCGTTTTGGGTATGAGGGTCGTATCACCTTTTACCAGCCATGTTAGTGTGGCCTCCTCATCTGGTGAAGCATCTACTTTATAGTAGTACATATGGCTATGGACAACTATTAGTTTCTTTCGCCAGAAATTGGGTATATTGTCTATGCTAGTTTTTTGTGATTCTGAAATGGATCTAACTTTGGTTTCAACATTCAAGACGTTATCTGTGGCTCTTGCATTTCTGGCTTGCTTTCATTATTTCGAGCTATATCTCAGATTCACTTGATCTCTTAATTGCATGGCCCCTCATTATTAAACATAGACGTCTAGTAATCTTCAAGCTCCTTCTTTTCTGGTTGCTTTTCAACCAGTAATTTTCTTCCACTAAAATTCGGTAAAATAGTCTTATTTTTCTTTTTTTTAACTGTCTGTTCGTAACTGTCGCCCTGTGCTTGCCATCCTTGGCTTGAATTATTTTGGCAACTGCTGGAATCCTGCCTTCATGTTCCTTTGCAACGTTTTTAATGTATTCTACATTTCTTTTGTATTACAAACTGAGTCTGCAAATATCGTTCCTCCGCCGTCACCACACTGCAGGGACAGCAAGTATTCGTTCCCATATGTTGCAGCACGCGTTGTTTCTGTGTTAAAATAGAGCGACATACTTTACAAGTATGAAATCAAGGAGAACCTTCCTGAGGTTAACGCTTAATTAGATGAGATACATAGATATTTGAATAGTCTATATATTTTCTCTTTTCCTTCTCCAACGTTGAGTTTGTTAAGATATTAATTACATTAATGTTTATTTCCCTAATTTACTAGTAAACTATGTTGTAGTATAGGTTTCTTGTAGTCTTACCATATTCCAGGACAATAATTTATCTAGTCTGGTGGAGTATCGAACTAAGTGTTGTTATTTGAGGTAACATCACTAGGAGAAGGTTTACTGTTCCTCGTATGAGCAAGTGTATAGCCGTGCTGAGGGGATCTGATTTGTGCTGCGAATACTATATTATTTTTAATTTTTGGTAAGAATTAAGTTGTAAGTTTAGTATACTCATATCTGGCTGTTCTAACAAACTTTTGTACAGAGAGACCGAAGACACTCGGGTATGGTGTTTAGTAGCTTCAGTATGCGTTTGAAACATATGTTGATTCCTTGCTAAAGAAGAGCCACATACTTCACAAGAATATGGTTTCTATCTAGTATGTGATCGCATGTGTCGCAACATACTTTGTTTAGTTGTAAAAGGAGAGCCACATACTTCACAAGAATATGGTTTATCTCCAGTATGTGTTCGCATATGTTGCAACATATGGTGTTTCTCTGCAAAAGAAGAGAAACATACTTCACAAGAATATGGTTTCTCTCCAGTATGTGTTCGCATATGTATAGACATACTTCGTTTATATGAAAAAGAAGAGTTGCATACTTCACAGGAATATGGTTTCTCTCCAGTATGAGTTCGCATATGTACCAACATAATTTGTTTTCTTGTAAAAGAAGACCCACATACTCCACAAGAATATGGTTTCTCTCCAGTATGTGTTCGCATATGTTGCAACATATTCTGTTTCTGTGCAAAAGAAGAGCCACATACTTCACAAGAATATGGTTTCTCTCCCGCATGTGTTCGCATATGTTGTAACATGTTTTGTTTCTGTGTAAACGAAGAGCTACATACATCACAAGAATATGGCTTCTCTCCAGTATGTGTTCGCATATGTTGCAACTTATGATGTTTCTTTATAAAAGAAGAGCCACATACTTCACAAGAATATGGTTTCTCTCCAGTATGTGTTCGCATATGTTCTAACATATGTTGTTTCCTTGTAAAAGAAGAGTCACATACTTCACAAGGATATGGTTTCTCTCTAGTATGTATTCGCCTATGTTGCAACATATTTAGTTTCCTACCAAAAGCAGAGTCGCATACTTCACAGAAATATTTTATTTTTCAGTATGTGTTCGCGTATTACTCACCAATGGTTGCATTCAACTATTTTCACAAGACTGTGTGCTAGACCTCTGTATTTTAAATTTAGTAGGAATGATATTCTCTGTATGCAGGTCAGATAAAACGGAAAATTAAGTGAATTTTCATACATCGTATTCATGTGATACTTAAACACAACGTAAATAGCTTAATGTACAGAAATCTACAGAATCTAGTCCAATATAACTGTTCATTCATTAATATTTATATTTTAATGGATGATTCTACACAACTGATAATTTTTGCAACTCATAATTAAGCTATAATTTCAGTTTCAAACATTAGTAGTATGAGTTTCATTTGAAGTATGTTCGATGTCTGGAATTCTGCATTCATTAAAGGGTCTATGAGTGCATTAGTCATATTCACACATCAGTTAATTTTCATATACACCTGTCAGTGCAGTAGTCATATACACACATGAGTGCATTAGTCATATACATACATGAGTGCATTAGTCATATACACACATGAGTGCATTAGTCATATACACACATGAGTGCATTAGTCATATACACACATGAGTGCATTAGTAATATATGCATATGAGTGCATTAGTCATATATGCACATGAGTGCATTAGTCATATATGCACATGAGTGCATTAGTCATATATGCACATGAGTGCATTAGTCATATATGCACATGAAACAATAATTTCAGCTCGTGTTCCAATGTAATAAGACTAAGAAGATCAGAAATACGATTTACATCAAGAAATTTCAAACTGTATTTTTGTGAGATATTTTTATGTTTCAAGTCAGCATGATTATGTAAATCCATTCAAATCCAATGACACTTGTTTTTCTCATGAATACTGGATATTCTGAAAAATTTAAAACAAAAGATACATTTCAAGAAAACATAAATGTTATACATCTTCTTTGAAAAGAAACATATTTTTTAAATATCACGAAGTGTAGACACGGTTATTTTTCAAATGGATTAATTAAATATTGGTTTTAGCATTGTTGTCTTAAAAGAATAATTGAAGTTATTATGTACAATTTTATTAAAAAGTCCCCAAATACATTATTTATTAAATTAAAAATATAATGAGAGTATTTGTTGCAATAGTTATCAATTAATAAGATTAATTGGTCCCTTTATTTTCAGATTATATTAGATTAAATATCAACAACACTTCTATATGAGGTTCAAAATGTAATAATTTTGTTTTAATATATTTACACAATTTGTATAGTTCACAAAAGAAAGAAATTCTTTCAAATGTATGAGAAGCACCAATAATTTATTGATTACCTTCGAAAACACTTATAATAATCCAATTTTGTTTGCAACATTTTCATTAGACGGTAGAAAGAAGACTTGAAAGCAATTACGGTTGAATAAATACTTGAAAGCACTGATGTTTGAAGGTAGACTTGGTTGAAGCAATGACGGTTGAAGCAATTACAGTTGAAGGAAAACATAAAATGACCAAGGTTTAAAGTGTTGTGCTAGGGAATATTACAAGTATCTCAGTCGCATGATGCCAGACAACTTTGACTTAAAACTAATACTATAGATAAGTAGTGCGGACCTAGCCAATCCATTATTGAACGATTTAAAAAGCTGAGTTCATGTGTCAGGGTTGCTTGAAGAAGGTGGAATGCCTGATCCCTATTAATATAACAGGTCTTTTCTTCATGGTTTGCTTGCAGTTGAGTAAGGAAAAAGGGAGATGTTGCCTCTAGAAGAGAAGCCTTATTAGCAACACTTATATGTGCTATTCACTGGAATAACAGAAAAAGGCCTTAAGCCGCATTTCTCTGACAACGAAACACGTGTGCAGAAAAGTGAAGTAAATTAGTTTATTCTGAGTCAGACTCAGCAAAAGTATATGCTGAACTTAACAAAAGCAAACTGTTCAGGTGATTACTGTTTGTGTTGCAATGCAGACATATAGAGTTAGTAAGTGAAATAGCGATTGTAATTCAGTTATTGATAATAGTGAACGACCTGCTTGAGTTTGAGCTTTTTATGAAAACTGATGCAGTGTATTTGCTTCTTAGCCCCAATTTGCTGATGATCCAATGTCTGTATATGTGGCTGTATTGTTTTCATGCAGAGTTAATGAAGCAATGAAATAAGTGAGCAGAATTCAATGCACCTAGCAAGCAGGAACATTTATGTATAAAGGCTTACAACAGCACAGAGACAGTTCTACGAAGAGTTAAAGCAATGAATACATGTTTGTTGGTTTGCTCTCTATGACAATCGAAACCTTGAACTCTCTTGCTGATGACCGTCATCAAAACAGAACTAAGAAAAAGTCTGCTGCGTTATGGACTACTAGACGACCAACCTACATGTTGATGCATACAGTGCATGCACTGATATTTGCGCCAGCAAATGAAGAGAAAACAGACGAGTGTGATCGAAGATTGTGCTGCATGATCTACATTCTACTTATCTTTAAGTGCACATCAAAGTGCCGCCTAAAACCTATAAGACCATTGTTTACTACTGATTATTGAGGGTGGAATTTCGTTTGGTTTGGCTGAATTACAAAGAATAGAAAAGCAGCAAGTCATGTCGATTAAATCTTTATTGGTTTGTTCTGAACTAAATCAAGTTATGCAGCAGTTTACTGGTGTACATTATAGCATTAGTGAAAACCAAAACGAAGTAACTGACGCACAACAAAAGTGAGACTGCACAGATACGAAAAAGCTTATCAGCTTTTTGAAAGCCAGAAATTCCTTAAGTAAATCTGACAAGTCACTGCAAAACGTTATCTCAATTGTTGTAAATGTAGACTAAGCAGGAAAAGTTGGATATGAGATTCTTCAATTTATGGAAAGCAATGATGTATTTAACTATTCATTCAAGTCAAAAGAAAACAGGCCGTTACCCTTGGATAAAAAACAGATGTGATTATAGACAAAAAGGCAGTGCATATTTATCCACAAGCATTGTTCTAATGCCTAACATAAGTTGCAACAAAAGAAAACTTTAATATACAGGACCACTTTAAATATGAATTGTGTAGTTATATAACATCGATGCTTAATTCTATTAGTTCTGCCAGATCTGCAAGCAAAGCAATTCGAGGAAGTGCCCTATAGAGCCAGCTTTGATACCAAGGATGAATCCTTTTCACTGGTAAACACTTTGTTTTGGATGGAGGAGCATTACTACATCGGATCATTTCGCATCATGGTCTTACTTTTAAATTTGTTATACATATATTAAATATGTACTGTGAAAATATTGTAAATGCTTATTGTATTTGATGGTTACAGTGTACACCATTCAGTAAAAGACAATTCCTTTGAGAAGAGTAGTAAATACTATATATGTTCACTGAATTAACTATGATTCCAATGTCGAAAAATGACATTTTCTATATAAATAAATTTTATAAACATAACTTTATCCAGATGTTTATTGGATATTTGGAATAAGCAGGATGTCGGTGTATCCACACCAATTGTGATGCTGTCTTATTGTTGAAAGTGCTGTTAAAATATACACTACAAAATCTAATCTTGGCATTAGCATGTGCTTACATTTTCCATTTTTCATGCCTTACTTGGATATGACATAGTTTCATGCTTATTCAATGTATGCAAAGCAGTTGTTATTAAAATAAAAAGACTTACAGCATTGTGCAGAAGTCTTCTGTCAGAGTAAAGCATAAAAAGAAAGCATTATTGCATCTGAAAAAACGCCAGGAGTGAACTTCAACAAATGCTATTACTATCATTTTTCCCAAAAGATGCATACAACAAAATCGCAGTGGATTAAATATATTGCCTCCAACAACATCTGCTGCAAATTTCTATTCTATGCCTGTATACTAATAAGCACACATATGGTTAGTAACTCGTTTTCTAAATCCCATCAATTAGGGATGTCAAGTGATCAATTGTGTCATCATACCAGAAATGACTGATATTTTATCAGCTTCAGAAAGCCTTCTTAACTTGATCCGGTGCAACTACAAAAGATTGCAATACAGCACGATGTACATGTAAAAAGCATAGACTTAATTGTTCAACACATAGTTGGAGAGTGTTGTGGTACAGCTTGTCCTAATTTGTCAGTGCCTGAAAATAACATTTAGTTAGATGATTGTGAAATAATTGAATAACAAAAGCACTCTGAGAGCACAACCTTCTGCCAAGGTTTATTGTGTTACTCTACTATGCAGGTGAAATTTGGTCATGTTTTTTGAAAATGAGACAATGCATAAACATCGGAAAGTTTACACAGATTGATTGAGAAATGTCAGATCGATAAAGATTCATTTGAAGTTGTTAAATGGGATACTCTATGTGAATAAGAAAAATACTTCCAAATCTTCAATCTGTATTAGATCTAGATAGAAATTTGATCTGGTGCTATGTGATACCATCTGGCACCCACGTTTCAAAATTTAAAAATAATAGACCAGAAATTGACTGAGATGTGATTTTCTTTGAAAATTTGACAATGATGAAAATTTTTCCGAATTTTCAAAAACATCTTTGATTCAGACATTAAACTGGATCACATTCAGAATTTATTATGGGACTTCCCTTGTCAAAGATACAGCTTTAGTAAAAAACGCATTGAAACCTGGTGACTATTTTTTGTATAAAGTGACTCATTTCATATCCTAATTTTTACCTATAAATTTCAAATGATGCTTTGGTGAGATTAATAGCATCCATCACGTTCACCAACAAATATGTTGATAAAAAATGCTAAATTTGCATATTTTGCATCGGTAGATTTTTCTATTAGTACTTTTAGTATGTTAACATAAAGACCTAATAAAAATGAATTGTGCAAAAATTATCTTGTGTTAAATTAGTTTGACCTTTTTCAAAAATTGAGGCTTACTTGACTGAAATACATGGCATTTTCTATTTTTATAACAAATACTGCGTTACTTTTATGTTTACTAAAATTATCTGATTTTTATTATTTAATTTCGCTTTTTAATTCGTCTCATGACAATTTCAATTTTTATAACAAATTGGCTTTTTCTTATATGTTTACTTAAATTATCTGATTTTTATTATTTCATTTCTCTTTTTAATTCGTCTCATGACAATTGCTATTTTTATAACAAATTGCCTTTTTCTTATATGTTTACTTAAATTATCTGATTTTTATTATTTCATTTCTCTTTTTAATTCGTCTCATGACAATTGCTATTTTTATAACAAATTGCCTTTTTCTTATATGTTTACTTAAATTATCTGATTTTTATTATTTCATTTCTCTTTTTAATTCGTCTCATGACAATGTCTATTTTTATAGCAAATTGCCTTTTTCTTATATGTTTACTTTAATTATCTGATTTTTATTATTTCATTTCTCTTTTTTAATTCGTCTCATGACAATTTCTATTTTTATAACAAATTGCCTTTTTCTTATATGTTTACTTAAATTATCTGATTTTTATTATTTCATTTCTCTTTTTAATTCGTCTCATGACAATGTCTATTTTCATAACAAATTTCCTTTTTTTATATGTTTACTTAAATTATCTGATTTTTATTATTAAATTTCTCTTTTTAATACATCTCATGACAATTTCTATTTTTATAACAAATTGCCTTTTTCTTATATGTTTACTTAAATTATCTGATTTTTATTATTTAATTTCTCTTTTTAATTCGTCTCATGACAATGTCTATTTTTATAACAAATTGCCTTTTTCTTATATGTTTACTTAAATTATCTGATTTTTATTATTTAATTTCTCTTTTTAATTCGTCTCATGACAATTTCTATTTTTATGACAAATTGCCTTTTTCTTATATGTTTACTTAAATTATCTGATTTTTATTATTTAATTTCTCTTTTTAATTCGTCTCATGACAATGTCTATTTTTATAACAAATTGCCTTTTTCTTATAGGTTTACTTAAATTATCTGATTTTTATTATTTAATTTCTCTTTTTAATTCGTCTCATGACAATTTCTATTTTTATAACAAATTGTCTTTTTCTTATATGTTTACTTAAATTATCTGATTTTTATTATTTTATTTCTCTTTTAAATTCATCTCATGACAATTTCTATGGAAAAAAAAGAACAGAGAAAGTATCAGAGTGCTTTCTTCCTGGAAACAATAGCACTACTCATAACAATATAAGAATTTGAATTTACTAGCCTTCACACAACACCCTACCTGAGAGTTCATCATTCAAACTCCTCGGTTTCACAGGTAACATGAATTGAAACAAATACATCGAATACATCGCCAAGGCTGCCGCAAAGAAGGTTGGCTATCTCTACCATACTAGTAAACTCCTCTTGCCTGACATTATCCTGTATCTCTACAAAGCCACCATCCGCCCATGCATGGAGTATTGTTGTCACATCTGGGCTGGTGCATCATCTACTAGTCTCTCCCTCCTTGACAAGGTCCAAAAAAGAATTGCCAACCTAATAGGTCCCTCACTGTCAACCAAGCTCCAGTCCCTGTCCCATCGCCGCAATGTAGCATCCTTGTGCTTGTTTTTACAAATACTTCAATGGAATATGTTCCGATGAACTGGCCACTCTAGTGCCCCCTCGACGTAAATTCACTAGACTAACTTGACAATCAACTAAATCTCATTCATTCACTGTGGAGGTCCCCAAATGTCGGAGAGCCTTCTACTCAAATAGCTTCTTTCCTCGCGTTGCTGGCCTCTGGAACTCTCTCCCTGTCCCCTGTTTCCCCGACACTATAGACATGCAGAAGTTTAAAACTAATGTAAACTTCTCCCCTCTTCTTTTTTTTAAGTAGCCCCTTACGTCTACAGTGGCGTCCTGCCTTGTTTGGGGTGAACTATGTTAAAAATAATATTTTTTTTAAAAAAGGACAGTTAGATACTTTTCGGTTTTTAATGTGAGGGATATCTTGCTAACCATCGATTACCTCAGTTGAAAAGCAGTTTCCTCCTCTAACTAAGAACAAAATATATACTACACTTTTATCTTAGTCCGAATGTCTGGAATTATCACTTTAACTCACCATAAATAACATTTGGAAAAAAATTTTTTAGAAGGGGTTTTAATTATCTATGGAAATGTAACGAAAACAGCACCCCATAACAAAGAGTCAAGGAAGAGCAGTAACATGTAAATAGCTGTAACTTTGGGTATATAGACAAGTGATGGTGGGGAGGGTATAGTTTGTCTTGATTTAAATATCACGTCTTCTGAAATGGTTTTCCTATTCATTTCATAACTTAGAAAGAATTAAAAATGGAGAATAAAGAGAAGTATTTGTGATAAAAGTAAATATAGTTCATCTTTCGAAAATGGTGAACAAACAATTTGATTGCTCACTTTCAGTGTAAAACTATCCCTAAAAGCAGGATGTTGATCACCTCATAATTTAGTGATAGCAATCTAGACTCTCAAATAATCATCAAATTAAATTAATAAAATGGTTTTGTGCTTAAATTTGGAAAATTATGTTCTTTCTTTGTATATAAAAGTTGCAAATTACGTTTTTAAAAACGAAATTTAGATTAAACTAAAAAAGGACATTTGGAGTTACTGCCTCTTTTCGGCTTACCTCTCTATACATCGTTATCAGGTTTTGGTATACTGATACAGCTTTGAACCAGACAAAAGTCGATTTTTTTCTTTGGCATCTTTCGGTAGTTTATGTAAGCAGCTGGAAGATGTGAAAGTGTTTAGCCAATCAGAAAGCTCGAGTAGCAGACGAAATATTTACCTGTAAATTGATTAAATCTTTACATTTCTGGCAGGTAGTCGATAATTGAAGTAACGTGATTAAACCAAACTGGTACAGCTTTTGAAGGACTATTATTTTGCTAAGCCTAACCTAACCCGAACCTCGTCGGTTTTTGTCCAATTCAATAACTGTACCAGTACATGAAAAAGAATCTGTAGAAATCGTTGTTTTATTTGATTATGTCCTGTATAATCTTACGTTTACTGATGTAAAAAATAATTTATCGAAAAAAAAAATGTAAGCTTTTAACTTTCCAGTAAAAAAAAAAAATAATCGATTTCATTTATCAAAAACAAAATTGTCATAAAAATTTAAAAAATACGGTGGGTGTTTTTCTTTCAATACTTTTTCATGTTGAAAATCCTAGTTTTGATTGTGACGCCAGTCCGCTCTCATTCGGCTGTTCCGGACTCTTTACATATTTCTGCGTTGCAAAAGTCGATTTTGTCGGGGTCAAAAGCTTCTGTTTACGATAACTTCTAATATCAAACCGAATTCATCTTCCAACAACTTAAATAAGTTATTTTCCCGCAAACAAGGTTCTAATGTCAAATTAGATAAATAAAACGAGATAGAAAAAAAAAATAAATAATTTACTGTTTCCCCCCTAACCTTTTTTTTTTTTACCAAACGCAAACAAAAAAAGTAAATTGTACTGTAGAATGAAAAAAGTTATTTTTTTTTTTAATCCAGATTTACTAATGCATCCTTTATTTTAAAAAGAATTCTATAAATACTGACATTTTCCTTAACATCCCGTAATATGTTCATTTGGTTGATTTCATTAATATAAAAAAATAATTCATCATAAAAATACGGTGAGTGTTTTTATTTCAATACTTGTTCATGATGAAAAGTCTCGTTTTGATTGTGATGCCAGTTCGCTTTCAGTCATCCTTTTCAGGCTGTTTACATATGTATGTGTCGACAAAAGTCGATTTCGTCGGGTTCAAAAGCTGCACTAGTATTGACTTCTGCTTACGGCAACTTCGAATATAAAACCGAATTCAACTTCCAAAAGTTATTTTCCCACAAACAAGGTTCTAAGGCCATAACATAAATAACTAAAAAAAACAAAAAGATTAATTGTGCTGTAGAATTAAAAAAAATATTTTTTAAAATCCAGGTTCACTGATGCATCCTTTATTTGAAAAAGAAATATATAAATACTAAAATGTTCCTTAAAATCTCGTAATATGTTCATTTTTTTTTAGATGTTTTATGTTGCGGGGTGAATCACTCCAGTCTTCAAACCTGAGTTAAGGTAAGGGTACACAATAACTGAACTACGTATTTGCGACGGTTTTCACTGTCAACATCTTTCCCAGGGTACAAAACTATAAATACACTAAAGAAACCCCCCAAAAAAGCGATTGGAGACGATTCTATAAAATGACCATTCTTCTTTTACATGTAATTTTGGAAGGTTGAGTCATTTCTATAACAAAACCAAACAGAACCATAATGGTTCGGATGCGCCCCTGTAGTAAAAAAGAACCTCGAAAAGCAAGTAAATGCAATTAATACTCACTTTTTGTTTGACAATCTGCTATCAAGAAAGAAACGATTAGACATTGAGACAAGGTTGATGATTGGAGATCTACATTTAAGATCGCGATCAGAAAAAAACACAGGTTCGCAGAAAATTAAATCTCTTTGGTGAATATTACGGGTGACATTATTAATATTTAATTTCATGAAAAAAAAATGATTAACAATTCTAAAAAAAATTAGGTAAACCGGAATATTAACCGACTCAGTTTAGAAGTAAGTAAGCAACAAACGGTGTTAGCTCAGATGTATGTAGTGTTTCTCCATAATATAACTTCCGGCGAGAGTTTTAGATTTCTAAGTGTATTATTTTATTAATTTAATTGTAAAATTGTTAGGTGAAAGTACAGAATAGTTAACAAAGGCCTCCTCCCCATGTTAAGAATGTATTTCTAAATAATAACGGTTAAATCCAAGATTTTTATGTTTTTGTGACTTCCTGTTTAATCATGCGCGTCATCTGACGTACGGATGACCAGAAATTAAAAATAATTTTTTTTTGTTAGCATTTCTGAATAACAAAGATTGGCTCTCCAGAATGGTTCGCGATCCCGCTGACTTCCGGGTTATCCTGCAATAAATTTCAAGTACGGATGATCATAAGTGATAAAATAAACTTTTTTTTTGTAACGGAAAATTTAGAATTGTATTTTTAGTATAATAAAATAAGTTGTGAGCAAAACAAATTATCAAATATATGTTTGCTTATATCTTTAATTAAAAAATCTGTTTTTTAAAATTGATATAAATAAAGTTTTGAATTAATTTTAATTGATTTAATTTCGGCAATATTCTTTATTGTATACGCTTTTATTAAATTTTAAATACTTTAATTTATGTTGCTGTTTACAAAATAAAAAAAGACGTTTGCTTTTAAAATTATTATTAAAATACTAAGCTATTATTATATTTTCATAAAAAAATCAAAACACATGTATTGTGTTGCTGTTTCAAAAAAATACAAGACATTTCAAAACATTATATCAATAAAAAGAAGACAGTTCAACATATTTGATTCATACAAAATATTTTTATTAAAGATTTGTGATATTTTCATTAAAAAAAGACATTTCAATATATTTGATTCATCAAAAAAGGTTTATTAAAGACTAGCGGGGCTACCCGGCGTTGCTCGGGGTCATAAAAACATATATTTAAAGAAAGATCGTGTGTGTAACATCTTTATATTCAAACTTCTATGTCCGCCCCCTCTCTCTATAGCCGTCTCTTTATCTGCTACCTTTCTCTTCCCTGGTCGCCCCATTTCGCCGCTACTTTCTAATTTTTCCTTTTGCAAAAGCTGTTTCTTCCCCACCATTTCTCCTATTGCCCAGGGTAATAGTATGACATATTTCTATAAAAAGTAACACCTCTATCTGCGCCTTCTATATAGGTACTTATCTCCACCCCGGTGTCCATACTATATACGTATCTATCATCACCCCGGTGCGCATACTATATACGTACCTATCGCCGACCCAGTGCACATACTATATACGTACCTATCGCCGCCCCTGTGCAGATACTATTTAAGTACCTATCGCCGCCCCGTTGCGAATGCTAAATAGTACCTATCGTTGCCCCGGTGTGAATGCTAAATACATACCTATTGCGCCCCGGTGTGCATGCTACATAAGTACATATCGCTGCCCTAGTGCGAATACTAAAGACATACCAATTGTGCCCCGGTGTGCATGCTACATAAGTACCTATCGCTGCCCTAGTGCGAATAATTAATATGTAGATATTGCCGCTTTGGTGTGAATGCTAAATACGTACCTATCGCCGGCCCAGTGTGAATGCTAAATACGTACCTATAGCTGCCCTGGTGCGAATGCTAAATACGTACCTATAGCCGCCCCGGTGTGAATGCTAAATACGTACCTATCACCACCACGGTGCGAATGCGAAATACATACCTTTCGCCGCCCCGGTGCACGTGCTATATATGTACTGATCGCCGCCGCAGAGCACATGCTATGTACGTACTTATTGCTGCCCATGTGTACATGCTATATACATAGCTATCGCCACCCCTGAATTCTGAATACGTACCTATCGCCGCCCTGGTGTGGAAGCTAAATACGTACATATCGCCGTCCTGGTGCGAATGCTAAATACATACCTATCGCTGCCCTGGTGTGAATGCTAAATACATACCTATCGCCGCCCCGGTGTGAATGCTAAATACGTACCTATCGCCGCCCCGGTGTGAATTTTAAATATGTGCCTTTCGCCGCCCCGGTGTGAATTTTAAATTTGTACCTTTCGCCGCCTCTGTGCGCGTGCTATATACGTACCTATCGCCGCCCCGGTGCGCGTGCTATATATGAACCGATCGCTGCCTCAGTGCGCATGCTAAATACATACCTATCACTGCCCCGGTGCGCATACTATATACGTACTTATTACCGCCCATGTGCACATGCTATATAAGTACCTATCATTACCGCTGAATGCTAAATAAGTACCTATCGCCGCCCCGGTGTGGAAGCTACATACGTACATATCGCCGCCCCTAAATTTGGGCGAACTCCTAAAAAATTTGGCCTCACCCCTAAAATTTTCCCCGACCCCTAAATCTCTCCAGCCCCTAATTTTTCACTCTCCCCCAACCATGAGAAATATTTTGACTTCAAAACAAAAAAAAACAAAAAAAATTTGGCCTGACCCCTAAAAAGTTCCGCCTGACCCCTAAAATTTTCCCGACCCTAAATCTCTCCAGCCCCCTAATTTTTCACTCTCCCCCAACCATGAGAAATATTTTGAGTTCGAAACCAAAAAAAATAAAAAAATTTGGCCTGACCTCTAAAAAGTTCGTCCTGACCCCTAAAATTTTCCCCGACCCCTGAATCTCTCCAGCCCCCTAATTTTTCACTCTCCCCCAACGATGAGAAATATTTTGACTTCAAAACAAAAAAAAACAAAAAAATTTGGCCTGACCCCTAAAAAGTTCCGCCTGACCCCTAAAACTTTTTTTTGTATAATTTTTAAACAAATTTCAAAGTCTGAATTACTTACGGTTGATTGGGTTAGAAGTTTAAGTAATGGTAATTCATAATTCAGTTTTTTGCAGTATTTGATCGTGAATTATTATTTTCTTTAACTTTATATTGAATAAAGATCAGTTTCAAGATGAATCGAATCGTGTTCTTTTCTTTTCTTTTTTTACATGCAATTTTTAAAGTTTTCTAATGCTTTGTTTTAAATATTTACAATATCGTATGGTCAACATGTTTGGATATTTTGGATAACTTTAGTAAAGGTGTTTTTTGTTTACAAGAAATAATACATTTGCACCAAGCTTTATAATAAAGTAATGGATTTATTATATTCCGTGATCATTAATTAATAAATACTGAAAATTTCATTAAAATTGGTTGATTTCCTGAATTTTGATGGATTATTTAGTGAATGGAGAAGTCGAAATGCCTTCTTATTGTCATTACGACCGTCCTTGTTTTGGCACGGAATGCAGTGACGTCAGAGGGGGGCAGGAAGTTAGTTGCTTGGCCTTGTCAACTCTCGGTGGCCATCGTTAATCCCACATGTTTATTACAAAACAAAGCCAGCATACCAATCCAAGTTAATCATTGGTAGACATTATTCAAGTTATTAAGTTTTTTTTTTCGTTATATTTCTGGGTTTCAAAATGTTCAATTTTTGGTTTATTTTCAAGATTATGAAAAAATTCTTTCGCTGATAATGTCACGTTTATGTATGAAAGGGAAATATAATTATATTCGATTTTTTTATTTTCGGAGAAACTAATCATTAAAATCACATGAAATATTTTTTTGCAATTATATTATTATTTGGTGAAAATATTGATTAAACAATGCTTTATTCAATAATAATATCACTAGTTTAAAAAATAATTTTTCTTCGAGTTATAGTGATTTTGTTAACACGGTATTTAAGGGCTTTTTTTGTAATATATACAAAATATTTATTTTTAATTTTTTTAAATTGTTAACATCTACAATGCTTTATTTTCGTAAAAAGCAACACAAAAAATTGATGCACTTTTTAATTAATATATAAAAATATAACTTTAGTAAAGGAGTATTTTGTTTTCAAAAAATAATACATTTTCACTAAGATTTAAAACAACAATAATGGTTTCGTTATATCCCTTGATTGCTGATTAATAAATATTGACAATTTCATTAAAATTGGTTGATTTCCTGAATTTTAGTGAGTTTTTAAGTGAAGGGATGGTCAAAATGTTTTTTACATTTTGAGAATCGGCCATTGATTTTGCACCTACCTAAATTGTTTATGTAATAAACATATTTATTAAATAAAAATTGTAAGTAATATTAAATAAAGAAATTGGTACTTGTTCGTCTTTTACCATAGTCCGTTTTTCACAACTTTTTACTGACCATTTTTTGGTTCACTTTTCGATGTACACTTACCTATCAGGCTGCTAGAGACTTCTGGGTTTTGGGAAAACATTTTCAAATTTTACATTTTAGAACTGATTAGTTTCCAATGTAAATTCAACGTAGACTGATTCCCCTCATTTTGACCATCTCAATTTTTTAAAAATCTTTTTCGGTGTACAATTACCTATCATGTCGATAGAGAATTCCGGGGGTTTTGGGAAAAAAAATTTAAAAATTAGATTTTAAGACGATGGATCAGTTTTCAATATAAATTCAACTTAGACTGATCCCCCTCTTTTTGACCATCTCAACTTTAAAAAATTCTTCTTCTGCTTACAATTACTTATCATGTCGCGAGAGAATTCCGGATTTGGGGGAATATTTTTTAAATATTTGAGATTTTAGTAGGGGGATCAGTTTTGACCATGTTTCATGTGTTGTTCTTATGGACCAACTTTTTTTTGAATTTTTTTCCCAAAACCCCGGAATTCTCTATCGACATGATAGATGATTGTTCACCGAAAAAGATTTTTTTTTAAATTGAGTTGGTCAAAAAGCGGGGGATCAGTCTACGTTGAATTTACATTGGAAACTGATCCCCCCTCCTAAAATGTAAAATATTTGAAAAAAAAAACTTCCAAAAACCCCGGAATTCTCAAGCAGCCTGATAGGTAAGTGTACACCGAAAAATGAACCAAAAAAATGGTCAGTAAAAAGTTGTGAAAAACGGACTATGGTAAAAGACGAACAAGTACCAATAAATTAAATAAAGTAAACATCATGGAATTTTTATTTTACATACATTTTTTATTTATTTATATTAAAAATAATAGATAAAATTAAAGTCATTTTGAAGAAAAGTTGTATATGTCAAAAATATGATTATTTTATTTATTCATATTAAAAATAATAGATAAAATTAACGTCATTTTGAAGAAAATTTGATAATATGTGAAAAATATGATTTTTTATTTATTTATATTAAAAATAATAGATAAAATTAACGTCATTTTGAAGAAAAGTTGTATATGTCAAAAATATGATTTTTTATTTATTTATATTAAAAATAATAGATAAAATTAACGTCATTTTGAAGAAAATTTGATAATATGTAAAACATATGATTTTTTATTTATTTATATTAAAAATAATAGATAAAATTAACGTCATTTTGAAGAAAAGTTGATAATATGTAAAACATATGATTTTTTATTTATTTATATTAAAAATAATTGATAAAATGTACGTCATTTTGAAGAAAATTTGTATAAGTAAAAAAACATGATTTTTTTTATTTATTGATATTTAAAAAAAGTTAATAAAATTAACCCTATGGGATTTTTAAATAAAGAAACTGTGTTTATTTATTTAAACCACATAATAAAAATGGGTCCAGTATGAGATATTGCCGAACAAAAAAATACTTTTAATCATGATATATAGATCCGCAGTTCATAAAACGTCTTCAACAATGTTATAACTTGAAAGCACAATGAAAATGACGATATATGGACGTAATCTAGTGCAGAAAAATGTGTTAAAAAAACAAAAACATCTGCACTGATTTTCTGTTAGAAAATGAAAAACAAAATTAATTAAAAAAAACAAACTATTTTAATATGAGTGGGGATAAAAAATAAAGATTTGCGGTGACGTTTCGTTAGGAGACGATTTATTTAGAGGTCGAACAAAAAGAACGGTCATTACAATCAGGTAAATATTGCTATAAAAATACGTATCTGTTAATGTTAAGTTTTGTTTTTTATGTAAAAATAATCGATAAATTTATTAAAAAATGTCGGTTGTGTTTAAAGAGGCAAAATAATTGAATAAGATCTGAATAGGAAACAAAAAAATGACCCCCGTTTGTTTTTATCGACCCATGGAGGGGGGGGGGGCAGACCGCTTATGGAGTTGCACATTACAGACTATTCTTTTACCAAATTGGTAATTCACATGTAAATTTCCAAGCAATGGATTTCCTAAAGTTAGTTTTGCCCAATCTTGTTTATCTGAAGGATTTATCTGCTTTCTAGAACTAAAAGATTCAAAAAGACGAAATGACCCATAAAAATGTCTCTTTTCCTTTAGTAACAAAACAAAATCTCTCGAACATTTAAAGAAATCAGTTTTAAATTGCCTTTCTATACATGAAATATTAACGAATTCGGTGCTTCTGTAGTTTCACAATGACATGTTAGGCCTCACTTAAAAAATAGCTAAAGAAATGTATAAACTTTGTTATGTATTTACGTGGTAGATGAAAAGAAGACAGTCCACCAAAAATAACGCAAATTTATCCAATATTTATTGAATTAAAAATTTGGAAAAAAAAGCGATTGTATCTGTCGGTCGCCAAATTGTGCCTATCAAGCGTCAGATTAAAAAAAAAAGTTATCTCCCTTCCCTAATCAGTAAGCTTAACTGGTTACAATATGTCTAGTGATACGTGAGATCGTTTTTTCTTCTTTTTCTTATATTTTAATAAATACGTGATGAATTTGCGTATTTCATTTTGTACAATCTTATTTTCAGCTAACACGTAAATACCTAACAAAGTTTATGCGTTTCTTTAAATATTTTAATGTAATTGTGAAACAACAGAAGCACCACGAATTCTCTTCTTGTATTTATTCTAGACATAGAAGAGGAAGAAAAACCCCCAAAACGAAAAACAAATTAAATTCACAAATATATATTCTTTTAATTTAAAGAGTCAGTTTTTTTTTTTTTTTGTAATTGTCGATGAATTTTTTTTAAAAAATCGGTATTCCAGTAGATTAACACCCTCGGCGAAATCATAAAACAACACAAAATGAGATTCTACATTTTAGGGGTGATTACGTGTGAACACCTTCCGAAGGTTGCGGAAATATTATTTTCTTTAGAATTTATAGTTGGGGAGATGTTTTGCGTAAAAATCTGACGTAAAATAATCTCCTGGTCCCAGCCAATAATATCTTCATTATGGCAGATAGATATTTTTTGTGAATGCCTAAGATACATTATGTGCGGTGTTTTAGGATGTACTTTTGATGGCTATTCGGTGTGGTTTTATGAAGGTTTTTTTTTTTTACTTTATTTTTAGAAATCGAATGATAGATTTTAACTCCACTTGGACTTGGGCTTAATGGTTAAGTAAGGGTTTTTAGGGGGCTTGGCCACTCGGACTAAGGGTTAGTGGTAGAGTTGTTGTTTTTATAAAGATGGGGTTTCTTTGTGACTCGAACTTAAAAGCTTTATGTTTTTGTTTTCTCTTAAATGTCTTATTTTCTAGTTTCTTTTTAATAAAATTATATTTTGCTGATAACTATTTCAAAAGCATTTTTATAACTTTAGCCCCCCTCCCCATCCCCATTTCCCCATCTCGTAAAAATGTACATAAGTTGTCGTATGTGGCTTTGCTAAATGGTTAAATGTTAAAACGTAAGTCATCTGAAAATAAGTACCGAAAGTGATGTAACATCACCCAATAAGTCCCGAGCCTAAGTAATAAAACAGCTTTTTAGCAAAATCTGACTTTTGTAAATGCTTCCATCTATATGTAAGGCCCGGATCTAATTGAGTGATATGTTCAAAATCTGACTATTAATTTATGTCATAGATTTTTTTAAACATGTGAGAATAATAAATTGCCACCTTAAAAGAGTTTTGAGTTAACTATTAATTGATTTCATAGAAGATTTTTTTAAACATGTGAGAATAATAAATTGCCACCTTAAAAGTGTTTTGAGTTAACTATTAATTGATTTCATAAAAGTTTTTTTAAACATGTGAGAATAATAAATTGCCACCTTAAAAGTGTTTTGAGTTAACTATTAATTGATTTCATAGAAGATTTTTTTAAACATGTGAGAATAATAAATTGCCACCTTAAAAGTGTTTTAAGTTAACTATTAATTAATTTCATAAAAGTTTTTTTTAAACATGTGAGAATAATAAATTGCCACCTTAAGAGTTTTGAGTTAACTATTAATTGATTTCATAAAAGTTTTTTTAAAACATGTGAGAATAATAAATTGCCACCTTAAAAGTGTTTTGAGTTAACTATTAATTAATTTCATAGAAGTTTTTTTTCCAACATGTGAGACCAATAAATTGCCACCTTAAAAGAGTTTTAAGTTAACTATTAATTGATTTCATAAAAGTTTTTTTAAACATGTGAGAATAATAAATTGCCACCTTAAAAGTGTTTTAAGTTAACTATTAATTGATTTCATAGAAGTTTTTTTTAAACATGTGAGAATAATAAATTGCCACCTTAAAAGTGTTTTGAGTTAACTATTTATTGATTTCATAGAAGTTGTTTTTAAACACGTGAGAATAATAAATTGCCACCTTAAAAGTGTTTTGAGTTAACTATTAATTGATTTCATAGAAGTTTTTTTAACATGTGAGAATAATAAATTGCCACCTTAAAGTAGTTTTGAGTTAACTATTAATCGAAATGTAAACATTGATATCGTATCTATTTTTATTCTGAGTTGAAAATTGAAAACAAATAAGCACAGTGTATTTAATGTTTATTCTTTTGAACGATACAAACATTGAAATCTGTCAAATCACTTCCTCCAAAATTTCCCATTGCGGACTGAAGCCATGTTTGATGACCTGGCAAACACCCTATATTAACACCTCGAAAGAATATGGACCTGATCTTATCCCAGTAATAGTAATAAAGTCATACTCTGCTGAACTGGCCCCTATCCTCTCTAAACTCTACAATAAATGCCTTGCCGAATCTTGCTTTCCTGATATCTAAACTTCTTTCTGATCATCAGTATGGATTTAGGCAAGCACGGTCTACTGTAGATCTCTCTGAACGCATATACCATACACTTGAACTGGGAGGGAAAGGTAGGGTTGTAGCGCTTTATATATCCAAAGCCTGGCATAAAGGTCGTCTCATATAAATTTATACATATGGTATTACTGGACAATTACTTAATATAATTAGATTCTTCCTATCCAATAGAAACATCCAGGTTGTCCTCGAGCACCGTTTATCCATACATGACATAAATGCAGGTGTACCCCAGGGATAGATCCCTAGACTTTTCTTGTTTCTGACTTTCATAAACGACCTACTTGATGACATTGTGTCCGAGATGAATATATTTGTAGACAACACCATGTTCTACTCTTGTAATGTCGTTAAAACGGACACACAGTTATCCAAGGCAGTGACTGAATTCTTAGAAAGTGACCTCCAGTCTATAGTGGAATTTGCTCATAATGGATTGTAACATTTAATGCTGCAAAGACGAAGCTCTTTTCTTTCAACAGCTACAAGAAATCTCTTCAACAACCGATTGCCATGGTAAATAACAGCCGACCTGAGAGTCTAATGTTCAAACTCCCCGACTTTACATTTACTGGTAACATGAATTGGAACAAATACATAGAAAACATTGCCAAGGTTGCTGCAAAGAATATTGGCTCCCTCTACCATGCTAGAAAACTTGACAGTATCTCTACAAAGACACCATCCGCTCATGAATAGAATATTGTTTTAATGTCTGGGCTGGTGCACCATCCAATAGTTTCTCCCTCTTAGACAAGGTCCAAAATAGAGCCTCTACTCTAATAGATCCCACACCATCTACCAAGCTCCAACCCCTGTCCCATCACTGCAATGTTGACTCCTTGTGATTGTTTTACAAGTACTTCAATGAATGTGCTTTGATGAAGTCGCTGCTCTGGTGCACCATTGACATAAATATGCTCAACCCGACAATCAGCTAAATCCCAATTTTTTACTATGGAGGTCTCCATATGCCGGAGAGCCTTCTACTCCGAAAACTCCTTTTGTTGAGACTCCCTCTCTGTTCCCTGTTTCCCCAACTGTAACAACATGCAGAAATTTAAACCTAATATGCACAGCTCTCACTTCAAAATAATCCCCTAAACTGTCACCTATATTCTCAGTAATCTTTTACATGTACAGTGGCAAGTTGGTGTGTGGGTGCACTTTGAGGTTGCGGTAATAGTTTATGAGAATGGCGTCAAATGTTGAAAGTGTTGTCGGTGCCACTTCTGGGAAAAAAGGAAGTAAAGAGTTTAAAATGTTAGTGAGAATGTTTTTATAAAAGATTTCTTTTCCGAATTTAATGGCGATTGTTGAATGAAGAAGTTTGTTTGGAAGAAACAAGATCAGCTGATCCAAATGAACATTAAATGAATTTGAGAGATAAATAGATATATAGAAATACACTGTTAGTTCATGAAAAGAAAAGATGCAAGCTGTTGTGTTGTAACAAATGGTACTAATGTAGTCGAAAAAACAAAAAGATCAGTAATCGACTTTAGTGAATTAAACGAATGTGTGATGTCAGACTGCAGATGTAATTGACGTGAGCAATGAAAAAATGAAAGATTAGAAGAAAGAGCATGGACATATTATGTTGTAGACTTAAAGTCTGGCTATTATTAGTAAAGGTAGAAAATCAATTGATAGGTCAACAATAAGGGGGTATATTGTCTGCGACAGCTCTGAATCTGTTTTAATTATGCACAAGAATCATGTTGGCGGCAGAGATGGAATGTATTCCTACATAGATTACATGTTAGTGGATTAATTGATTTCCTCTGCAGAGGTAAGTAATAAGGAATCTTATAAAGCTTGAGTCAATTGCAAAGCCACCTAAACGATTGGAAACAAGAGAAAAGGGTATGAACTGGCTTTCATAATGTGCAATGGATTTCCAGGTTTGAAAGAAAGTATGAGATAAAATAGGTTTTCTCTTTGCTAAATCTTGGTAGGATCACTTAAAATTGTGTGCAGGTATGTGAATGAGAAAACAAGGTAGTTGATGAAAAGAATTGCTTTTATACAGTAAATAAAGAATCATGTGAGAAAAGAGGACATATTTATAGATGGTATTACCCAAGTTAAATAAGGGATTCGTGTGATGTGAGTTATATGTCTAGTATTAAGGTCACTTGTACTAGTAAAATCCACCGACAATAAAACACTTTGGATAAGTGCAGATTTCAAGGGGTTCCACTAAAGTAGTCATGTTTTAAGTGATACAAATCTAAATGCAATTTTTGTAACGTTTTTACAAATCTCCGTTGTTTTATAAGTTCATTACCGCTCCTCTTTGATGAATTTTGTTATTAAAATTGGAAACCAATCAGAAAAGACATTAACATTAATCTCTTTTGCAGGACGAAAGAGATTGGTCCATTCTTAGTTTATCTTAAAAATAAAACTTCAACATGACGTATCGAACATTTAAAAACATATTTCTCTAGTAAGTAAATCAATCTTTTTACTCTTTTTATGCATCAAAATTATAATTATATGTTGTTTTCTTTTTTTCTAGTAGCATTTTGTAATTACCCTATCTGAGAAAAATATAGTATCCATTTCAGCGAAAGTCAATAATTAGACTGTTTTGCTGACACTGCTATCGTTGATAATGCTATCAGCCACCAATAATCGCTAGTTTTTTTAACTACATTTACAGGCTTATTTTGAAAAAAAAGGAGGAAGAAATGAGTGTTTTGCTTAAAATTAAAGTGAATCCGATTTGTGGTTCTTTTATAAAATAGTGATGTTGTGGAGAAATACCGATTTTAAAATATACTTAACTTTCGATCTATAATTCTAGTCATAATTTAATTATTAGCAGCCAATTAAAATAACAATAAGATTCAAAGTTTTACGTGATTACATGTGTACACCCTGAAATTCTTGTCAGAAAAAAGAAAAATATAATAATTGCTGTAAAGTCTTCATTCAACCCTAATTTCCTTTCAAGTATTTCGTTCAACCGTCATGGCTTTCCAGTTTTCATTCAACCGTCATCGTTTTCCAGATTTCGATCAACCGTCATAGCTTTCAAGTTGTCCTTAAACATTTATTGCTTCCAAGCCTATATTCAAACTGTATGCAAAGAACTGCTCGTTTTTTTAATTTCAGTTTCCATGGTCATTATGCATGGCACAGTCAAACCTGTGTTGCTTACAGCAGAGGGATAGGCTCTGTCTATTATAATAGATTGAGTCACCCATATTGGAAATAATTTGTTTTGATGGCACTCGACTGACATGTAAAGCATGCCGATTTTTTTCATCAGTTTTTCAAGTGATATGTTAGAATGATATGAAAAGCAGTGAAATAAATGACAATCAACATTTTGTATTTGTGTATAACCAAAGTGTTCAATATTTAATTGAAAATGCAGTCTATCACAAAAAATATCAAAGCATTAATACACATGACATATAATTTTATAAGGTTGGAAATCAAAAACCGAGTTTAATTCAATTACTGAATATTTCTTCACACAAAAACTCATTTTCATAAAGAAATTGAGTAATTGAATTTAAAATATTATGTCTTATGTTCTTTTCAATTTTATTAAAACCACTATGCAGAAAGATTTATTATGAAAAGTGAAGGTGAATTAAAAAAAAAAATTTTCAATTTTATTTAAATGCTGTTTTTTTAGTTTGCGTTTACAGAAACAATGTTTTAACTCCTTGAATATTTCAATGTTCCTCTGGAAATATTTGGGATGCCTTTATTGTTTCATAAAATAACGTCTTATTCTGTTTTGATTTCAGTGAAAATGATTATCAATAGATAACCTTATTCAGTACAATTAAATATATGAACAAATCTAATATCTTTTGACATATGCAAAAAAGATTAATAGTTTTATTTGGTTATTTTTATGGCATATTATGATTAAATTGGGTAATTTTCTATATATTCTCCAATTTTGTGGTATGTTTAAATGTTTACAGATGAATTTGTCGAATCAAGGGCAATAGAAGAGAATTGCCAGATTTATTACATGCATTACTAAACATTAATTTGTTGAATGAAGAGCTATATAAGAGAATTATCAGATTCATTACATGCATTACAAAACATTAATTTGTTGAATAAAAAGCAATAGAAAAGAATTGCCAGATTTATTACATGCATTACAAAACATTAATTTGTTAAATGAAGAGCAATAGAAAAGAATTGCCAGATTTATTACATGCATTACAAAACATTAATTTGTTGAATGAAGAGCAATAGAAGAGAATTGCCAGATGTATTACATGCATTACAAACCAGTATTCAAAGTTTTTTTAAGATCGCCAATAAAGTATTCGAGTGTCTAAAATTTTATTCCAAAGAATATTTTTCTTTTGTATGCTATAAAAATGTGTAAGTTATAAAAAACAAAATTATTACATTTTGGATCTCATAAATATTTGGGGGACTTTGTTATAAAATTGTATATAATAACTTCAATTTTGCTTTTAAGCCAACAATTCTTAAGACTTTTGTTGGCAAAGAATATGTATAAAAAATATATTTTCTTTAAGTGTATCTTATAATTGTTTTTAATTTTGCAGAATATCCAGCATTCATGAGAAACACCAGTATTATTGGATTTAAATGGATCTAAATTCTCTTGGTGAATTTTAATATGGAAATGTCTTATGAAGAGATATTTATTTTTTAATGTAAATTGTCTGAAGTTAAAAGCCTGAAACAAGAGAAATCAACTACTTGTATGCAATATGAATCAGTTTCTTTCATCAAATAACATTTTGTGATAATATATTGGACAAAAGATTTTCTTGTCAACCGTATATGTATTTCTTCTCTTCTTAGTCTTACTCAATAGAACACTAGGTGGAATAAGTGTCGCAAATGACTAATCCACTCATTGGGTGCATATGACTAATGCACTCATGGGTGGATATGACTAATACAATTGTTTGTGTATATAACTAATGAACTCCTTGATCCTATTAATAAATAAAAAAATGTTGTCCTCATAAATACTTCAAGAGAAACACATATATTCAATGGTTAACACTGACATTATATCTTAATTATGAGCTGCGAGAAACCATATGTTTGTGAAGTATGTGGCTTTTCTTTTTCAAGGAAATTTCATATGTTGCGACATATGCAAATACATACAGGAGAGAAACCATATTCTTGTGAAGTATGTGGCTCTTTGTTTTCAAGGAAATATCATATGTTGCAACATATGCAAATACATACTGGAGAGAAACCGTATTCTTGTGAAGTATGTGGCTCTTCTTTTCATGCTAAACGTCATGTGTTGCAGCATATGCTAACGCATACTGGAGAGAAACCATACTCTTGTGATGTATGTGGCTCTTCTTTTTCAAGGAAATATGACATGTTGCAACATAAGCGAACGCATACTGGAGAGAGACCATATTCATGTGAAGTATGTGACTTTACTTTTACAAAGAAACAATATATGTTGCAACATATGCGAACTCATACTGGAGAGAAACCATATTCTTGTGAAGTATGTGGCTCCTCTTTTACAAGGAAACAATATATGTTACAACATCTGCGAGTGCATACTGGAGAGAAAGCATATTCTTGTGGAGTGTGTTGTACTTCTTTTACAACTAAACAAAGTATGTTGCGACATATGCAAATGCATACTGGAAAGAAACGATAGTCTTGCTAAGTATTTTTCTTGTATTTCAAAGAAATCCAATGTATTGCATGCAAACACATACTGTAAATAAAATGATCGTCTTGTAAAGTATATCTCTCTTATTTTTTTCAAAGATACACTATATTGAAGCACAGGCGAACTCATGCTGTGAAGAAACTATATTCCTGTTAAGTATGTTGCACTTGTTTTACAAATAAACAATTTATGTTGCAACATATGCGTATACATACTGGAGAGAGAACATTCTTGTGAAGTATGTGGTTCTTCTTTTACAAGGAAACACAGTCTCCTTATACACATAATTTGTCAGGAATAGCGACATCTGAATACTTTCCCCTATATGTAAACCCTGACAAAATATTTAAAATAACATAGTATTCGCAGCAAATATAAAATCTACCAAATATGGCTACTCACACTGGCTTATACGAGATATAGTGCACCATCGCTAAGTTATGTTTTCTGTATAGTAAAAGCACTAAGCTGGATATTCTACAAGACTGAATGAATTATTGTCCTGGAATCCGGTTAGACGAAGAGACCACAAGAAAGGTATACTATAACATAGCTTGTCAATTGGGGAGAGGAACATAAATGTTGTTAACTTCTTTACTAATTAGACATTTGAGAGGTAAAAGAAAACTTTAATGGAATATTCATATGTCTATATATCTCATATATTGATCAAGTGTTTGCGCCAGATAAGGGCCGACTCCTTTATTTCTAATAAAATCGAGTGAAGTAAAATGAAACACCAAAAAACATTCTCGTTAAGTATTTGTGTTTTTTCAAAAATATTCTTGTGAAGTGCATAGCTCTTAGCTTTTGCACAAATACACATACTGCATAGAAATTATTGATCTCTTCCAAATAAATATATGTGTAGAGTTTGAATTACCTACTAGACATCATTCTCGAGTGTTTTCCGTCTCTGTACAAGGGTTTGTCAGTACAAATATTTAATTAGATGACATCTCAAATCATATCTCCGAATATTAATAAAATAAATAAAATAATCTGTGCCAAAAAACATAGAAAAGAGTTTGCAGTTTTTTCTTTATTTATGAATGAATTTGGCTACTTATTTCGTTTCATACATTTCTACTTTTACCAACATTTATTGTGTATAATTAGTTCTAAATTAATTTGCATATCATAAATATTGATGGAACGCGAGTGGTTTTCATTACTTTTTATTTAATGTGTGTGAAAAATAATAGTTGTCTGATTGTCTATAATTAAATAAAAAGTTATTCTGAGACGAAATCGATTTGAAACGATTGTGCCATATTCGTCCTATTACAATTGTGATACTAAATCTACAGCTGGTCCGAATTTTTTAGGAAATATGACTTTTCGTTATTCTTTACAGATTTCATAAGTAATAGCAAATAACATTTACTAGTATAACAATTTTTGTGAAATTAACTTTTATCTAAAGAGCACAACATTTGTAGTATGTTGACTTTCTTTTTGTATGAGGTCAGTTTTGTTAATTATTGCAAATAAATCTGCTTTTTATTGATTGTTATTTTTTTATATTTGCAGTAAAAAATTATATTTAAAAATGTTTTTGCTTTCTATGAAAAAAGCTGATTTCATGTTTTTTATACCGTCAACCAAAATGTAACTGTAAAATAGTTTCAAGGAAGAAGTAATTTTGCCGAGCTCATGCTAAAATGTAGGATAAGCAGTTTATTTCAAAGGAAATTTGGCAATCTAAGAGAAAACCTAAAAGAATAAGTAGTAATAAAGTACCTGGGACGCCGAAGGATCGCCGTCTCCGTATTTAACGTACCATTTCATGTGGATGGGGAGCATATCGCAGCTTTTCTTATGCAATACGGAGACATTATGTCCGTTACCTGCGACGAACACTTATCTATATGGATCATTGAGATTCCACTCGACAAGAAGGCATTTGACACGATCCCCTATTACCTGGAAATAAGGGACGGACGATTCCCGGTAATCGTCGCAGGTAGGAGGCCGTCGTGATCGACCTGCAGGAAGGGAGCCATCTCACCATTGAATGCTACAAGAGGGAAATAAGAAAGCAGGTAATCGCTTTAAAAAGTAGAAATCACCCACCCCCCAGAAAAACAATGCATATAATTTATCTTCCATCACAAAAGAAAATTGGTTAATGGCCTAAAAGATAGAATCGCCCGAAAATGGTAGATCATTTTATGTTAAAATTATATATAAAACTGGTCAAGCGAGATATTCAAAATAGATAATACGAACTTTTGTGAACTTCCTAAGTGCGTATTATAAATAGTATAAAAGTTCGTATTATCTCCTCTGAACTTTCCCAAATGACGGTGACATTTCCCGCTTATTCGTTTATCGATGAAATTTGTTTTTCTTTTATAAAGGAAAAACAACTTTATTAATTTACATGATTTTTGGTATAGGATATATTCAGCCCGTGACAGGTACGTACATTAAACAGATATTCCTCAGTTTTTTCAGTTTTTTTTGTTGCTTTTTCGAATGTCTCCGTACTTCTGGATGAGCGCCAACTAATTTTTCTCAAAATGCTTCCTATAAATAACTTTATTTTGGGTGAGATTTAAAGACACATTGAAAAGAAAACTATTATTACAAAGTACACACGAAATAGTGACGCAACGATTCTACGGTGTGTTTGGGTGGCCCCTAGAGATCGGCCCTGGCATCTTTTTCTTTGTCCCTATTATAATATTTAAATATTGGGTGCTTGTACGAAGAAGCGTCCGTATTAAATTATCAATACCACAAACAAAACAGTAGTATATACTTACGCAGTAGATTTAAATAAGTACCCTCACCAAAAAGTAACACAAATTATCGAGTAGAACTTTAATAAAAATTAAAATCTATTTTTCGGGAACAGTCAATCGACATGGTCAAAGGTATCCATCTTGTCGATTATGACAAACGCGCTTACCTCTCCTTATTATGTCTCCCGTTGGTTTAAGATGGCCGCCTTTGAACGCGTCGATTGACTGTTCCCGAAAAATAGATTTTGCTTATAATTAAAGTTCTACTCGATAATTGTTCCTACATTTTGGTGAGGATAGTTATTTAAATCTACTGCGTAAGTATATAATAATGTTTTTTTTTTGTTGTGTGGTATTGATAATTTGGTATTTTTTTACTATCTTACCCAGCGCAGTTTACCCCTTAAAAAAAGTTCAAATTCTACTTTTTTTTTGTCCAAATACAGCTTAAAATAATATTCGACAAGAAGGAATTTAAAAAAACAATATATATTAAAGATATTAGAGTAAGGGATAACTTTCCTTTATAAATTTAACGTAAAATTAGCAACCATTTCCTGGCCAGTTAGCGTGAAACGAGACATGTAACCGATTTGAGTTTTTAATAAAAACACATAAAAATTTAGCCATTTTCGCGTTTTTTTTTGGAGGGGGGGGGGCAAAATGTGTTTTTTTGGGTGAGGGAGGATAACCAACTTGACTGTTCAATTTGTTCTTATTTTAATTATTAAATAAAAACACATAGAAATTTAGCCAAATTAGTTTTTTTTTTGGGGGGGGGGGATCTGAAGTTAACGAATTATAGCAAAACAAATTAACGACGATAGAAAATACTTAAAACATTTGGTATTCTGCAGTTTACGGACCGTGCTATTTAATGGTTTTCTTAATAATAACGGAATTATTTCAGCACGGTCCGTAAACTGCAGAAGTACCAAATGTTTTAAGTATTTCCATCGGGGTTTATTTGTTGTTTTTATTTTTATTTTTCTATGATTCGTTAATTTCAGAGCCCCCCACACACAAAAACAGACGAAATTGGCTAAATTTCTACGTGTTTTTATTAAATAAATACCCCCACCCCCAAAACAACTGAATTGGCTTTATTTCTACGTGTTTTATTAAACAAATAATACCCCCACCCAAAAAACTCTAAATTGGCTAAATTTCTATGTGTTTTTATTAAATAAATAAATACCCGCACCCATTCAAAATTTAAAAAAAGTTTAGTCAAAAAAAAAATTAAATTAAAAAAAAATAAATCCCCCCACTAAATCTAAATTACCTAAATCTCTCCGTTTTTATAAAATAAATCTCCCCCCCCCCCCAAAAAAAAAGAACGAAATTGGCTAAATTTTTACGTGTTTTTTTTATATAAAAAATTCCCCTCCCCTCACAAAATAAGAAACTCAAGTCGGTTACATGTCTCGTTTAACGTTAAGTGGCCAGGAAATGGGTACTCATTTTATGTTAAATTTATAAAGTAAAGTGATCCCTCACTGTAAAATCTTAAATATTTTATTTTAAAATATCTTCTTTGCGGATATTTTTTAGGCTGTTTAAATGTATTTGCACAAAAAAACTAGAATTTGAATATGTTTAAGGGGTAAACTGCTCTGTGTAAGATAGTAAAATTTTACAGATAATTTAATACGAACACTTCTCTGTAGAAGCACCAAATATTGCGACAAATAAAATAATTATTTTTTTACCCGTAATATTCACCAAAGAGATCGACCATATTTAGAAATGGTTCAGTTAAATTACCTCGACTTTTATTTTCTGCGAACCTACTTTTCCAGTCGCCATCTTAAATGGTGACTGCCACCCGTCCAGCTCGTCTCGTTTTAATTAACGCATCTTATAAATATTTTTTCCTTGAAAGAAGTTTGTCAAACAAAAAGTAAGTATTACTTGAATTTAATTTCTTTTGTTTTATTTTTTTTACTACAGGGACGCATCCAATTCCAAACAATTATGATTCCCTTTGATTTTATTATAGAAATTAGTCTATGTTCCAAGTTTGCGTGTAAACGAAGAACGGTCATTTTATAGAATCGTCTCCAATCAGTTCGGATTTTTGGTGTATTTTTATCGTTGTTTTGTTTCCGAGTTGTCTGATGACGATTTTGACATTGAAAACCGTCTCAAGTACCTAGTTTAATTCTTACGTACCCTAACCATAACTGCAACGGCTTAAAACACACACACAAAACGGTTTGTAGACGGGAGTGATTCAGTTAAAATAAACCTTTCATTACTTAAAACATCTAAAAAATGAACATAGTATGTAATTTGAAAGAAAATTCCAGTATCTATAGAAAATATTTACTTTTTTAAGGATTCATTATTCAACCTGGATTTTTGTTTACTTTTAATTCTACAACACTTTTGGTTTTTCTTTGTGTTTGGTAAAAAAAACGGGGAAAAACAGCGAATTATTGATTTTTTTTTTCCTATCCTTTTTTAGTTATTAAATTTGCCCTTCAAACCTGCCGCAAGTTACTGGCTGTTGGGAAAATAACTTATTTAAGATTTTTTAAGATGAATTCGGTTTGATATTTGAAAATACCGTAAACGAAAATCGGTACTCGTACAGCTTTTGAACCAGACAAAACCGACTTTTGCCGACTCAGAAATACGTAAACAGCGTGAAAAGGCAAAATGAGAATGTGTCCAAAAATCTTTCGATTGTTAGAAAGAGAAAGGGGCGAATAGGGGAAGAGGAATTAGAGGAGGGGGAGGGCAACAATGGCTCACGTGACTCAATCGTAGTCACTTATGAACAGAATAGTCTTCCGTATTAACAATTAGCATGTATCCCACCCCCAATACATTTTTTTTTTGTTTATTAATTATTTACCTTACGAAATAGAATGAAGATTGATGGATTTTTGCTCATGTGACCTAATCATAGTCACTTATAAACAGAATATGCTTCGTTATTAACGCTTAGCATATATCCCCCCAATACATTTTTTTTGTTTATTAATTATTTACCTTACGAAATAGAATGAAGATTGATGGATTTTTGCCCACCACCTCCCAGCCCCCGACGCCAGCATTTTGGCTCACGTGACTCAATCGTAGTCACTTATGAACAGAATAGTCTTTCGTATTAACAATTAGCATGTATCACACCCTCAATACATTTTTTTTGTTTATTAATTATTTACCTTACGAAAAAGAATGAAGATTGATGGATTTTCCCTTCTGAGTATATCCTCACTGAAAAAATAAATGTTTCAAATTCTTAAAAATCAGTGCTCTGAAAGTAATTGAACCAATTTTCAATTAAACAATCTTCATTCTATTTCGTAAGGTAAATAATTAATATACAAAAAAAAATGTATTGGGGGTGGGATACATGCTAATTGTTAATACAGAAGACTATTCTGTTCATAAGTGACTACGATTGAGTCACGTGAGCCAAAATGCTGACGCTGGGGGCTGGGCGGGCGATAAAAGTGCCACCCCCAGTTACCGGTAGGTATTATCTATACTTACATTATTCAAAGAGGAAGAATAAGACATCGTCTCATCTATAAGATATGCATTCAATTAGCTTGAAGATTTAAAAGATGTGGTCAGAGCTGTATAGGTATTCTCAGTGCTTGTTGGTGAAGTGCCTCTTCATGCTCTGTATCTGACAAGTTGAGTGGAAGTATGGTGACTGACGATGTTTACTCATTCGCTGCCGGAAGTCGAAGTTCCCAAAAGCATTTCTGCGGATACGGCTCTACACGCGTTTTCACAAAATTAACACAATTAATTAAAAACAAATAAATCTTATTTACGACCAATCAGAGGATTTTCTGAGTTTTTCCGGAATTCGGTTCAAAGATTAAAAGTCTTTTCCAGAGTTCAACAATGAAATATAAATTTATAATTCATAAAAGGTCAATAATATAGGAATGGTTAATTCAATCGTTGATTTAATGTGCAAAGATTTCTTTTGAAAAAGTTCATAGAAGAATGTACGAGAGATAAATTAATTGTTCAGGGCCACAACGAAAAGATCAGCAGACGATAAGAAAGGAATGCAAAGGTTTGTTATTGTGTCTGTGTGTTCGCCTATCTTGGCAGATATGCTGGCTGCTACTTTTGATAGTGTATTCTTATTGAGTTGTGTTGCATCAAGCAGTGATGAAAGATTAGTAAACACTATCTCAGAATGTTAGATATCAACTAGTTTGTTGAAGAAATGCAGATCTCTTTTAAAGATTTTTATCATATTTTTATCTTTTCAACATATATATCAATGAGCATTTTCAACATATATACCAATGACCCAATTAAACATATATACCAATTAACTTTTTAAACATATATACCAATGACCCAATTCATCATATATACTTATGACTCGTTTCAACATATACAGGGTGGGCAAAAATAAGGGTCCTATTTTTAAAAATTCATAACTTTTTTATTTATTGATTTTTTTTTTTTTAGAATAAGTAAAGGACCCCTTCCGAAGCAAGCATGAGCCGTATTAGCCCTAAGGAACGTACCCTCATTTAGAAAACATTATTTTTGCTTAAAAAACTCAAAACAGTGTAAAAAACAATACTTTAGTTTTTGTAAGTTTTAAGAAGTGTTTTTCGGCTAAAATTTGTTTTGTTTATTTCAAAAAATCTCGGAAGGGTCAGTCTACACACACATAAAGTTTATTGAGTTTAACTTTTATTTTGTGGAAGTTATTCAAATTCAAGTTATTCAAATTTAAAGATAGGACCCTTATTTGACCCTTTTTAACATTTTTAACATATATATCAATGACCCTCTTTAACATATATACTCATGACTATATTTAAAGATATATATCAATGACGCAATTGAACATACATACCAATGATGTTTTTCCACAATGACCCTTTTTCAACATATATACCAATGACCCTTCTAAACATATATACTAATGACCATTTTCAACATATATACCAATGACCCAATTGATCACATATGTATTAATGATGCAATTAACACATGCACCAATGATGCAATTAAACGTATATACTAATGACCTTTTTCAACATGTATACCAATGACCCGTTTCCACATGTATACCAATGACCTTTTAAAACATGTATATTAATGATCTTTTCAACATGTATACCAATGACCTTTTCAACATGTATATAAATGACCTTTATCGACATCAATACCAATGACTATTAACAACATATATACTAATGACCCTTTTCAACATATATACCAATGACCCAATTTAATGTATATACAAATAACCCTTTTCAACATATATACCTATGCAACTGTTCAACATATATACCAATGACCCTTTTTATCATATATACTAGTGTCTAAATTCAATATATATATACCAATGACCATTTTCAACATATATTCCAATTACAATTTTTTAAACATATATCAGTTCTTGTGCCTCGCCTTTTCAACATTTATACCAATGACCAACCTTAATTTTAAATCTGCAAATTCATCTAATCGGATGATGAGTAATTAGCAACGACTTTCAGATTCTCAAAGTTACTATTATGTTTTTTTGCTCTTCCTGAACTCTTTGTTATAGAGTGTTGTTTTTGTTACTTTCTTATAGACAAATTGTTCCAAAATTAAATTTTTGTTAAAAATATTATTTGTGGTGAGTTTGAAGTCGGACATTTTGACTAGGATATAAGTGTAGTATCTGTTTTGTCCTCTGTCAGATGAGGAGAAATGCTTTTCCACTGAGTACATTTTGGGTTTACTGAGTATCCTTTACACCAAAAACAGACTTTATATGTAGCTTTTATCTTGTCTGGGGGAAGTAAATACAAATGAATATATTGTTCAAAGTGGTGCTATTGTTTGCAGAGAGAAATCACCCTGACATTTTCTGTTCTTTTTCATTTCTGCAAAAATTAAAATGACTACTTAGATAAGTCGCTTATGTTTATGGCCCTTAAACCTCAGAAAACATGCAGAATTGAAAGTGAACCTGGTTGATGGAAACCATCAGAATCAGAAATCAAAAGGTTCAGGACGAATGGTTGAGTTTTGATGAATTGATAGTAGTGGCAATTATGTACACACATGTAAAAAGCTTTGATTTGATTACAGAAAATCGGCTGTCATTAAATCAGGCCGGTTTTGTCTATGGAGATCCTGTTGGTATTAACTTATCAATATATTGAAGATGGGTATGAAACAAACCCTGATAAAAGGAATAGTTTTTATGTACATAACAGCTGCATATGACGTTGTGAACGATAAGCCAATATTACTGAAGATAGTTCAAATGATAAAACACGCAACAGCTGTCAGAATAATTCAATCACTGCACAACAACCGGGAGTTTTTCATTGAAATGGGTGAATAGAAGAGACTGTGAAGACCTAAAAAAACTGATTACCCAAACATCAGTTTTTCCACCTACCTTTTTTTACATATATACCAATGACCAACTTTAATTCGATGAAATCCGCAAATTCATCTATGGAGATGATCTTTGTCTGACGATGCAAGCAGAGAACTTCATAAATTACTTTCAGCAACGACTTTCAGATGCTCTTAATACCCTGACAGAGTACGACATAAACAATGCACTAAATGCTAATCCAGGAAAGACACAGGTCTGCATTTTTGATCTGGACAACTCTGAGGCAACCAGGAGCTCAGCATCACTTGAAATAGCAATGAATTACAAAATATCAGTTTTCCTGTCTACTTGGGTGTTACACTGGGTGGAACACTATGCTTCAATGGGCACTGCAAAAAGATAAAAGAAAAAAGTTGCTACAATTGACAATTTGCTGACAAAACTCGCAAATTCAAACTTGGGAGCTGACCTAAAAATCTTGCACACAACAGCATTATAAGTTTGTTGATCTGCTAGTAAATACGAGTAGTACTGTAGTTTGGCCAAATTAATCGACCCAGTACTAAATAATTCATGCTATCGAATCACTAGGAAACTAAGACCAACTATCCTACCTATGGTGTAAAAATAGGTTGGCACAATACCTCTCCCGTATTTGAAGGGAAACCCATGTGAGTATCCCAAAACGACCAGGAAAGCAACAGAGGACACCTCGCATTTGGTCAAGAGGCAGATTTAAAGCAATAAGCATTTAATGACCACAGTGAGCCTTGAACTTGCACGGTCACATAATTACTGCAGTGACAGATGAAATAACTCGAATGACTACTTGAACGAAGCTAAGTAAGAACACAGAGAACATGTTCCACATAGCACGACTCTCCCAAGGAATAACAATGCGACCTTGAACCGAGAAAGAGCAAAGGTAGGAGACCAGATGGAAGCCAGCAACAACAAGCAACTGCAGTTGTGGAAATCCCAGACATACAGTTGAACACATCGTTAATGTATGCAAAGATGGAATAACTTGTACTGACCAAGAGTTGATGCACGACGATCGATTCTAGTTGAGTGACATGAAATAAAATTCTACTATTTGTTCTGAATTGATCAACATTTCTATTATTGAAACCACGTTGAAGAAGTCATAGCTGTGGAAATATCGGATAACTTTGAATCTGATTACTATTGTCCACATTTATTTATGAACCCGTAACAATATTTTGCTGCATTTTTTTTATTAAATATGAATTTTCTTTCTTTACATCAAAGTTGTTTATGTAATTTAGTATATTAAATAATTAGACTTATTAAATACATTTTTTTACAATGAGAAATTAAAAATCCTCACGTCTGTTCCTTATATGAAACTAAATTTAACTAATTATTTTGTTTTACAGACTTTTTCCAGAAAATCTGAACTGCATATTTCTATAGCCAAAACCCTCAACTGTAGCTTCATGATCTTTGCAGAAAACAGACAGCTTGAATGTTTAAATATTGTTTTAATAACAGGTAATTATCCGAATTTGTAAAAATGTTTAGTGTTGTATTATTTCTTTAATGATTATTGTAATTGCATGAGTTTTTTTTTCAATTGAGATTTTTGTAAGGTAAATTAATTCGAACCTCGCAACCTTTATGGGCGTTCTAATAAGTTAATACAGTTCATGGTATTTTTTATAAAAAGTTTAAACTCTAAAAGTTTTAACGAGATAAAATTAAAAAAATAATTCACCAAAATGAGTTAAAAGTCGGCTGGAAAATTTATAGATTTTTTTAAGCATTGATTTTTATTTAAAACACAATTCCTTTAATTATATAAAAATCATGATCAATATTTCTACTTAGATAGCATGTCTTTAATTTCTTAAATGAGATCAGTAATACTTAAATAAGATAAATATTTTTCATAAATGATTGCTACATCAAAATATAGAATTCTTATCAGTAATAAATAAATAAGATAAATATTTTTCATAAATGATTGCTACATCAAAATATAGAATTCTTATTAGTAATAAATAAATAAGATAAATAATTTTCATAAATAGTTGCTTCATCAAAATATAGAATGATGTTAGATTAAAAATAAAGTAAATATGCCATTGGGTTTCGAGAATTGAAATTATAAAATATTGAATTTTATTAAATTACAAAAATGAAATAATAAAAATTAAATGTAACAAAAGAATAAAATTAAAAAATTGACAGAAACTTAAATTTTAAATGAAGCAAGGAAAATATCTTATTGAACAAGAGGAAGAGTTATAAAAACGGGAAACTAAAATTAAATTTGACAAAAAAAGATAATTTATTAGAATTTAAGAAACAAAACTAAACTTACTTAATATAAATAATTTGAAGATTAAACAAACACAGGTGTTAATTTCGAAAATAATAAAATAGAAATTGTCATGAAATGAATTAAAAAGAGGAATTAAACCATGTAATCTAAGTAAACATATAAGAAAAGGACAATTTGTTATTAAAATAGAAAATATTTTCAAACGTTTATAGGCTTTTGAAAATAAATAGATAAAACCTCAAAAGACAAACAGAACTGAAAAGAGAATATTTTAGAATTAACTTCTTTAAAAACAAGAATAGTAAATGGCAAAATGATATTTCTACTTGTACATTTAAATATTATATTTGTTTCCTTTCCTCTTGAAAATATAAGACAAAACTATACTACTATAGATAGAATGGTTTTGTGAATTTGTAAGAAAATGACCACATATTTAGATCGTAAGTGACATGTTGAGATAATGCAGAAGAGTTTCGTATTCAAAAATATATTTGACATTTGGTTAGTAATATTTTACTAAGTTAATGTCTTTTTAATAATAATTTCATTTTTAAAAAAGGTAAACAGTTTGAATTTTAACATCTTTCATATATGTAATCCTTAGCTAGTATGAGGTTACAAGATTACTAATGAAATTAAGTGTTTCGAATGTATTAAAAATTTATTAGATTTTATACGATTTTACTGATTTTTTAAAAACTTTAATTCATCCTAAACCAGGCAAAATGTCAGTGTGACGTAGGGCTCTACTGTGAATTAAGGGTCATATTTATAGGGGCATTCTAAGTGAGGAGTTGTGCAGTGAGATATTGGTTCACATTTCATTTAAATTTCGGTATGCTGGCATAATCAGAAGAACAGAACAGCTAAGGAATACCAAATGTTAGCAGTTCGAAGAAATAAGTTACTAGAGTAGAAAGCCTTCTTACATCTTGGGACTTTTACATTGAATAGGTGAGATTTTTTTGATTTAATGGTTGGTCGTGGGTATTTACATAAAGGTTAGGCATAAGTGTGGCAAGTTGTTAGAATGCTTATAAAATAAACAAAGGATGCAACATTGTGTTGATGAAAAGGGCTGGCACTTAGTTAACAGTGAGTGACCTTTAAGATTAGACACTTTTTAGGACCCTGTCGTAGATGGAGAAACTCGTTGTTGATACACCATCCCAGATGTGGCAACAATACTGTATGCATGAAAGAGTGGTTGCTTTGTAGATGTTTGATACTGGCAGGGTGAGAAGTTTACTAGCATGCCAGAAAGAGCCCACCTTTCTCACAGTAGCCATGGCAATATTTTCTATTTGTTCAAATTCATGTTAACTGTAAGGCTTAGGAGTTTTAATGATGAACTCTCAGGTAGGATTCAATTAGCTATGACAATCTTGGTTAAAAGGTTTCTTATAACTGTTAAAAGTAAAAAAATCTTTGTCTTAGTAGGAACTAGCCTTACCATCTATGTGTGGTCCCAATTACCTACAGAGCGGAGGTGAGTTTCTAAATATTAAATATTCAGCAATTATCTTGTATATGTCTGCATTATTATTACTACATCTCAAGAATAGAGCAAGGTGTTACCAGTAAATATACCCATCTCAAACACAATTGCATCAGTGTATTTCTGTTAGGGGGAGGCATAAGTGCAAAATGTCACTATGACGTACCAATAAACAACCTCTCTTACAGTGCATAAATTATTAGCCAGAATTAGCTATTGATTGATATGTGGATCGCTCAAGAATGCCTTATGTGATAGTTCATATGAAAACCGGAAATGCAGTTTGCCACCCCAGCTCTCAGGTAACTTTCTAAAGCTCCTGCTGTTACATAATCGTGCTGTTTTAAGTCAAGATCCTTTGGGTAAATTACACTCAAATAAAATTGAATGGAGCAACTTTACTAAGGCAACATAATTATCTTGCGATAAGAGTCACCAGATTACAAATCTTGTGTGCCAACAATTGATGAAGGTAGTTAGCACTACCATAAGAGGTAACTCTAATTCCTAGAGTTGGAATGCCGAATAAAATATCTGGTTTGCAAACCTACAATTGCTTAATGAGTAGATATGTATTACTATCGCCAGCCCTTGCACTCCTTCTTTGTTTATTAGTCAAGCGCAGAGGTCACAGCGCTGGGACGCCTCTAAACACTCAGTGCCTAGCCCTGTTTCCTTACTAGGACAATGAACGCCGTTCTCTTTCTCTTTATTTGGACAACTTGGGGAAAGTTTTTTTCGTCACTAAGTCTTACATGACCAGTTTGGGTCTCTCTTGTTCTGACAGGTTGAGGGTACAGGTTAGAAAGCTTGTCTGGCTGCTGTTTCCAACTGACACAAAGGAGCTCAAACTCTTGGGTAGCGCCAAAAACGACTGCTCCACCATCAGTTGCATAATATTGTGGGTAGTTGTATGTGCTATGTCGCACATGGAAAGGGACCCTGCAATTATCTCCAGTGGGCTTTCCTGAGGCCACAACCCCCATGGACCAGGTCGTGACTAATGGCTTGGTTGTGTGAGCTTATTGGCACCAAACAAGTACCCACCTTGGCCACCCCACTCTATAATCAAAACAAACATGTCATTACAAAAAAATCAAATCAAACCTAAACCAGACACCCAACAAAAAACACTTTCGCCTCTGCCCTTGAGGCTCGCATTCACAAATATCAGGGAACTTAGAACCAACATCAACAACGTAGAAACCTTTCCCCTGACAAACTCCCCGGATATTCTAGCTCTAAGTGAAACAAAACTTCAATCCTTAATCTCCTTTCACCACTTTGACATGACTGACTACCTCCCACTCTACCATAAAGACTCTGACAAACATATACCCGGGCTAGGAGTTTATGTTCGGAACCCCCTCCCCTTGACTAGAAAACATAGGTTAGAATCAGATGACCAAGACTACATGTGCTTTAGATACGTATAATTTCTCCTTAGCTCACCCCCTCTCTAAAACTGTTGATTTTCCGACCCACATCCCCGATCGAGTAGACCAGCAAGCCTCACTTCTAGACCTTTTCTTAACCTCAATGCCCGAGTCTTGTGCGACGAAAGCTCATAGCCAACTCGGAAATGCTGATCACATTGTGCTAATGGTTCATATCACCCTAAAAAGTCGTCCAAAAGCTGATGAACCGTTGCTCAAAATAACGATATACTACAAGCAGGCTGATTTTGAGAGGCAGCAAGCATTCCGTAAATTCGGCCGCCATAAGTTAGACAGAAATTTATAGAGTCAAGAAATAATTGTAAAGCTGTGATAGGCGAAGCAAAGAGAAGGTATACTGAGTTAACAAAAAACGCATTCAGTCACAGAAAGTAGGTACTCACGATTTCTGGAAAATCTACAATAGTGTAGTGAACAATGGTCAATCAACGATTCCCCCACTATTAAACCACAATGATGTCGTTTGCACGGCAACTGATAAGGCTTGACTACTTGCCCAGCGTTTCGCCTCTAACTCAACTTTGGACTCAGATAACCACCCCCTCCCCAAATTCCCATTGCGGACCGAAGCCACACTTGATAACCTGGTCATAACCCCATCCCAGGTCAGATACATCATGAAAAACCTTGACACCTCCAAAGCTTGTTGGCCTGATCTTATACCTGTAATAGTAATAAAGAAATGCTCTGCTGAACTGGCCCCTGTCCTCTCCAAACTCTACAATAAATGCCTAGCTTAATCTTCCTTCCCCTCTGTGGTACCAGTCTACAAGAGTTCTGGGAATAGAACCGATCCTCAGAACTACCGCCCAATCAGTCTACTGCCGATCTTTGCTAAAATCTTTGAATCCTTAATCAATCTAGTGATAGTACGGCACTTAGTCCATGCTAAACTTCTTTCTGGCCACCAGTATGGATTTAGACAAGCATGATCTACTGCAGACATCCTAACGGTTATCTCTGAACGCATGTATCATATGCTCGACAAGGCAGGAGAAGCTAGAGCCGTAGCGCTTGATATATCCAAGGGCTTTGACAAGGAATGGCATAAAAAGCTTCTCCTGAAAATACGATCATACAGTATTACTGGGCAATTACTTAATATAATAAGATCCTTTCTAAACAAAAGAAAAATCAAGGTTGTTCTCGATGGTCGTTCATCTAAGCAACATGACATAAATGTTGGTGTACCCCAAGGATCTAGCGACCTTTGTTATTCCTGATCTATATAAACGATCTCCCTTATGACATAGATTCTGAGATTGGTTTATTTGCTGACGACACCATGCTTTACTCTTGCCATGTTGGCAAAACAGATGCGATCCTACCCGAGGCAATGGCTGAATCTTTAGAAAATGACCTCCAGGCTGTAGTGGATTGGGGTCATAAATGGTTGGTAACTTTTAATGCCGCAAAGACAAAGCTTTCTTTCAATAACTACTAGAAACCTCTCCAACCACCGATTGTCATGGCAAATAACACCTTCACAGGTAACATGAATTTTGGAACAAATACATTGAAGACATTGCCAAGGCTGCCACAAAGAAAGTTGGCTCCCTCTACCATGCTAGTAAACTCCTCACACCTGACATCATCCTGTATCTCTACAAAGCCACCATCAACCCATGCATGGAGTATTGTTGTCACATCTGGGCTAATGCATCATCTACTAGTCTCTCCCTCCTTTACAAGGTCCAAAAAAGAGTCACCAACCTAATAGGTCCCTCACTGTCAACCAAGCTCCAGTCCCTGTCTCATCGCTTCAATGTAGGATCCTTGTGCTTGTTTTACATATACTTCAATGGATTATGCTCCGATGAATTGGCTACTCTGGTGCCCTCTCAACGTAAATTCACTAGACTAACTCGACAATCAACTAAATCTCATTCATTCACTGTGGAGGTCCCCAGATATCGAGGAGCTTTTATTCCTCGTGCTGCTGGCATCTGTAACTTTCTCCCTGCCCCCTGTTTCCTCGACAGTACAGACATGCAGAAATTTAAAACTAATGTAAACAGACATCTCGCTGTGCAGATCCCAATTTAGGTTGACCCCCCAACCTTCTCCCCTTTTCTGTTTTCTCCGTGGCCCTTTACGTCTACAGTGGCGGCCGGCCTTGTTTGGGGTGAACTATGTTTAAAAAATACCAAATTTACAATAAATTTGAATATTTTAGTTTTCTCTCTTTTCCATCGAATAAGCACTGAATAAATGGACATACACTATCAACGGAATGCAATTGCAGATTCCAAGACCATTTTACTTATAGTTGTGGCAATCTTCTTGAAGTTCCTCATCCATTTTATTCCAAAGTGGCCACTGTTCCAATGGATTAATCATATTTGTCTAAGCTCATGGTGTTACTGACAGAGACACTTGTCTGCAACACAGGTTCTGCCTCCCTTCTAATTGCCTCCAACAACCTTTGCAAAAGTTTACTCGCTATTATCTTTTACATACATAGGCTTGTTGTACCCTATTGATGGTCCCATTAGTATATATAAGTGAATGATTACCAATTCAGTCATCTTATCCCTTTGACAATGCACTTTCCTTATGTTAAGTATGCCAAGGGATACGTGGAGGTGGTAAGATGTACACTGAATTTTCACAGATAGAAAACACCTTCCTCTTTGTAATAATGTTTGTGAAAATAGAAAACCATCCAATCCCCAGACCCCTTATCCGAGCAACTCAGCAAAGGTACGACAAGTGTTCAAAAATATTGGTTTCAGATGTGACACTAACATATTTCTTGTCGATATATGCCGAGATTACCATTCCTTTATAAGGATATGTCCATAATAGACCTCATTATTTTCAGTCATATTCAGACCAAATCCCACCCTCAATAAGCAGTACCTGCTGCTGTGGTAAACTATAATCTTATAGATCCAAAGTTAATATTTGATTGGCCACTTGAAGATAGACACATCTAGAAGCACAATGTTTTATCACCATCGTCTTTTCTCTCTTAGTTTGCTAGCTTTAAAATCAGTGCCAGCACTGTATCCATTACCATGAAGATTGAGCTTCAAGTAGCCCATAACACAGCACACTTTTTATTTGTTCTGCTTGAAAACAGCCATCAGTGAGAGTAACAATTTTGAGAGCTCAAGTTGTGTTTGTCATAGAGAGCAAACAATTATTTTTCTATTGGTTTCACTCTTCGTTTAAATATCTTGTGACTGCGTTTATACATATTTTGTCAGCTTGCTGTGTACCTTACCTTACACTTACCTCCATTTTGGCTGAGGTCTGACATACCAGTATATAGTATCAAAGTTGTCTGTCATTTAATGAGAGCTTGTAATATTTGCAATCGTAATTGACTTCAGGTCTACCTCCAACCGTAATTGCCTTCAGGTCTACCTCCAATCGTAATTGACTTCAGGTCTACCTCCAACCGTAATTGACTTCATGTGTACTTTCAACCGTAATTGCCTTCAGGTCTACCTCCAATCGTAATTGCCTTCAGGTCTACCTCCAACCGTAATTGTCTTCAGGTTTACTTCCAAACGTATTTGACTTCAGGTCTACCTCCAACCGTAATTTCCTTCAGGTCTACCTCCAACCATAATTTCCTTCAGGTCTACCTCCAATCGTAATTGCCTTCAGGTCTACCTCCAATCGTAATTGCCTTCAGGTCTACCTCAAACCGTAATTGACTTCAGGTCTACCTCCAACCGTAATTGCCTTCAGGTTTACTTCCAAACGTATTTGACGTCAGGTCTACCTTTAACCGTAATTGACTTCAGGTTTACCCCCAAACGTAATTGACTTCAGGTCTACTTCCAATCGTAATTTACTTCAGGTCTACCTCCAACCCTAATTGCCTTCTGGTCTACATCCGACCGTGATAGGTTTCTGGTCTACATCCGACCGTGATAGGTTTCAGGTCTACTTCCAACCGTAATTGGTTTTAGGTCTTCCTCCAACCGTACTTTGTTTCAGGTCTTCCTCCAACCGTAATTGTTTTTAGGTCTACTTCCAACCGTACTTTGTTTCAGGTCTTCCTCCAACCGTAATTGGTTTAAGGTTTTCCTCCAACCGTAATTGCTTTCAAGTTTTTCTTAAACATTTATTACTTTCACTGCCGTATTAAAAGTTAGGCAGTGCAAACAATTGACCGTTTTATTACAAGTCCTATCGCCAGTATGCATGGCACAATCGATCCTATGTTGTTTACATCAGGGAGATAAGTTTTACCTGTTGCAATTGGCTGTAGAGGGGACTTTGCATGTGCGTCATCAAACATCGCAATTACTTGTATTGTTAATAACTTATTTTCAATGAACGTGACTGAAATGTAAAGCATGACTACTTACTTCATCATTTACTAAATGATATGAAAACGGTGAAATAAATGACACTCAGTATTTCGTACACGTGTATAACCGAAGTGCATAAGCTTTCCTTAAAATTCCGTTAATAACCGAAGCTTTTCTTCAAATTGCGTTAATCACCAAATGCTAAACACTGTATAATTTAATCAGACTGGAAATGCAAAAACGAGTCTAATAAAATTACTGAATATTTTGTCTCACAAAAACACATTTTCATAAAGAAATTGAATTATTTTTTTCAAATAAAATTATAAAATAACTGAATATTTTGTCTCACGAAAACACATTTTAATAAAGAAATTGAATTATTTTTTTTCAAACTAAATTTAATAAAATTACTGAATATTTTGTCTCACGAAAACACATTTTCATAAAGAAATTTAATTTTTTATTTCAAATTAAATTTAATAAAATTACTGAATATTTTGTCTCACGAAAACACATTTTCATAAAGGAATTGAATTTTCTTTTAATTAAATTAAAAAAAAAATACGTCTTGTTTTTTATACTTTCTATAAAAATCACTGAAAAAATATTTATTTCTTATAAAAAATTACTGTGAATTTAAAACTATATTTTTTCAAATTGAATTTTAAAAAATTACGTCTTATGTTTGTTATACTTTTTATAAAGATCACTGCAAAAATATTTATTTCTAATAAAAAATTACTGTGCATTTAAAACTATATATTTTGAAATTTAATTTAAAAAATTACGTCTTATGTTTTTATACTATTTATAAAAATCACTGCAAAATATTTATTTCTTATAAAAAATTACTGTGAATTTAAAACTATATTTTTTCAAATTGAATTTTAATGTTGTTTCACAACAATTGATAGATTTTGACGGTTAAATTTTATTTATTAAAACACAGTAATCATATTTAAAATATATGGTTGTATTTACTTTTTTATCTTGTGGACGGGGAAGCAATTTTTAACCCCTTGGATATTTATATTTTCCTCTGACAATATTTGTTTCTATATTTTTAAATGTTCAACTAAATGTTATTGACTGAAGAATATGACTGTAACATCTTCAGCTTGCAATATTTAGGATGTCTTTATTGCTTCTTTAAATAACGTTTTATTCTATTTTTGTTTATTCAAAATCATATTCAATTATATAATCTCATCCGGTACAATTAATTATATGAAATGATGAAATATCTTATCGCATATGCGAAAAAAAAAGGTTTCCATTACATTAAATTGTATGGCATATCAACCCTTCGTGGGTAATTTTTGTGATTTTAGTATATTCTCTAATTTCTAAATATTTTCAAATATTTATACAATAATTTGTTGAACGAATTCCCACATGTCAGATATGTTTGTAAATCCGATGATCTTATCAGGTTAGTCAGATACTGGTGGTCAGCCAAATTTTCCCATTCATATATTTTACTTAGTATATTACAGAATATATTATTTACGTATAGAATATTATTATTATAGAATATATTATTTATGTATAGAATATTATTATTATAGAATATATTATTTATGTATAGAATAGTATTATTATAGAATATATCATTTATGTATAAAATATTATTATTATAGAATATATTATTTACGTATAGAATATTATTATTATAGAATATAGTATTTATGTATATACTATTATTATTATAGAATATATTATTTATGTATAAAATATATTACTTATGTATAGAATATTATGATTATAGAATATATTATTTATGTATAGAATATATTACTTATGTATAGAATATTATTATTATTATAGAATATATTATTTATGTATAGAATATTATTATTATTATAGAATATATTACTTATGTATAGAATATTATTATTATAGAATATATTACTTATGTATAGAATATTATTATTATTATAGAATATATTATTTATGTATAGAATATTATTATTATTATAGAATATATTACTTATGTATAGAATATTATTATTATAGAATATATTACTTATGTATAGAATATTATTATTATTATAGAATATATTATTTATGTATAGAATATTATTATTATTATAGAATATATTACTTATGTATAGAATATTATAATTATTATTATAGAATATAATTTCTGATATAGAATAATTAAAGGGCAATGGCAAAGAATTGTCAGATTTATTAAATGCGTTTCGAAACATCAGTCGAAAATTGTTGCCAGCAAAATGGGATTATAACTTTATAAGGTCCTCAGTAAAGAATTTATATTTTTTTTAAATATTAGTCAAAATAATTCATTTATTTTTAAACTATGAAAATTGTGTGAATAAAAAATGTGACATTTTGAATCATGTTAATAAATATTTTGTGGAATTTAGTGCTGTATTAAAAAAATGGAGGGTTATTTATGCTATTAATAGATAAGTATTGCAACAAATGTCTGCATTATATTTAAAATTTAATTAATAATTAATTTGGGAACTTCTTCATAAATTTGGACATAACTTCAATGTTGCATTTTAGCCCACCATGGAACCTAATTTTATTTTGGTCATTTAATTATAACCGTTTCTTCATCTGTTCAACATCTTGACAATAATTTTGTTTCAAAGAACATGTATAAATGTGTATTTACATTATTTATATTGTAGAAACTCAAAAAATGAAATAAAATTATGTATTATGAGATGTTGGTGGATTAACATTCTTTTATGTATTCGTGAAATTTATCTTATTTTCATTTCATATTTGCAGAATATCAGGCATTCATAAGAAAAACAAGTATTATAAAATTGTAATTGATCTACATCAATTTGATGACTTGAAGTATAGAAATGTCTTGCAGAAATATATTTTGGAATTTCTTGATGTAATTCCCCTGAGTTTTAAGCATAAAATGAGAGAAATAATACACTTGTGAACTATAGGGGTTTTTTCCTTCATTATTCGAACTTTCTGATAACATGTTTGAAAATAACTTTCTTATCAAGTGTATATGTATTTTACTCTTCCTAGTCTTATTAAATAATATAATACTTCCACGCGAAAAGAATAGATGTCAGAACATATGCAGAGGGAAACCATATTTATGTGAAGTATGTAGTTCTTCATTTAAATGGAAAAAAAGTATGTTGAAACATATGAGAACGCATACTGTAGATAAACAATATTCTTGTGAAGTATGTGGGTCTTGTTTTACAAGTAAACAAAGTATGTTCCTACATATGCGAACACATACTGGAGAGAAACCATATTCTTGTGAGTTATGTGGCTCTTCTTTTACACAGAAAGAAAGTATGTTATGAAATATGCGAACACATATTGAAGATAAACCATATTCTTGTGAAATATGTTGCCTTTCTTTTAAACAGAAACAAAATATGTTGCAACATATGCAAAAGCATACGGAAGAGGAACCCTATTTTTGTTAGTATATGTGTCTTCGTTTTAATAGAAATCCCATGTTACATGTGGGCAGATACTGAAAACAAAACAATGTTTTTGCGAATACATCACTCTTAGCTTTTACACAGATATACTATGTTTAAACACAACTGAATACATACTACATGGAAACTAAATCCCAGTTAAGTATATGGCTATGCGAATACATACTAGAAAAACTATATTCTTGTGAAGTGTGTTTCTCTTTTACAATGAAATTAATTGTAAATTAGCATGGAAATAAATGATAGAACTAACATTCTTGTGACATGTGTGGCTCGTCTTTTAATTATATGTATTATATTTTGAAATATTTTGATATTTTTCATATGAGACCAGAGCTGACATACAAGACCAACTTTAGTCTTGACAAGATTAACTCAATGTAAACCTGGTGCTCAGCCAAATTTGCAAAATTATATATTTTTCATTAGTTAAAATAATAAAAGAGCAATAGCAAAGAACTGCTGGATTTATTACCTGCATTTAAAAATATTAGTTGAACACAGTTTCAAACAAAATGTGATTATAACTTGTTATGGTCCATAATAATAATGGATGTTTCTTAAATATTATTTTTTTCCTTTTTAAACAATAACAATTGTGTAAATTATAAAAACCAAATTATACATTTTGGATCACATTAATAACGGTTTTATGGATTTTTAGTGTCATATTATGTAAAAAAAGAAAGTTATTCATGTTATTAATAGATAAGTATTTCAACTTATACCTGCGTTATATTTTAAATTCTAACTATAATTAATTTGGGAACTTCTTCATAAATTTGTACCTAACTTCAATTTAACCTGCATTTTAACCCATAATGTTGAGACCTATCTCTAATTTGGTCAGTTAATAATTATAATTTCTTCATCTGCTCAACATCTTAAAAATAATTTTTGTTGGCAAAGAACAGGTATGAAAATGAATATCTTTTCTTGAAATGTGTATGTAAAATTTGTTATATTGTAGAAACACAAACAATAAAATAAAATAATGTATAATAAGATTTGAATGGATTTACGTTCTTTCATCTTTTCATGAAATTTATCTTTTTTCTTTTCATATTTGCAGAATATCCAGCATTCATAAGGAAACAAGTATTATAAAGTTTGAATTGATCAACATTGATTTGGTGACTTGATGTACGGAAATATATTTTGGAATTTATCGATGTAAATTCCCCAATAAATTCCACAGAAAACGAAATAAATAATACACTTGTGTACTATATTATTTTTTTCTGCATTATTCGAACTTTGTGATAATATATTTGAAAAAAAACTTTCTTATCAGGAGTATATGTATTTTTTCTTTTCCTAGTCTTATTAAATAATATAATAATTTTACATGGTAACAACAGATGTCTGAACATATTCAGACACATACTGGAAAGAAACTATATTCTTGTGAAGTATGTGGCTCTTCATTTAAACAGAAACAAAATATGTTGAACCATATTCGAACGCATACTGGAGAGAAACCGTATTCTTGTAAAGTATGTGGCTCTTCATTTATACAGAAACATGGTATGTTCCGGCATATGCGAACGCATACTGGAGAGAGACCGTATTCTTGTGAAGTATGTGGCTCTTCATTTACACGGAAAGAACATATGTTGGAACATATGCGAACACATACTGGAGAGAAGCCATACTCTTGTGAAGTATGTGGATTTTCTTTTTCACTGAAAGGTACCATGTTGCAACATATGCGAACGCATACGGGAGAGAAACCATATTCATGTGAAGTATGTGACTCTTCTTTTTCACGGAAAGTAACTATGCTGCAACATATGCGAATACATACTGGGGAGAAACCATATTCTTGTGAAGTATGTGGCTCTTCTTTTTCATTGAAAGGTACTATGTTGCAACATATGCGAACACATACTGGAGAGAAACCATTTACTTGTGAAATGTGTGGCGTTTCTTTTACAACAAAAAAACATATGATTGAACATGTCCGAACGCATACTGGCGAAAAACCATATTCTTGTGAAATATGTGGCTTTTCATTTATACACAAACATAGTATGTCCAAGCATATACGGACGCATACTGGAGAAAAACCATATTCTTGTGAGTTGTGCGGCTCTTCTTTTACACAGAAACAAAGTATGTTACGACATATGCGAACACATACTGGACAGAAACCATATTCTTGTGAAATATGTTGCCTTTCTTTTACACAGAAACAAAATATGTTACAACATATGAGAACACATACTGAAGAGAAATCCAATATGTTGCATGTGAACAGATACTGAAAACAAAACAATCGCTCTTAGCTTTAACACATATATACTAGGTTTATACACAACTGAATACATACTACATGGAAACTAAATTCCAGTTTAGTATATAACTATGCGAATACATACTAGAAAAAACTATATTCTTGTAGAGTGTGTTGCTCTTTTACTGTTATAGTGCCGTACCTGTACGAAGAATAAATGGACTTGTTCATGCATAATAAAATGCGAGAATCATTCCAACTCATTGACTTCTCCCAACCCAGTTCTATACTGGCAGTCCAGAATACCACTTCTTGTATATATATTCTTTTTCTTCAATAATATATCTATGTTCCTGTAACCCCGTGTTTCTGTGTCTTTATTTCGGCCCATAACAGGGTCACAAAAGTTTGTAATAGTTGGTGTGGACATATATTGAATGTACTCGACTTGAAGTGTTCCACTATGAATCGTTCTAATCGGTGTCTGTTGGCTTCTGTTGGTTAGAATGGGATAGTATCCAGTTTTGATTGAACGGATGTCCTACGTCCACATCCGCATGGGGCCGTTCCATGTACGTCCATTGAAGAGCTGCTCTGTGAACGCGAGTTTGGAAACTTTAAGGCCAACAAACCCAGATCCTTCTGACCGGTTTGTGACAAATAAAAGCCAGATATGTTTTCTGACACATACGCCGCCTGTCGTGTCTTTCTTGATCCAACTTTTATGTGTAGGAATCAGACGCCGTTTACGTGCAACCGGTTCTCTGTTATTCCCCAAATTCGATGGACAGTTGACACGAGGTACGCGTCCAGGTATCTAATGATTTTTTGAATCTCTGGTCCACTCGAGCAAGTCTGGGCTCCGATATCTTCAAAGATGAGGATGTGACGGCTATGATTGTTTATTGGACTCTTCGGTACGTGTCCGAATGTAGCATGAGTTCTGGGCATTATGGTTACTTCAACTGTCACCGATGCAAGTGGCTCCAAGAGGGGGTATCTGAAACTGTCCTCCGTCCCACTCAACATAGGGTACCGTGTTCGACTTCATCCTGTCACGTCTGTTGGTTTTGTAAGCTGGACGACTTCCTGGAATAAATTTAGTAAACATGACCGACTCACTTCTTGACGCTTTGCTCCTTCCTTCCGTTGTGGATGTCGCGAGCTTCCGGCATACTTTCTTTAAGTGCCCCATCCACAATGCACAATGTTGACATATCAGCTTAACCGCTGGACAATCTCTCTGATTCATTGAAACATTAGGGTGTTAACTCCTTCTACACCCACTACAGGGCCCAGCGTATTGTGGAGTTGCAAGGGTCTCGATTTCCCGGGGCTGTTGTTCATGGCCGAAACTTTGCCCATTAGAGAATGCAAGGTGATGCATAGTGTTATGTAAGTTAGGGGTCGACTTGTTTGTTGTCTCTACTCAAACTAATCTGTTGAATTTCTGCTCTTGAGTGGTGAGTGTACCGACCTCGGCTAATACTTCACTCTTGTACTCCAGGTTGCCAGCCCGGCTACAATCAGCCCAGCAAACAAGTGACCCAAATATTCCACTTGCTACCCACAACTACGTTTGTTTGGGCAGTTAATCTTGAATTCACAGAACTTGGCTTGACCACGTAAACGAGCTAAATTGAATTTAACTTGAAAATTTTATGTAAAAAATAACCCGGTCCAAACCTTTAATTTCGTAACGTAATTACGAACCGGGTTGAAATAACATTATTTAGAAAGCCATTCTTAACATGGAGTTAACTATTCTGTACTTTCACCTAACAATTAAATAAACAAAAGATATCGTAAAAATTTAATTTAACTTGAAAATCTCATCTAAAAAATAGCCCGGTTCGTAAACTGCACAAGTACCAAAAAAGTAATATAAAAAATGTTCTTCACTGGGGAGGGGGGTAGCCCCTTATTTACAAGTATATCTCCTGTAAAACGGTTCTAAAATCTATTTTCAATCGATATTTATTCGATAATTGCCGAATTTTCCTACTTGGCCAACATTGCCCAGTTTTCCGTTGACGAATTTACCGTTGCTGAGTTTTCCGTTGCCGAGTTATCCTGTGACGAATTTTCCTAAATTCAAGACGATTATATAAAATGCCCGTTTTTCGTTTACATAGATACTTGGAACGATGACTCATTTCTATATCATTTATAATCTCAAGATAAAGAAGCTGTTTATTTCACAGTTCGATAATTTAATCTTTAAATAAATGTTTTATATTAAAACAACTTCCTATAAATATAACTTTATTTTAGGGGGATTTAAAAACGCAATAAAAATTACGCAGATGATTGGATTTTTTAAAGAACGCAAAATCGGTGACGTCAGCGATTCTGTGTTGAGTTTTGGGGGAAAACTTTTGTAGAAATGTTTATTTTAAGTAATTTATTGTACAAAAGTAAGTAATCAAATAGGTCGTTTTATGTTTTGGTACTTCTGCAGTTTACGGACCGTGGTGAAATAATTACTTATTATTTAGAAATAAATTCTTAATATGGGAATTGGACTTGCTAACTATTCTGTACTTTCACCAAACAATTCAACAAATAAATTAAATACATTTATGAAACTGAAAATCTCGCCGGAATGTATATTATTGAAGACAACATCCGAGCCAACACCGTTTGCTGTTAACTTACTACGTCGGTTAATATTCCGGTTTGCCTAATTTTTCATAATTATTAATTGTTTTTGTCATTAAATAAAATCATAATAATTTTACCCGTAATATTCAACAAAGAGATTTAATTTTCTGCGAACCTGCTTTTCAGTTGCCATCTTAAATGTGACCTCCACCCATCATCTCGGCTCGTTTTAATTAGCACATTTAATAATCGTTTCTTTCTTGAAAGCAGATTGTAATAATAAAAATGTAAGTATTGCTTGAATTTACTTGTCTTGGGGGTATTTTTTTTACTACATGGGCGCATCCGAACCGTTTTGAGTCCCTTTGGTTTTGTTATAGAAATGAGTCAACCTTCCAAGTTTGCATGTAAACGAAGAACGGCCATTTTATAGATTCGTCTCCAATCGGCTGTTTTTTGTTGTTTCTTTCTTTCTTTAGTGTTTTTATATATTTTTTTTGTTGTTTGTTTCTTTAGTGTTTTTTTTGTCTCTTTAGCGTTTTTATAGTTTTTTTGTTTCTTTAGCGTTTTTATAGTTTTTTTGTTTTTCTTCGAGTGCCGTGATGATTTATTTTTTACATTGAAAACCGTTGCAAATACGTAGTTTAAGTTTAGTTATTACTCGGTACGTGCAAAATCAATGGCCGACTCCCAAAATGTAAAAACATTTTGACCCCCCCACTCCTTAACTTAAAAATTCACTAAAATTCAAGAAATCAACTAATTTTAATGAGATTTTCAATATTTATTAATCAACAATCACAGAATAGAATGAAAGCATTATTTTTTAAAAATCTTAGTGAAAATGTATTATTTTTTTAAAAACAAAATAGAACTTTACTAAAATTATATTTTATATATTAATAAAAAAAAATGCATGAATTTTTTTTTTTAATGAAAATAAAGCATTGTAGATATTAACAATTAAAATTTAAAAAAATATTTACGAAAAAGGTCTCTAAATACCGTGTTAACAAAATCACTATAACTCGGAGAAAAATTAGTTTTTTGATTTAGCGATATTATTATTGAATAAAGCATTATTTAATCAATATTTTCACAAAAAAATTAACATAATTGCAAAAAATATTTCATGCTATTTTTATGATTGGAATTTCTGGGAAAATAAAAAAATGCGACATAATTATATTTCATTTTCATACATGAACGTGGCATTATCAGCGCAAGAATTTTTTTTTATAATCTTGAAAATAAACCAAAAAATGACGAATTTGTGAACCAAGAACTTAACGAAAAAAGGAATTTTAAAAATTGGATAATTTCTACTAACGATGAACTTGGATTGGTATGGTAGCCCTGTTCTGTAATAACCAGGTGGGATTAGCCTTCCAACAACCACTCACTTTTACATCGCCCTCAAAATTGTATTTAAAGAGATTAAACAATTTCGTTAATTTCACAATTCATCGTCAATTATTTTGAAAGATTTGTTTTGTCTTTTTTTCATTAATAAATATTTAAGTTAAAAACAATTATTTATTAATAAATAAAGATAATTAAAACATCACATTTTCTAAGTAAGTAATGATAAGCGCTTTTTAATAAGCATAGTCCGTACAAGAGATGGCCATTTTTGCACGTACCTACTTATTACGTACCCTAACCTTAAAATACAAAAAAAAAACGGTTTGGTGACGGGAGTGATTCAGTTAAAATACCCCTCTTCGCTACATAAAGCATCTTAAAAGAATGAACATATTGCATGATTTAAAGGAACATTTCAGTATTTATCATTTTTTTTTAAATAAAAGATGCATTAGTAAACCTGGATAAAAAACAAAAAAACAACTTTTAATTCTACAACACAAATTACCTTTTCTTTGGTTTTCGTTTAGTAAAAAATATGAATCAGAGAAAAACAGCAAATTATTGAGCGTTCCAAAAGTACGGATGATCATAAATGATAAAAAATAACTTTTTTATTAACGAAAAATTTAGAATTGTATTTTTATTATATGAAGTAAATTGTTAGCAAAACAAATTATGAAATATATGTTGTTTTTAAATTTTAATTATGTCAATTTTTTCTTACTTATTCGTATATTTAGATGTAAACTAAGCATTAAATTTACTAACAGATCTATGCGATTAATAATAATATAAAAATAATTCTACAAAAGTCTGTCTAAGCTCTTGATTAGGAACATTCCATAATATGTTGATGGATTATGTTCTTTGTCGACTTTTTTCCTGATTGTAAAACAAAAGAATTCATGAAGCCTTAAAAACGTTTTGTAATTTAAAAACAAATTAAATATAAACTTGGTTTCCTTTTTTCTCAGATAAATCACATAATACATAAAAATGTAAGTATAATCGCCAACTAATCATTTTAACTTAAGCGTTCATTTCTTTGTATTTTGGAAAATCAGTTTTTGTTTTGATGTAATTCAGTACTTTTTCACTTCTATGTAGAAAATTTAAAGTAAACTTTACTTCAAATTATTTGATTTTTAATTAGATAATTTTATTTTAAGATTTAGATTTATACTCTAATAACCAGCCGTGAGATTTAATTTTTTAGTATTAAAATATATTTTTAAAAATAAAGTTTTATAAATACATTTTTTAACAATGAGAAAGTAAAAGTCGTGATTCTTTTTATTATGCAAAACAATAATTGATTTATTATTTTACAGACTTATTACATAAAATCTGAACTGCATATATTTATAGCCCAACACCTCTGTGTCCTTTTAAAAAAACAGACAGCTTTAATGTTTAAATAATGTTTGAATAACAGGTAATCATCCAGATTTGTAAAAATATTAAGTGTTCATTATTCTTTAACTTTAACTTGTTGTCGAAGAGCCTTATATGCAACAAAATAATGAATAAATCGGCTCGACTAACACTGTTGACGATCTCCATTGAACACTGATTTCTCACAGGGAGAAAACCCCTTCTGATAATAATGTTTGGGACTTCTTCAAGCTCGTTTCAAAATAGGAAAGAATCCAATCCTCAGAATCCCAATTTTAATAGATCATTTAAAGTAGAACAAGTGTTCAAAAATGTTGGTTTCAGATGTGACACTTTCATTTATATTGTAGCCATATACCGAGATTGGGTTTTTTAATTTGTTGTCTAGTTATAAGGCTACTTATATAATAAACCTTATTATTTGTATTATTCGCCTTAGATTCCACTCACTTTCATTATTTCATTAACACTGTATGAATATCAGCCTCTTAACCAACAAGTGCTCGTACAATCACACATACATAAACTGGCTCATCAGTAACTTCAAGTCTCCTGGCGTAGAGGTTGATATTTTATTTTAAGATTTAGATTTATACTCTAGTAACCAGTTGTGAGATTAAATGGTTTATTATTAAAATATATTTTTTAAAATAAAGTTTTATAAATACATTTTTAACAATGAGAAAGTAAAAGTCCTTAGTCTTCTTATTATGCAAAACCACAATTAATTTATTATTTTACAAACTTATTACAGAAAATCTGAACTGCATATATTTAAAGCCCAACACCTCAACCGAAGCTTTGTGGCTTTTAAAGAAAAAAGACAGCTGTAATGTTCAAATAATTTTTGAATAACAGGTAATCATCCAAATTTGTAAAAAAAATGTAAAGTGTTCATTATTCTTGAAATTTAACTTGTCAAAAAGCCGGATATTCATGTGGTGTTTATCTAACAAGGAAATACTGAATTGGAGCGTAATCTATTCTCTTTGGAATATATGTGCTCGACTTACACTGCTGACGGTCTCCATTAAAATATATTAGTGGGGGATTATCCATCAAGTCATCTTATCCTTCTGACTCTGCATGTGCATTTCGCTTAGTATGCTGATGTATACTCGAAGGGAAGAGATCTACACTGATTTCTCACAGGGAAACAAAACCCTTTCTAGTAATAAGAATGTTTGGGACATCTTAAAGCTCGTTTCAAAGTAGGAAACCATCCAATCCTCAGACTTCAATTATAGTAATTCATTTAAACTATGATAAATGTTCAGAAATTTTGGTTTCAGATGCTACACTTTTATTATATTGTAGCCATATACCGAGATTACGTTCTTGACATTGTTGTCTGGTTATAAGGCTATTGCATTATTCGCTTTATATTTCACTCACTTTAATTATTTAATTGTGAAGTGAACACTGCATGAATATCAGGCTCTTCAGCAACAAGTACTCATACATCAACACACACAGAAACTAGCCGATCAATAACTTGCAAGTCTCCTGACTTAGAGGTAGATATTCTGCCAGGAGCTTCTATTTCCATCAGGAGCTAAAACCCAAGCAGGCTTTTACTCATTATCAGGTTCCAAACTTCAAACACCAATTCACTTACCAATTCATATGTCTGCCTTGCATCGCCAAGAGTAATAACCTGAACTGTTATTTTTTTGTTAATCCAGCATATTGTCTTGCTATATGGTTCAGAACCACCTTGAATCAACTAGTGCCTTTCATATGGAGATCAGGCAGTCCACTCTTTTCATCATGCCCCGCTGACACATGAACTCTGCTTTCTCAATCTATTCAATAATGGATTTGTTGGAGTCAGCACTTCTAATCAATCGTATCGGTTTTTAGTCTAATTTGTCTGTCATCATACAACTGAGATATATTGGGAAGTACAGCTAGTTCACCTTTGGTCGCTTTATCTCTTCCTTCAACCAACATTGCTTTCAAGTCTTCTTTCTAACTTCATTGATTAAAATTTTTTCTTTGACCATAATTAAATTCAAGTTTTCCTTCCCCCGTCAGTGCTTTCAACTCTTCATCCAAAACAACAGTGTTTTCAAGTCTATCTTAAACCATAATTGCTTTAAAATCGTCTTTCAACCGTCATTGCTTTCAAGTTATCCTTGAACCGTAATTGCCTAAAAGTTTTTCTCTGACAGTCCTTCATTGCGTTCAAGGATGTATTCAATGTGAGCAATGCAAAGAACTACTCGTCTTTAAAACTTACAATAGCCGTTATGCATGGCACAGTCGACCTAATGTCGTTTACATCATGGAGATAGGCTCTGCCAATTTAAATTGGCTTTATTAAGGACTTTGTATGTCAATTGTAAAACATAAGTCACGTGTATATTGAATACCTTGTTTTAATCGCCCTTGACTGACGTTTAAAGAATGAACACATTCTTCATCAGTTACTAAATAGACTATTACAACTGTAAAATTTAGGATGACTTTTTTCACCCTAACCATGAAAAGTAAAAGAAAAAGTAAAAAATGTTTTTCTTACCTTAACCTTAAGCTAACCCTAAACGTACTCTTACCTAACTTTATCCTAACACTAAACTAACACCAATCTAAACAATCTGGATCAAAAGCTGAACCATTACAAAAAACAATTCATCAAAATAAAAAGAAAATAATAATCCAAAAAGCTTGATTTTCTCGTAAAAAAACAAAATACATTTTCTTCCTCAATTAAATATTTTATCTTCTCTCTTTAAATGGTTTATTATTATTTTTTGTTTGATAATGTCAATTCGTATGATTCGGAATCTTCTGGCTGTTTACATAAATAGCCTGCAGATTAGAATGAAAGTCGGGTTTAGCACGAGTCAGAAAATGTACCAATACTGTTATCTTTTATGGCATATCAACCCTTTGTGAGTTATTTTGGTGATTTTAAAATATTCTTATTTTTTTAGTATCTTCAAATATTTATAGGTTAAATAGTTTAACGAAGAGCAATGGACAAGAATTACCGAATTTATTGCAAGTTCTGTTGATATTAAGTACGATATTAAAAAAGAAATTCATTCTTTTTATTAATAGATAAGTATTGCCACAAATATCCTCATTGTATTTTGAATTTAATCAATTATGAATTTTGGGACTAAATAAGATTGTACATAATAAATTTATTCTTGCTTTTAAGTCTACAATGCTTAATACTTTTATTTGTATAAAAGTAATATCTTTAAATTTATATTTGGATTGTTTTTAATTTTTCAGAATATCAAGCATTCATGAAAATAACAAGTGTCATTGGATTTGAATGGATTTACATTCTGTTGCTTACTTGACATGTGGAAATATCTTATGAAAAGATATTTTGAAATTTCAGAATTTCAGACATCAAAAATACTTTTAAAAAACGCATACTGCTAATGATGAAAACTGAAAGTATAGCTTGATTATGGCTGAGAAAATGGTCAGTTTTGTAAAACTACCTAAATATTTAGTAAATTATATTGAACCCAATTCTGAGAATATCTATACATTGTTATTTGCGAATGTTTAAATATCATCTGGATGAGGTGTATAAGAACTCACTGAATATATCATTTATTTTCTGTTTTCACCATTTATTTTCTGTTTTTCTGCATAGATAAAAGATCATTCCTACTTAATATCAAATCTACAGCTCTACTGGTGAGCTGCTACATGGGGGAAAACATCAATTACAGTAAAAAACAAGTAATGTTTTAACTGAAACATGAGAAAAATATTAGTCATTACCCCTTCATGATCTACACATTTCTAAATCCATAAAAATTGAAAAGATGGAAATATCTTATAATTAAATCCGTTTCTCAGACTAAAGCACAATATATAACAATACAGAGAAACACATTTTACTAAAAACTGTTACATATCTCGACTTTAAAAATGAACACCTAATCTGATACTAGAGAAAAACTATATTCTTGTAAAGTATGTGGTTCTACTTTTACAAATAAACACTTGATATTCAAATGCAATCAAATACCAAAGAGAAAACAAATGCTTGTGAAGTATGTAGGACTTCTTTTACACAAGAAAACAACATATGTTGATACATACGCGAATGCATACTGGAGAGAAACAATATTCTTGTAGAGTATGTGATTCTTCTTTTCCACAAAAAAGTATATTGCAAAATATTCGAACACATACGGGAAAAAAACTATATTCTATGAAGTATGTGGCTCTTCTTTTACATGGAACAAACATATGTTGTAACATACGCAAGGCATACTAAAGAAAAACCATATTCTTGTGAAGAATGTGTAGCTTATTTAACTCAAAAACAAAATAGGTTGCAACATATTTAAACACATACTGCAGAGAAACCACATTCTTGAAGAGTATGTATCTCTTCTTTTACTAATAAAACAAGTATGTGGCGACATACGCGAATGCACCCTAGAGAAAAACCACACACTTGTGAAGTTTGTGGCTCTTCTTTTACACAGAAAGGAGATATGTTAAAACATATGCGAACACATACTGGAGAGAAACCACATACTTGTGAAGTATGTGGAGCTTCTTTTACACATAAATACACCATGTTTAAACATATGCGCACGCATACTGGAGAGAAACCATATTCTTGTGAAGTATGTGGCTCTTCTTTTGCACAAAAACACCATATGTTGCAACATATGCGAACGCATACTGGAGAAAAGCCATATTCTTGTGAATTCTGTTGCGCTTCTTTTACACAGAAATCTAGTATATTGAAACATATGCACACTCATACTGGAGAGAAACCATATTCTTGTGACATATGTCGTGCTTCTTTTACACAGAAACCAAATATGTTGCGACATATGCGAACACATACTGGAGAGAAGCCATATTCTTGTGAAGTATGTGGCTCTTCCTTTCTACAAAAACATCATATGTTGCAACATATGCAAATGCATACTGGAGAAAAAACATATTCTTGTGAAGTATGTGGCGCTTCTTTTACACAGAAATCTTCTATGTTGAAACATATGCGCACACATACTGGAGAGAAACCATATCCTTGTGAAGTATGTGGCTCTTCTTTTGCACAAAAACATCGTATTTTGAAACATATGCGAACGCATACTGGAGAAAAACCACATACTTGTGAAGTATGTGGAGCTTCTTTTACACAGAAACAAAATATGTTGCAACATATGCGAACGCATACTGCAGAGAAAGCATATTCTTGTGAAGTATGTGGTTCTTCTTTTACACAAAAATCACTCATGTTACAACATATGCATACGCATACTAGAGGGAAGCCATGTTCATGTGAAGTATGTGGCGCTTCTTTTACACATAAATCTTCTATGTTGAAACATATGCGCACACATACTGGAGAGAAACCATATGCTTGTGAAGTATGTGGCTCTTCTTTTGCACAAACACATCATATGTTGCAACATATGCGAACGCATACTGGAGAAAAACCATATTCTTGTGAATTCTGTTGCGCTTCTTTTACACAGAAATCTAGTATATTGAAACATACGCAGACTGGAGAGAAACCATATTCTTGTGACATATGTCGAGCTACTTTTACACAGAAACCAAATATGTTGCGACATATGCGAACGCATAGTGGAGAGAAAGCATATACTTGTGAAGTTACTGGCGATTCTTTTACAAAGAAAAAACATATGTTGCAACATATTCAAAAACATACTTGAGAGAAACCATTTTCTGTGGCTCTTCTATTACACGTAAAACAAGTATGTTTTCTCATATGCGAAGTAATAGAGAAATAGCCGTTGGATGTCTGGCATCTGTTAGGATGCCCCATTGCCAGCATAAAAGGAGAGAAACCATATTTTTTAAGTATTTCCCACAAAACAAGTATGTTTCAACATATACGAGCAAGTATTGGAGAGAAACCATATTCTTGTAAAGTATGTAGCTTATCTTTTACACAGAAAAAACATATGTTGCAACATATCCGAACGCATACTGGAGAGAAACAATTTTCTTGTGAAGTATGCAATTCTCGTTTCACAAGGAAAGAAAGTATTTTGAGACATCTGCGCACACATACAGGAGAGAAACTATATTCTTGTGAAGTATGTGCCTGTTCCTTTACAAAGAAATTATATATGATACGACATATGCGCATGCAAACTGTAGATTAACTATATTCTTATAATCTTATTGTACTTCATATGTCTTATTTTACTTCATATTTTATGCATATGTTACTAGAGATGCACATGCATACTGGTGAGTAATTATATTCATGTGATATATAATGGTATTCTTTTACAATTAAACAACATATGTTATAAGATATTCGAACGCATTCTGGAGAGAAACATTGTTTTTTCAAAGTATTTGTCTCTACTTTTGTTCAGAAATACTACGTTGCATTTTAAAACATACTTTTAAGCATATTTTCGAGAAAAAAATATCTTACCTTTTTCTAGATACACTATGTTGAAGCACATCCGAACACAGACTGCATAGACACTATTGGATCTTCCTTTTCAAACAAATCCAATATTCCGATCCTAAAAATAAACCATATTCTATTAAAGTAGTTGGTTAATTTATAATATAACAGTATATGTTGCAACACAGGCGAATACATACACGAGTGAATCTATTATATTTTGCATTGTGAGATTTCATTACACATAAGACACATGCTGTGCTGCATATGCGAATACATACTAGAGGGAAATTATATTACTGTGTAGTGTGGCCTATTTTTCACATACAAACACATGTTAGAAACTATATTCTTGTGAAATTTGTTGCCTGTCATTTTCACAGAAATTCAATATGTCGCAGACTATATTCTAGACAAGAGAAAATATTGTTACATATATAGCTATTCATTTGAGATCTAGTATGTTTTAGCTCATATGGAAGCATACGATAGAAACACAAATACTGTCAAGTATGTTACTATTTTTCAATAAAAACTCATACTGGAGAAAGAAGATGTTTTTGTTAGTAATGTGCCTTTTCTCTAACACAGAAACCAGATTGGTTACAACACATGTGGATACATACCAGAGATAAATTCCAGTAACCAAAGGCGTCACTTGGATCATGGAAAAACATTTTTAAATACCTGGCTTATATAACCGGAAAACCAAGTAAAAAGAGGTCAAAATTGCACTAATAAGAACGGATTGAATCCTTAAATCATTTCACTAAGAAGAATATTTGGGTCTTGTTCACACAAATCACAACTTTTTGATGTTTACGTTTAAATACATTTACAGGAAAATAGATCTGATCTGATAGACAAGACCATTGTAGTTTGATAATATTGATTTAATGCAAATATGGAAAACCATTTTTAAATTAAATACAAATGTTGAGATTATTTTTAAATAAATGATTGTTTAATAACAGGAAAATAAAGTAATTTTGAACATCTAATAAAATTTGAGCATGATCTTTCGGATATACTATCAGAAATCAATTTCTATTTAATGAGAGTAAAAGAAAACTTCTAATATCATATCTTTGAATACTACTATAATACTTTCTCATCAAATAAAATAATCTCATCCCAAAATGCATGTGAAAAATCGTGCATTTTTTTGTGTATTCGTAAATTAATGTCTATTTCTTTCTTTTCAGTCATGTATACTGTCGATAAAATGTAACATTTACTATTTGTACAATATACTTTAAAAAGTTGATGACTATTTGTAAAAAAATTGCATATTGATATTGGATAGAAAACGAGTATTTTTATTATTTTCATGAGACATAAATAGTTGATGAAAATGTTATTCAGTGACGAATCGATTTGAATAGATGGTAAAGTTACACCCATTGCTAGTAAAATTGAGATACTTAATCTGTTTCTGGTTCCTAATTGGTTTATGAACTATGACATTTCATTAGTTTATATTACATCAGTTATAGTCAGAAACATTTATTTCTATTCTAACAATTTTTGTGAAATTTACTTTTATTCAAAAAGCACAGCATTTGTAGCGTGTTCAGATTCTTTTTCCATGAGGTCAGTTTTGTAAAATATGTAAAATAAATCTGTTTTTAGTTAATGTTATTTTCAAAATTTATTTGAATAAAATCTGTATTCATTTTTTTGCTTTTCTATATAAAAAGTCGATTCAATATTTTTCTCAAATACTCTCACACTAAATGAAACTAAAATCGTTTTTATGAAAAAGTAATTTCCTCAAGCTCATACTGAGATCAAGAAGGTAAAGCGTGGGAGGAGGGAGAAGTTTATTTGGTGAAGGGGAACTTTAATGCGTTGTTTGAATTCGTTATTTTTTTTACTAAAGAATTGGTGTTATAAGGAAGTTTTGAAAGAGAAAATGATTGAAAGGAACAATGGCCTAGGAGGAAAAAATTGTCTAACCAATGAAATTGAAAACAAAAAATTGTCTAGCCAATGAAATTGAAAAAAACACGTCTTGCTATTTCATGAAAAAGGCCCATGAGATATAAAAAACGCGGGAAGAAACCTACAGTAAAATCCACTGAGGCAAGATCGTTATGCGAGGACAGACGTGATTATAAAATATCTGTCAATAGGCAGACAAAGTAAAAAAAAACTTATCCACTTTCACAAAATTCAGATACATTTTCAACAGTCTAAAATTCATTAACGGATTTTATCCATGTCAAATCTAGTGACGAATAAGAAATTAACAATAAAAGTTTTGTCAACTGAAAATAATTTCCACAGATTATTTATCATACAATGATGAAGTTGCTATTTTATCTGTAAAATTCGAATTTACATATCTCAACAGAATTCCTCAAATCCAACGAGTCAGACTCCATAATCTGAGCATTCCAAAAAGACTTTCATCCTCGGAATTGAAATAGACCAGAATTATGTGGTTCTATATAAAAAAATAATGTTTACTTGTGAGTCTTGTTCTGTTAACTCAAAAAAGACGAGCGAAATTGTCTTTTGATATAAATCTACATTCATTTGTTATAAGAGATTTTTAGAACTACATGTCAATTTCATATTTTGTTATGGTAACAAACACAACACACTGTCACCGACCTAATTTATTGTTTTTCTTTTGGGGGAGTTGGGAGAAGACATATTAAATCGTAAACTGTATTTGAATTAAAATCAAAGTAAGTTATATCTCTTATTCATTTATTTTATACAATACTTTTTTTGTGTTCAATAGTGTTAATGTAAAAGAATGATTTACGCGTTTTGTGATTTGCGCAATGGACTTTAGAAAACGACAGGTTGAGACAAAGGTTAAAGTCATGGCCCACCAATAATGAACAAAAGCTATGTTAGAAGAACTACCCAACGAAACACAAGGACAATTTTTCAATAGGGATTCTTTGAATGAATGCAAGAAAATTTAAATAAACTTGGGTTTAAGAGTTGGTCAGAATTCATCGGGCGACTAAACCTTCACGAAACAAAACTGGAAAAGGTCAGACAATGAGTGCACTGATAGTCAAAGGGAATAAACTGAGTTCAAAAGCGAATATTTAAAACTGCGCAGTAAAGCAAATGTATTAAAAAGAAAATAAATTTTGTACTGAAAATTAGATTCAAATAGAAAGAAGGAAAGAAAAAGGAATACAAAGAAGGAAGTTACAATTAGTAACGAGTAAAGAGAGGGAGAAGAAGGCTGGCCGATCCGAAGAATAATAGGGGGAGATAAATGAGTTAGCGATTTATATATAAGGCATGTCTCGAGCGGTTAAAAGAGTTCGACTTGGAAACGGAGCAAGCTAGTTATCCCGTTGAGAATAACCCCCTAACGAACTCTAAAATCTTTGTTGTAAACTCTGAAATTAGTTCCCCAAGAAAGGTACATTTTTGTCGACAAGAGTTAATCGTCGCGCGTTTTTCTCCTGTTCCATATTTGAATAATGTTTTTCAAATATCAGTTATATTTCATAAAGTGATTAATGTAAATGATTGTCTATATAAAAACTTTAGAATGTATTTTCCGTCATGTATCTAAAGAAGCTCTTGTGTGTACATAGGTTTTAATATTTCTTTTTCAGATTCCTAGTTATTTTCGTCCTGCTTGATTTAATTTTGTTTAATTGCATCCATCTATTTTCGGTTGATTAACTTTCGTAAAGATCGAACACTTACAATATTTTTTATTGATTAGAATTGAAAGATTCATCTGCACGTTGTTGAAGTATCACCAATTAATTAGTGTCACTTTAGTCTGCTAATCAGATACGGTTGATTCTTTTTGTCATTTTTACTAGAATACAGCTGATTTATCTTCTGCAAATAATTAATAACAATTAAACATAATAATAGTTAACACATCAAGTTTCTAAAAAAGAAAAGAAAAAACACTTTAATTGCATAAAAAAAGAAATTTAATGTTTGAACATGACATTTTCAATAAAAATATTATTTACAGTTCATTCAGATGTACTAGTTATTTTTCTGTAACCAAAAGTTGGCTGGATTTTACTCAAGGTCGTGCTTAACTATTAACCATAAAAAGTGTATCAGTCTAGTTTTGATTCTGTCTTAACCATACAATAGATAAACGGAAAACAACCAAATCTCAATGAAATATAACAGGATTTATTTGTGCTCAAAATCCATTCTCCAAATATGCACACATATCAAAGCTTTCTAATATGTGGATATATATGTAGAGGTATGGTCACCAACAATGTCACCAGAACGTGTGGTAATGAAATAAACAATGTTATCACCTCGGTAGTAAGACACAACCAGTCGTTTATAATTGTGACTATATCACCCAATAGTTGACCGCTCTATTGTCATGTGATCTTGGATTCAATGTATTTATAAAAATCAAATACACCAGCTATGCTACCAAGATGCAATGAATATAACAACAACATCAATTGAAAATATATCATTACATATAAAAAAGATACAGATGAAACCATGAAAAGGGGTGGGGGACAGATTATTATGTCAAAGAACGGAAAAACTAGAAAAACACGAAAAACTAGCTCAATAATTATTATCCAGTCCTCAACGAATATATTTTTCGAGGCAACAAAAAAATGAACTAAAAATAATGCCTTAAAAAATCTTACTTTTTTGTTGTCTCGTCTTCTTCTTGAGGGAGATATTCCAACGGTCCCTATGCTATAATTGAACCTATAATTATCGGCTATTATTTACCCACAAAGAAGTATCTCTAAACTCCACCCTTTCCTCCTCTCTCTTGCCTATTATTTCTTACTCCATTGTTATCTCTCCGTGTGTCTATATACATGTTACATTAGAAGTAACAAAGGCGTTCATCTTGGGACCGGTACCAGTGTGAACCGTTTGACGGGGGGGGGGGGCTTTTTGGAACGTTTATCCTTGTCGTGGCATTCATGTGGCAGCATCTTTTATCCTAGGGACGAATCGTGGCGAAATGTCGAACGAGAGAATCTGACTGCATGTGCACGTAATTACTCACCGTTGTTACCAGTGAGCAATCATCGTTCAGACGATAAACTGACTGGCTGAGTCCATTATGCTGCAAAAAGAACCTTATTTGAAATAAGGAAAGAAACTATTTACTTTTAATATAAAAATATATATTTATTTTACTTGAAGACATGTTTAAACCTTTTTGAGAGCGCAACCAAAACGCGTCTCCTAAGTTCGAATTCAAAACCCCGTCTGCGTTTGCAAAATCTCTCAACGAGAGAGAGAGAAAGTAAAGGCGGAAATGAGAGAGAAAGAGAGATACAGAGGGAGAGAGAAAGAGAGAAAGAGGGAACACAGGCACAATCAGTGTACGCCCCGTCAAATGTTTATATTTTGCGTCTCATAACCGATTTCTCGAACGACAAATCTGATCCCGTGTGACCCCCATCATATGCACCTGTCATCGAACTGTCTCGACACCGAACCTCAGTCCTCAAAAAAGTGTACTCAGTGATCTCAACTGTCAGAATGGTGTCACGATATCTTCTGTTTAACTTTGCGGCTTTCCCGAAATTTCAATGCAAGCTTGGCACAAGGCCCACGAATATTACGCATTGTGCCACACATTTAGCTTTTGTAAGTATGGATGTCCGAAAAGACAATAATATAGGTAAATTAATTTTTATTAATATAAATAAAAATATCTATTTAAAAAAAGATCCAATGATCTTAATTTAATCTAAACATCAAGAAAATGGTGTGTAATGTAACGGATTATAACGATTATAACCAAAAAAACTCCAATCATTCCTAAGTATCAAATAAATAAACAATGGCAAAGTAATAAAAAAAATAGTTCTTATCAAATTCTCAATGAAAATGAGGGAACAAACAAATATTAAAATTCAAACATATTTTACGAGAAGACAAAAATAATTTACGTTTTGATATTAAAAATAATATCGGCGCTTCTGCTGTTTCACAGTAAAATGCTACAAAAATAGCTAAACAAATGTATAAACTGTGTGCTGTAATTTCATGGTAGCATAATAGACCAAAAAGGACGCAAATTCATCCAGTATTTATTTAATTAAAAATTTAAAAGAACTATGTTTGTCGGTAGTCGCCATCTTGTATCTTTCAATCTAAACTAACGAGTTATCTTCCTTGCCTAAACTGGTTAAAAAATGTCTAACAATATGTAAAATCATTTTTTTCTTTCTTTTTCTTATAATTTCATAAATAATGGATGAATTTGCATAATTTTTCCGTAAAACTGCATAACACTGGCCCCCTGACTGTGCGCATGCGCAAAAAACGAAAGTGTTAATAGATTTCCTCATGAATGGGAATATTTGCTTGGAAAAAAAACACAAGGATGTTTTTACTGCATTAGTAAATAAAATCCACAATTTGTATCCAGTTTAAATGTAGGTGTTTTTTTGTTTTTTATTGATAGACTTTTAATTTTTGCGCTTCCGTTTGTTGGCGCATGCGCACAGCCAGGGGGGCAGTGTTATGCAGTTTTACCGATTTTTCTGTACAATCTTATTTTAAACTAAAACGTAAATACATGACAAAAATGATACATTTCTTTAAATATTTTAATGTCACTGTGAAACAGCAGAAGCACCATAATATCTTCTTTTTCTTCCCAATGATGTATCTGCTTTATAAATTATAAAATTAAATTTCTGCTTAATCAGTTTCTTACAAACAAACCATGAAATGATTAAATTGTAAATAGGCAACCTCTGAAATAAAAGCAAAGGATTTTGAGGACGAAATTACCTCCCTTGATTGTCGCTCTTTTAGAAACGATAAATGAAGGCGTTTCATCTGGAAGTCAAGTCATTTCTCTAAGGTAATTATTGCATGAAAAATACGTATCAATTATTGTTGTATTGTTTTACATGTTTTAAAAAGTCTATAAATGATGATTTTATTTTAATAAAATCTGTTGTGTTTGACGGACAGACGTCAATAAGACGTGAACAGGAATTAAACGGTTTAAACAAAGAAATGATCCCCCCCCCCCTCCCCCGTTTTTTTTTTATCCAGGCCAATACCGACCATAGAGTTAAACATTAGAAACTAACCTTTTAAAAATTAGTATTTCACATGGAAATTTCCAAGGAATCGATTTACTTAGGTTAATTTATCCAGTGTTGGGGTTAATAAATGGCATTCTTTCATCCTGATCGCCACTCAGGACTTAACTTGACTTTGGGTTAGTTTTTGAGTTCCTGTTTACTTGTCTCTCAGCGAGCGAAAAAGGGGGGAAGGTTAGACCAAAGTTGTTGTTTTTGTTTATGTGGAAGATATCTAATCCCCCAAAAGGGGACACCCTGAATAGGACAACTATATAAATTGGCCAGTCAAGAAGGATTTCTCATCTTCTGACTGAGGACAAACAGATACATCACTTTGATCGCAGCAAGAAGGCACATAACGAAAGTCTGTTTGGTGGCAATGGACGTCATGAAGTTGTTTATTATTATTATTATTATTATTATTATTATTATTATTATTATTATTATTATTATTATTATTATTATTATTATGTAGTTTTATTGTTATTATTATTATTATTACTTTTTTTTTATTCTCGTATTTGATGCTTGCGTTAATCAGTTTTTATTATTATTATTATTATTATTGTTATCATTATTATTATAACTATTATTATTATGTAGTTTTATTATTATTATTATTATTATTATTATTATTGTTATTATTATTATTACTTTTTTACTCTCGTATTTGATGCTTGCGTTAATCAGTTTTTATTATTATTATTATAGTTATCATTATTATTACTATTATTATTTTTATTATTATAACTATTATTATTATTATGTAGTTTTATTATTATTATTATTATTATTATTACTTTTTTACTCTCGTATTTGATGCTTGCTTTAATCAGTTTTATTATTATTATGTAGTTTTATTATTATTATTATTATTATTATTATTATTATCATTATTATTATTATTATTCTGATGTAGTTTGATTGTTATTATTATTATTACTTTTTTTACTCTCGTATTTGATGCTTGCGTTAATCAGTTTTATTATTATTATTATTATTATTATTATTATTATCATTATTATTATGTAGTTTTATTATTATTATTATCATTATTATTATGTAGTTTTATTATTATTATTATTATTATTATTATTATTATTATGTCGTTTTATTATTATTATTATTATGTAGTAGTAGTAGTTTTATTATTATTATGATGTATGTAGTATTATTGTTATTATTATTATTACCTTTTTTTACTCTCGTATTTGATGCTTGCGTTAATCAGTTTTATTATTAATATTATTATTATTATGTAGTTTTATTATTATTATGATGATGATGTATGTAGTTTTATTGTTATTATTATTACTTTTTTTAACTCTCGTATTTGATGCGTTAATCAGTTTTTATTATTATAATGTTTAAGAATGCAGGGGCAAGCGAAAAACTACTAATAAATAGTGGTTGCGATTGAATAACTAGATTTATCACGGTGCGATTTCACTTGGGTACAATGAAATTAAATCTTAGACTTTTCCATGCCGAGATAATCCTCCTCCTGATAATTAGAAGACAAATCTATTTAATAAATTTATTTCTGTAATCTTGTCATTTTTAGCAAACGAAGGAAATTATAAAGTACCAAAATAATTAAAGATGTCGATTTTTAAGATAATGGATGCAACTGTCGACGTTGGCGGAAAAATCGATCGTTTTTTTTATATTTGGTTTTATCTTGTTTTTATCATTGTGACAAATAAAAGAAATTAAATCAATGCAAATGTCTAATATGTTTGTTTACATGGATAGGATATTGACGGGCATATTCCTTCTTTCTAGTTTGTTTGTTGTTGTTTTTTTTTCAAAATATATTCATTATATTTGTTATTGAGTTAAATTTAGTCGATTATTAAATTTCATAATATTTTTCGATTTCCGGTTTATTCCAAAATGCTCGATTAAATTTTGTTCGATCGCATCCAAGTTTTTGTTTTATAAGAAACAATCAATTTTTAACATGAGTGTGGCTAAAAAAGTCTTGCAGTGAAGTTTAGGTGAGAAATTGGTTTATTCGGAAGTCAAGTTGAACAAGCTGACGGTCATTACAATAAGGTAAATATTGCATCAAAAATACTGAAATGAAAAATGAAAAATACGTCTCCGTTAATGTTAAGTATTGTTTTTAATGTAAAAGAAAAGTCGGTAAATGATGATTTTATTTTCAAGATAAATCTTTAATAAGATTTGAATCGGAATAAAAGGGCTAAACTAAAATAACCTTTGCTTATTTTTACCTATCCACGTCACTTGTATTTGAAGCCAACGTGAATAACCTTTTGCAATGAAAATAAATGTAAAGATAAATTTCAAGAATAACAAGTCGCAAGATTAATTGGTTGTATTTATCTTTTCTTTAAATCCTGAGAAAAATAGAAATTGATTCATGAGCATGTTTTTTTACTGTTCCATAAAGAAAAAGTAAATGAAAATGTGTTTTTATTCAAGTAAAAAAATAAATTAAGGTGTATCGACCGTTGTGTCCCTTCAATAATCGACATTTTATTTAAAAATGTTATTTTCATTAATAATGAAATACTGATTTACAAGATTATCAAAGAAAAGTTTGTGTTTTTTCCCACCCATCGTAATTTAATCCCCCCCTCTTCCAAATCAGATTACACTTTTTGAGTGATTACATGTAAGATAGGAATGATATTTTTTAATATCTTAGAGTGGGGAATCACTTTCCTATATAAATTTTATAAAAATGAGCCTCCCTTTATTCGACTGCATGACTGATTTCCACATATTCAAATAGTGAAATTAAAAATCCCCCCACTTAAATCTGGCGAGGGATTGTTTTCTGATAAATACAAATAATAAATTTCAAGACCATAAGCTGTTATAAAGTCGACTGTTTTTCCTATAATAATTTTTCACAAGTTTTTCAGTGTGTTCAGACTTAAATGCCTAGAAAGTAAAATCTTAGGCGGGGGGAGGGGGGATTTAGCTGAATTTTCTTTTTATTTGACAGACTTCTTATGTATTCCTTTTCTATATTAGAACCAAGATTTTAATAAACTCATTGTGAGATATTCATCTATATTTTTCCCTGTGCCATTTTAACCTACTTCTTTACTTTTGCCATTTCGCCGGTGCTACTTGTACCTAAATTAAGTTGAATTACTGCCTACTATTAAAAACATCATCAAAATAAACGTATTACGAGATTTTAAGGAAATTTCAATATTTATCGAAGAATATAATATATATATATATATATATATATATATATATATATATATATAAATAAATGTTTTGAGGTACAAAACTTATAAATGCATTTAAAAAGAATATGCGGAAATCTCTCAAAGGCCCTTTCGACTGTCATCTCGTCAGGAGAAAATCGATGGTTTTAATTAATAATAACGTCGAAAGAAAAAACAAAATGGGGAATTGAGTGTGCCAAAATTAACGATAAAGCGATTAAAATTCAATTAAACGATTAAAAAGAAATTGGGAAGGAGTTCAAAGTTCCCCAAAGAGATTAAGCGATCTTACAAATCGCTTTATCGTTAATTTTGGCACACTCAATTCCCCATTTTGCTCTTTCTTTCGACGTTATTATTAATTAAAACTATCGATTTTCTCCTGACGAGATGATAGTCGAAAGGGCCTTTGAGAGATTTCCGCGTATTCTTTTTTAATGTATGTATATATATATATATATATATATATATATATATATATATATATATATATATATATATATATATATATAATAAGCTACTATTAATCTGCACCACTGTAGTATCTTTTTATGACTTCAAGGGATACATTAACACTCAAATTGATGGAGTTTCAATGGGTTCTGTTCTCGGTCTGATTCTTAGAAAGTAGTTGTTGATGCACAAACCCAGATGTGGCAACTATACTTTCTGCATGGGCGAATGGTTGCTTTGTAGATATAGGATACTGGCAGGTGTGCAGTATTTGCTTGCATGCTAGAGGGACCCCACGTTTCTCGTAAAAGCCTTTGTAATATTTTCTATTTGTTCAAATTCATGTTACCTGTTACGCCGAGGAGATTAAATGATGAACTCTCATGTAGGGTGCTCTTAGCTATGACAATCTGTGGTTAAAAAGATTTCTCATAACTGTTAAAGGAAAAGAGCTTTGTCTTAGTAGCAACCAGTATTACAATCAATTTGTAATTACATTTACCGACAAAGCGGATGTCATTTTCTAAATATTCAGCCATTATTTTGTATATGTCAACATTCGTTTTGATCACATGTCGAGAATAGAGCATGGTATAATCAGCCAATATACTCATCTCAAACACAATCAGGGTGTTCGTTAATGATAAGCAGGAATAATAAAGGTCATATGATCGACTCCTGGGGTTAACCTAATTTAATGTCATGTTGTTTAGATGTACGGCCATTGAAGACAACTTGCATCTTTTTTTTGTCTTAGAATAATCTGATTATATTAAATATTTGTTTACTAATACTGTACGAATAACTTTCATAAGAAGACCATCAGTCGAAGCATTGTCAACCGTTTTGGATATATCAAGCGCTACTGCCCTAGATTCATCTACCTTGTCAACTGAATCGTCTATGTATTTAGAGATGACCATTAGGATGTCTGCAGTAGAACAGGATTACTTCAATCCATCCTGTTGATCAAAATGAAGTTTAGCATTAACAAGATGGTAAATTATCACTAGATTGATTGAAGATTCAAATATATTAGCAAAGAGTGAAACGTGACTTAGGGGCTATAATTATGCCGGTCAATTCTTTCCCAGGAATCTTTAAACATTAGTAACACAAAGGCAATAATTCAGATATTAGGTAAACATTCAGTCGAAGCATTGTCAACCGTTTTGGATATATCAGGCGCTACTGCCCTAGATTCATCTGCCTTGTCAACTGAATCGTCTATGTATTTAGAGATGACCATTAGGATGTCTGCAGTAGAACAGGATTACTTCAATCCATCCTGTTGATCAAAATGAAGTTTAGCATTAACAAGATGGTAAATTATCACTAGATTGATTGAAGATTCAAATATATTAGCAAAGAGTGAAACGTGACTTATGGGGCTATAATTATGCCGGTCAATTCTTTCCCAGGAATCTTTAAACATTAGTAACACAAAGGCAATAATTCAGATATTAGGTAAACATTCAGTCGAAGCATTGTCAACCGTTTTGGATATATCAAGCGCTACTGCCCTAGATTCATCTGCCTTGTCAACTGAATCGTCTATGTATTTAGAGATGACCATTAGGATGTCTGCAGTAGAACAGGATTACTTCAATCCATCCTGTTGATCAAAATGAAGTTTAGCATTAACAAGATGGTAAATTATCACTAGATTGATTGAAGATTCAAATATATTAGCAAAGAGTGAAACGTGACTTAGGGGCTATAATTATGCCGGTCAATTCTTTCCCAGGAATCTTTAAACATTAGTAACACAAAGGCAATAATTCAGATATTAGGGAAACATTTCTGGTCATCCGTACATCAGATGATGCACACGATTAAACAGGAAGTCAGAAAAACAAAAAAAGACTAGGATTTAACCCAGTTTTCTTCATATCCAACAAGATCAGAAGGATGAATATCTATGCAGAAAGCCCTACTACAGTATGGTGATCTGCCTTCTCTCTACAGCGTTAAGTGGGGACGAACCAGCAATAAATAAAACTGTTATAAATGTACGAGCGTCACAGAATGCAATGATAATGTACCGCAATGGGGAAGAGAGGTCACATTCAATATTTAAAGCATTATATAATTATATGTTTACATTTTAATTTTTTATAATTGTTAAGCATTTTTGTCATAAATAATAAGAATTTTACCCGTAATATTCACTAAAGAGATCGATCCTGTTTCGAAATGGTTCAGTCAATTACTTTGCTTTTATTTTCTGCGAACCTGCTTTTCCCACCGCCATTTTAAATGTTGAATTCCACTCATAAAACTCGTCTCGTTTTAATTAAAACATAGTGAAATCGTTCATTTCTTGCAGGCAGACTGTCAAACAAAAAGTAAGTATTACTTGAATATAATTGCTGGGGGGGGGCTTTTTTTACTACAGGGGCACGTTCGAACCATAATGTTCACTTTTGGTTTTAAGATAGAAATTACACATCGTTCCAAGTTTGCATGTAAGCAAAGAACGATCATTTGATAGAATCATTTCCAATCGTTTTCATTTTAGTTCTTTTAAAATTTATTTTCTGTTTTTATTGTTTCTTAGTTTTTTTCCAATTACTCTGAGGATAATGTTGACATAAAAAAACGTTGCATGTACATAGTTTAATTATCACGGACCCTAACCTTAAATCTAACGGCTCCAAATAGATTTAAAAAATGATTAGGAGACGAGAGTGATTCAGTTAAAAAGTCCTTCCCTCGCTACTTAAAGCATCACAAAAAATAAACATTACACGAATTTAAAGAATATTTCAGTATTTACAGAAAAAAAAATTAATAAAGGATGGATTAGTAAACCTGGCGTTTCTTGTTTTTACTTTAAATTCAAAAACACAATTTACCTTTTCTTTTGTTTACGTTTGGTAAACAAAAATCATGGAAAAAAAAGCTAATTTGATATTCGCAGTTTGCGTTGAAAGAATTTTCCATACCTCAATTCAAAAATCATAGAAAAACATCTAATTATTGTTTTTTGTCTACCTTTTTTAGTTATTTTATTTTGGCATTCAAACATGCCACAACATACTTGTTGGCGGAAAAATAACTTATCTACGTTTTTTGAAGATAAATTCGGTTTTATATTCGCAGTTAGCGTCAGCAGAAATCGGTACTGTTACATCTTTTGAACTAGACAAAAGCGACTTTTGCCGATGCAAAAATACGTAAACAGCCTTAAAAATCAGCCAAATAAAAACGAACTGGCATCAAAATAAATACAGGGCGGCTTTTCAACATGAAACAAGAATTTTTTGTTTTTTTCGATAAATTATTATTGTTTTAATCAATAAACTAAAGATTATACAGAACATAATCAATGAAACAACGACTTTTACAAGTTTCTTTTTAATATGTTGGTTCAGGTGCAGCTTTAAAATCTTACAAAACTTATTAGGTTAGGGTAAAAAACAGATCGGTTGTAAAGCTGTACCAGTTTGGTTTAATCAAGTTTCTTTAATTATCGCCTGCCTGTCAGCCAGGAATTTTAAGAATTAATCAATTTGCAGGTAAAATTTTCGTTAGCTACTCGAGCTTTTTGATTGGCTAATACTGAATTACGTATATGTAACGTTCAGTGTCCTAGTACCACAATTATAACATTGGTGTCAGAAGTTACGGACTCTTCACAAAAGAGTAACATACCCACACTGAAATGCACGAGGTTGGTTTTCGACACAATTATAACATTGGTGTATGAAGTAATGGTCTCTTCACAAAAGAGCAACGTACCCGCACAGTGAAAATAAGTTTAACAATTAAAACATTGGTGTCATAACGCTGGTTTCCAAGAATAAAAAAAAATATTTAAAAAAAAAGGAAAAAATGTATGTTAAGGAGGAGCTGCGAACTTTAAACTCGTTAAGCAACGAGACAAATAAAATAATAATTTAATAGGGGATTGCCACAAAGATTGATTACTACGAACTCACTGAAGGACAGTTACTGAGTCATATTAAAGACCAGAAAGCTGAGCTATTTAGGCTAAGGCAGGAGCCAACACAAGCAACAGACTCCGTGATAAGAGAAATGGTGGAGGATTTAAACACCGCCATAGTGAGGGACAAGGATCGAGTGAACACTCATACTCATTCAGAGGAAGAGGATTTTCTTCACGGCGCGGATGAGATGTGATGCTCTGATCCACGCCTAGTATTATGAAAGAAAAACATCACTTTTACAACGTTAAGCAGGATAGGGGACCAGGTTCCCCATTCACGAAGGTAGCAGTCGACATCCAAGGACATACAATTCATGCAGTAGCAATGTTCGACTCAGGGTGTTTGGTAACGATCATACCCAGTCACCTTATCCCTGGCGAGTTAGAGAAACATATGACGACATCGTCAGTGGGCATAAATGGAAATATACGAGCTAGCACCAAAATTTCATACAACATTACCATAGGCGATGTCGGATCCCCAAAGTTTGAGGAGGTAATGGTTTTCCTTATTTCTATTGATATACCGATATTGTTGGGTCAAAACATTTTGAGACACGAGTCTGTGGCAGAGTATAGCATCAACAATGCTGAAAAGAATATATCATTTACTCGCATTATGAAAAAGGAGCAGATAACTCAGAAGGCGATCTTGCAGCAGACGAGCAAGGGAAACAACTCGTCATCATACTGCCACAGTTACAGTGATATCTCCTACAATTGATGCTTCGTTGCCTCGGAAGCAGAACTGGCTGAAAGAACATTTGAACATACAGATGCCACAACATTCATCTAGGGAGGAACTGTAACGTGTTGCGGACCTGTTAATGGATTTTCAGGACATTATAGGCACGGAAGGGTCCGAGAAGGGCACATTCATCAGGCCAGTGCGAATTCCAACGACTGGCACATTAAAATGCAAAATGCAACATCTGATAGCTCAGGCAATGGAAGCGGACGTCGATGTGGAGATCCAACGAATGCTGTCGGAAGGCATAGTAGAGCTGTGCAGGGACCCGAAAGGCTTCAATAGTCCCGTTTTTGCAATCAGAAAAAAAGCGGCGCAATCAGAGTAGTGGCAAACTTTAAACACACTTTAAATACAGTTCTAAAGGACCAGGACCCTTACCCAATACCCCTAATGGACCAGCTCTTCCACAAAATAGGGGAAGAAAACAAATATTTTGCCAGTCTAGACGTAAAGAGCCACTACTGGCAAATTGAAATTAAGGAATGCGACAGACACAAAACCGCCTTCACCTGGCGTGATGGATGTTACCAATACACTTGTCTCGCATTCGGTCGTACCTCAGCAGACCACATATTCTTGCGGTGTATAGGCGAAGCGCTAGACACAGTCAACCACAGGGACAACATTTCATCGTACAGTGAAAATAACCTGGTGCATGCTCGCACATTCGACGAGTATATGTCAGCGATGCAACAGCTATTTGCAGCACTAAGAGCATATGGATTGAAATTGAACTGACAAATGGAGTTGCATGGCATGCGAGGAAACTTTTTTGGGTCGGATCGTCGACACCAACGGATACAGGGCAGATCCGTAATATGTAAGGGCAATTCGAGAAATGAAGCCCCTAACCACAAGAAGTTTGATTGGACGCCTGGTATGGATCAGACAATTCCTTGAGACCATGCTTCACGGGTCCATTAGGACTAACACTTTCTTTCAGCTATTGGCTCCGATACACGCGCTGAAGAGGGAAAAGATTAAATTTGGTTGGACAAAGTCTGCTGACCGTGCGTTTGAGAAAATCAAAAAGCGATTATCCTCACCACCCGTCATATCTTTCCCGGACTTTACGAATATATTCACCCTTACGACAGAGGCCAGCAACATGGCATGTGGAGCAATATTTATGCAAGAAGCACCTGACGGCAAAAAGAAAATAATTGCCACTGCATCACACACCTTCAATGCCACAGAAAAGAACTGGTCGACAACGGAAAGAGAGGCCTTCTTAAGTACGATTACTTTTTACACGGTCGCACATTCATTATCTTTACAGACCATAACTCCCTGATATACCTCGATCAAAGAGAGTTCAACAACGCCAAAATCAGGCGATGCCAGGAGGAAATCTCATCCTATAGGTTCATCCTTGAATACATTCAGGTTGAAACGAACGTGTTGGTCGACATGCTTAGCAGAAGCCGAGATGCTGACAAGACCAAATCCATGCCAAACAGTTCACCAGCTGAATGGACATTCAGACTATGGGATACAGGACTACATGTATACGTACTGTCTTGGTGCAAGGAGGACATTGATAACATACAGCTCATGCGAGTCCACCACACCCGACAGAATATGGAGGCATGTAAGAATTTTACCAGAGCATTTTTGGCAGTTAGCTCTGAAATTGACACGGCGGCCGACAACCTATGTGACTGAGTCAACATAGCAGCAGAGGAGTCATTGGACAACACACTGCCGAGCATTATTAAGTCCCTGCACAACTGGAAGTTGGACAGCAATTTCAAGATTGATGGACAGAACCATAGAGTCGACATGTTTATGAAGCACATCAGCAAATTCTACCTGGAGCCTGGCACAACAGTTCTCATGATACGGGATAACATGACGGCAAAGCTGATGGTGCCTTATCGAGCAAGAAGTGCATATCTGCATCAGGCCCATGACTGTATTAAGCATTCAGGAATATCGCGCATGTGAGACCATCTAAAAGATTTGTGGTTGGAATACAAGAACAGGGACATGCAGGCGTATATTGAGTTATGTATGACCTGCGTTAAACGAAAAGAGAACTACGGTCGTCAGGGTAACACTCAGCCTGGCCACTGTAAAAGAGGTAAAAGACCTTTCCAGGTTATGTATACTGAAGATGCCTTCGTCCAAGGGCAAGCGGTATATTTTGACAATTCTCGACAGTTTCAGTCGCCACCTGACTGTGATACCGTGCGCAAGGGACCACGCTCGGGATGCAGCGAGAGGTCTATACAGTTTTTTTCCTGCCACACCGGGAAATTCCGTGTATAATTTCATCCGACCGAGGCACACATTTCACAGGCGAGGTGTACAGATTGTTCTGCGAATTTACCTCGATCAAGCAGGAACTGCACTGCACGTGGCGGCCCCAGAGCTCAGGAAACATTGTGAGGCAGCACCGCACCTTCAAAAACTCTATATTCATGTTATGCGAGTGGACTGACATTTTAGAATCGGTGGTATCATCAATGAATGCCACCATCAGCAGTGCGACGGGGTATCCCCACATTTTTTTCACGGGTAGACACCTGAACATGGGACTGCCTCAGATCAACGGCAGGGGCACGGCAGGAAACAGCCCCACGGCCTATGGAATGCAAATATTGAGACAGGTGCACAACAGGGTAGTACTTGCAAGCAATGAGGCTGATCACAGATTCGACAATCATCTGAGTCACTTGCAATTTAAAGACGCTATACAGTCCGCTGATACAATCTTGCTACATCGACCGAGATCGGCGGTGGCGCACAATTCTCATTTGCCATGGATAGGGATATTTGTCGTGGTGAAGTCAAACGATTCTGTTCTGCTGGTACAGCATGAAAAGGGAGTTTAAGAATGGGTCAACCAAGTCCATGTATGTCTCATAGGTCCAGTACCTGACCATTTGAATTCCAATGTTCCACAAACATTTAATGGATAACAGCCCATTAGTCGAAGTCAACCACTTGAAGTACCCATAATCCATCAGAGGGACACATTCATCCAGACAGGTCAGGCGACGCAGGAGACAAATCCCATCCCGCTTTCAGGATGTCATAATGCCAATCCCATCTTCAAAGGAGTACCCAGTGGATAGACAATGGTAACTGATGAGTTCATGGTCCAACATCTGGGGGCACTGTGTTATATCTACATATTTTGCTCTATAAAGCTTTAAAAAGGAACAGGGGACTTGTTGGGAGATGTTCCCCCTGTGCATAAAGAAAAAAGTGCAGGCAGGCGACGATTTGTCAAAAAGGGTCAACAGGAAGTTCGACGGACAGGCTTTCATAATTCAGCCCACGCATTTGTGGGGGTGGATTCAACCAATCAAATGCGAATATACTGTTGCTATGCAGAGGAGAGGCCAGCAGAGCAGGAAAATCGAAGCGAGAAGAAACACGAGGAGAAAGTCGTCTAGCGGCGTTAAGGAGATTGGCAGCTCACCCCGTTGTCATATCAAACAATTTATCCCCGCACACAAAATCAAAAATAGGAAAAGTGGAATTCGAACATTAACGGCTGAAATATACAGCGACATTTAATACTGCTGTCTACCGGACACCAAAAGAAATAACCTGGTCCAACAAAATTGACTATGACAGACCAGTCAATCATATTAGCTCTCCGAAGTCGAGATTACGTATATCTCGGGACCCTAAAAACAGCTTGTTAAGAACGGACCACAAAATCTAAAATTCTGTTGAAATATCCTTCCCTCTGCCGTCAAACCAAAAAAGTATGTGTTTACGAGATAAGGACGAACACAAAAAAAATACCATATTAATTCGTCCTAAAATCGAACTTTCATATTGTTATGTATTGTCGTGTTAAAATCTCATTCAATCGGTCCCCGCGATTTTAACACATTTACCTTCATATCTCGATCTTCCGTGGGAAGAGAAGGACTTCTGATTTTTTATCCGCGAATTATGAAAGGAAAAAGACTTTCGAAATTTCATTTTTTATAAAGGCTATAAGCTTGCTTTATTGCTATATTTGGACTTTTAATTCTTATCCTGACTGATCAACTTCTCGGAATAACGAAAACCAGCCTCTTATAAAAAACTCTGTTTGTGCGGAAAGAATATTAGTTGATCTTTTGAAAAAAATAGATGAATACATGTCATTGTTAATTTGTCTTGGTTGTTTTAGACAAATATGATTATAATTTGTGATACGATGTGTTATTCATTTTTATGGAGTATGGGTTGTTTTAGACAAATATGATTATAATTTGTGATACGATGTGCTATTCATTTTTATGGAGTACGGGTTGTTTTCCTTTCATTAGGTTTTCAACCTTTTCACATTTTTACATTCGTGGCTGAATTACGTATATGTAACGTTCAGTGGCCTTGTACCACGATTATAACAAATGCATAGACAGGTAAGCTGAAAAGGGTAGTAACTCTAATTGTCCTTTTCAGTTAAATCTAATGTTCTTTTTCAAAACGTAATCTGAAACTGTTATGTACAAAGTAAGAACACAATTTTCTTAGTTAAAGCACATCCACATTTTATTAATTGAATTTGATGATTATTTAAGCGTCTCCAGGAGATGATGTCGAATTAGGGTCTCAACTAAGATCCCCACATTCGTGATAAAGATCTTTATCTGAGGGTTTATTTTATGCTGAATCGAAGGCATTAGTTTGTCTTCATCATTATCATGCAAACTGATTGCTTCTTCCACCATGTTTAGAAGATGACATATATTCAGTTTTTTCATAGACTACTTCATTTTATTCTGCATTTTTTAATGTGAGAGTAGCATTCTTTCTTACTGATGTAATGAAATGAAAGTAGGAGAACCTTTCACGAAAACATAATATTTAACTGTAACCTCCCTCACCACCAATTGTCTATATACCCAAAGGTTCTTCTCTTTTCATGTTACTGCTCTTCATCAAAACTTTATTATGGGTTTATGCTATTTTAATTACATTTTGATAGCAAATTGAAAGCGTTTCTAAGATGTAAAAAATCTTCTTTTCTTTCAAAATATTATTTCTGGTGAGTTTGAAGTCATAATTGCAGGCATTTGGACTAAGATAAAAGTGTAGTATCTCTTCTGTCCTCAATCAGAGGAAGAGAAATCTTTTCCACTGAGGGAATTTTAGGTTAGCTGGATATCTCTCATATAAAAATCCGACCTTGTGTCTAACCTTTTTGTGTTGAAACAATAAATACAAATAATTATATTGTTCAGAGTGCTGTTTTGTTTCCAGGAAGAAACCACCTTGATACTTTCTCTGTTCTTTCTTTCATGTTTTTCAAAGATTTAACCGTCTAATTATATATTATTTATGTTTTACGGCCCGTAAACATCAGCTAACATCCAGAATTGAAATTGAACTTGATTTATCGAGACATTCATCATCATAACGCAAGAGTCTCAGGACAAATAGATGACTGTTGAGTGTTTTGCTGCATGTGTAATAGTAGGAACGATGTACACACTTGTAAAAAGCCATTTGATTTGCTTACAGAAGAACAGATATCGTGTTATGAGGCCGGTTTTCATCGTGTTGCAATCAACATCTCAATCTAGCTCAATATATTTAAGATAGGTATAAAGAAAAACTGATAACAAGAAGTGTTTGCTGATCTAACAGTTGCATATGATACAGTGAACCACAAGACACTACTACTGAAGGTAATCAAAATTATTAAGGACACAGCAGTTTTCAGTGTCATTCAATCAATGTGAAACTAAACCGACAGAAGAAACCCCTAATATGGCTAAGAGGAATATTGAAATCAAGAAGCAGTTCATTACTGCAGTCAGCTTTGAATGATCAACTATTGTCGTTTATTTAGATGTAAACTAATCATTACAATTGCTACAAAAATACATAATTAATTATTATATAAAAATAATTCCGAAAAGGCTTGTCTAAGCTCTTCATAAACAACATTCCATTATATTGTGATAGATTTCTTCTTTGTCGACTTTCTGTTATGATTGCTGAACAAAAGTAATTTATGAAACCGTAAAAACATTTTGTTATAAAAACTGTGTTGTATCATATATCAACTTGGTTTCTTTTTTCTCAGATAAATCACAAGAATACATAAAATTGTAAGTATAATCTTCAACTAATGCTTTCAATTATCTGCTCATTTTTTGTAATTTTGAAAAACAGTTTTTGTTTTGACATAATTCGGTAAATTTTTACTTCAATGTAGAATAAGTAATTTATTCTTGCCTTCAACTTATTTTATTTTTCATTATATTATTTTATATCTAAATTCTAATAAAAATATGTGAGATTTGATTTTTTAGTGTTAATAATATATATAAAATATTATAATTTCATAAATACATTTTTAACAATGAGAAATCAAAAATCTGCACGTCTTTTGATTATGTATAACTAAAATTAATAGATTTATTATTTTTACAAACTTCTAACTGAAAATGTTAACTACATAAATCTATCGCAAAATAACCCAACCGTAGCTGTAAAAGCTTTAAAGAAAACAGACAGCTTTAATGTCTAAATATTTTTTGAATAACAGGATTTGTAAACATCTTTAGTGCTTTTAATTTTTTAATGATTATTTCATGAGTTCATTTTATTATTTTTAAAATGCAGATTCTTTCAGGTCAATTAATTTGAACACATAAACTTTTATAAAGGTTCTGCTCAGAAATGAATTATATCTGTTAAAATAAAAACGATGAACCTATGAAAAGTTGAATGAGATTAAAAATAGTTTTGAAATTTTCAAGATAAGCCTTTACAAAAATGAGAACATTAAAAGTAGGCTTGAAGATCATTAAATATTTCCATGCATTGATTTTTTTTTATTTGAAACAACATCATCTTTTAAATATATAAACATATGATCAAATATATTTCTACTTCAAATAACATGTCTTCAGTTATTTAAATGAGATAGTAAATATTCTTCATAAATGATTACTACATCAAAAATATAGAATTACATCGATAAAAATATTTTACTAACCGAACATATAAGATTAAACAAGGTATATTCTACAATTTTTATTCATACATTTGTTTAGATGAAGAGTCACAAAATATGCCATGGTATTTGAGTATCGCAATGGAAATTATAAAAAATAAAATTTAATTAAGATAGAAAAGTTTAATTATAAAAAAGTACGGTATAAAATGTCATTCAAACAAAGGATAAAGGAAAATATAAAAATGAGGGAAAATCAAATTTAATAATGAAGCAAGTAAAAATACCGAATTTAATTTGTACAAAAGTTATTAAAACGGGAAACTAAAATTTAATTTGACAAAAATAGATAACATTTTATAAATATTTTAATGCAATTAAATTTTACAAAAATGATTTTTATTTTTCCCTTTAAAATTTACTTACAATTTATCTATAAAATGTAATTAAAATTTTAATGGGAAAACTAAAATTACTGAAAGTAAATAATTTGAATGTAACACGATAAGTAGGTGTGGATCTAGAAAGTAATAAAATATAAATTGCCATGAAACGAATTAAAAAGAAAAATTAAATAATCAAAAATTCAACATAAAAAGAACAAGTTGTTATAAAAATTGAAAATATTTAAAATAAATAATTTGAATGTAACACTATAAGTAGGTGTGAATCTAGAAAGTAATAAAATATAAATTGCCATGAAACGAATTAAAATGAGAAATTAAATTATCAAAAATTCAACATAAAAAGAACAAGTTGTTATAAAAATTGAAAATATTTAAAATAAATAATTTGAATGTAACACTATAAGTAGGTGTGAATCTAGAAAGTAATAAAATATAAATTGCCATGAAACGAATTAAAAAGAGAAATTAAATAATCAAAAATTCAACATAAAAAAGAACAAATTGGTATAAAAATAGAAAATATTTAAAAACGTTTACGAGCTTTTGAACAATATCAAAGATGAAATTCAAAAGACAAGCAAAGAAGTAAAAAGGGTAAATATTCGAGAACTACTTTATTTAAAATCAAAAATTGCAAATTGTTACAAAATAATATTCCACTTGTACATTGTTAAACCATATAAGCATGCTTACTTTCCTCGTGAAGGTAAAATACAACACCAACCTACTATAGATACAATAATTCCATACATTTGAAAGAAAATGACCACATATTTACATTGTAATTGATATGTTTAGGTAATGCAAAAGAGTTTCTGATTCAATAACATATTCGATATTTGTGGAGTAAATATTTTCTCAGTTTATGTATTTTTCATAGTAATTTCATTTTTCAAAAACCGTAAAAGCTTTTTCGAATTTTAGCCTCTTTCATTCATGTTATCTTTAGTTAGTACAAAAGGTGGAGTATTCAAGAATTACTTTATTTAAAAACAAAAATGAAAAGTTGTTACAAAATAATATTTCACATGTACATTCAAAAACCATATAAGCATTCTTACTTTCCTCTTGAAAGTAAAATAAAAAACTCAACTACTATAGATACACTGATTTTGTGCGTTTGTAAGTAAATGACCACATGTTTTTATTGTAAGTGACATGTTGAGATAATGGAGAAGAGTTTGTAAGTAAATGACCACATGTTTTTATTGTAATTGACATGTTGAGATAATGGAGAAGAGTTTCAGATTTATTAATAAATTCGACATTTATGGAGTAAAAATTACTCAGTTAATGTCTTTTTAATAGTAATTTCATATTTTATTAAAGTTCAAATCTTGTCAAAATTTTAGCATATTTCATTTATGTAATACTTAGCTAGTACCAGGTTGCAACATCGCAGATGAAATTAAGTGTTTCAAATGTATTGAAAATTTATTAGATTTTTAATACTATTTTACTAATTTTTATTTTATTTAATACATCCCAGACTATGCAGAATGCTGCTGAGATTATGGGGTCTTATGTGAATTAGGGGCCATATCACAGGGACATTCTAAGTGGGGAGTTGGGCAGTAAGATGTTTGTAGACATAATGTTTTAATTTATGTATTTTGGTATAGTCAGAAAAACAGGGAGCAGGGAGAAAACTCAAAAGGCGAGCTGTTCAAGGAGTTATGCTATTAGAGTAGGAAGCTTTCTCTCATCTGAGTACTTCTACAACGAATGTGTTTGAGTTTGTCTGATTATCTTGTTAGTCGTGACTTTTTACCTTGAGGGGAGGCACCAGTGCAGCATATTCGTCAGAGAATACATTTGAAAGAAAATGACCACATATTTACATTGTAATTGACATGTTGTGATAATTCAGAAGAGTTTGTAAGTAAATGACCACATGTTTTCATTGTAAGTGACATGTTGAGATAATGCAGAAGAGTTTGTAAGTAAATGACCACATGTTTTCATTGTAATTGACATGTTGAGATAATGCAGAAGAGTTTGTAAGTAAATGACCACATATTTTCATTGTAAGTGACATGTTGAGATAATGCAGAAGAGTTTGTAAGTAAATGACCACATGTTTTCATTGTAATTGACATGTTGAGATAATGCAGAAGAGTTTGTAAGTAAATGACCACATGTTTTTATTGTAAGTGACATGTTGAGATAATGCAGAAGAGTTTGTAAGTAAATGACCACATGTTTTCATTGTAAGTGACATGTTGAGATAATGCAGAAGAGTTTGTAAGTAAATGACCACATGTTTTCATTGTAAGTGACATGTTGAGATAATGCAGAAGAGTTTGTAAGTAAATGACCACATATTTTTATTGTAAGTGACATGTTGAGATAATGCAGAAGAGTTTGTAAGTAAATGACCACATATTTTTATTGTAAGTGACATGTTGAGATAATGCAGAAGAGTTTGTAAGTAAATGACCACATATTTTTATTGTAATTGACATGTTGAGATAATGCAGAAGAGTTTGTAAGTAAATGACCACATATTTTTATTGTAAGTGACATGTTGAGATAATGCAGAAGAGTTTGTAAGTAAATGACCACATATTTTCATTGTAATTGACGTGTTGAGATAATGCAGAAGAGTTTGTAAGTAAATGACCACATATTTTCATTGTAATTGACGTGTTGAGATAATGCAGAAGAGTTTGTAAGTAAATGACCACATGTTTTTATTGTAATTGACATGTTGAGATAATGCAGAAGAGTTTGTAAGTAAATGACCACATATTTTCATTGTAAGTGACATGTTGAGATAATGGAGAAGAGTTTGTAAGTAAATGACCACATATTTTTATTGTAATTGACGTGTTGAGATAATGCAGAAGAGTTTGTAAGTAAATGACCACATATTTTCATTGTAATTGACGTGTTGAGATAATGCAGAAGAGTTTGTAAGTAAATGACCACATGTTTTCATTGTAATTGACATGTTGAGATAATGCAGAAGAGTTTGTAAGTAAATGACCACATATTTTTATTGTAAGTGACATGTTGAGATAATGGAGAAGAGTTTGTAAGTAAATGACCACATATTTTTATTGTAATTGACGTGTTGAGATAATGCAGAAGAGTTTGTAAGTAAATGACCACATGTTTTTATTGTAATTGACATGTTGAGATAATGCAGAAGAGTTTGTAAGTAAATGACCACATATTTTCATTGTAAGTGACATGTTGAGATTATGCAGAAGAGTTTGTAAGTAAATGACCACATGTTTTTATTGTAAGTGACATGTTGAGATAATGCAGAAGAGTTTGTAAGTAAATGACCACATATTTTCATTGTAAGTGACATGTTGAGATAATGGAGAAGAGTTTGTAAGTAAATGACCACATATTTTTATTGTAAGTGACATGTTGAGATAATGCAGAAGAGTTTGTAAGTAAATGACCACATGTTTTTATTGTAAGTGACATGTTGAGATAATGCAGAAGAGTTTGTAAGTAAATGACCACATATTTTCATTGTAATTGACGTGTTGAGATAATGCAGAAGAGTTTGTAAGTAAATGACCACATATTTTTATTGTAAGTGACATGTTGAGATAATGCAGAAGAGTTTGTAAGTAAATGACCACATATTTTCATTGTAATTGACATGTTGAGATAATGCAGAAGAGTTTGTAAGTAAATGACCACATGTTTTTATTGTAAGTGACATGTTGAGATAATGCAGAAGAGTTTGTAAGTAAATGACCACATGTTTTCATTGTAATTGACATGTTGAGATAATGCAGAAGAGTTTGTAAGTAAATGACCACATATTTTTATTGTAAGTGACATGTTGAGATAATGGAGAAGAGTTTGTAAGTAAATGACCACATGTTTTTATTGTAAGTGACATGTTGAGATAATGCAGAAGAGTTTGTAAGTAAATGACCACATGTTTTTATTGTAAGTGACATGTTGAGATAATGCAGAAGAGTTTGTAAGTAAATGACCACATATTTTCATTGTAATTGACATGTTGAGATAATGCAGAAGAGTTTGTAAGTAAATGACCACATGTTTTTATTGTAAGTGACATGTTGAGATAATGGAGAAGAGTTTGTAAGTAAATGACCACATGTTTTTATTGTAATTGACATGTTGAGATAATGGAGAAGAGTTTCAGATTTATTAATAAATTCGACATTTATGGAGTAAAAATTACTCAGTTAATGTCTTTTTAATAGTAATTTCATATTTTATTAAAGTTCAAATCTTGTCAAAATTTTAGCATATTTCATTTATGTAATACTTAGCTAGTACCAGGTTGCAACATCGCAGATGAAATTAAGTGTTTCAAATGTATTGAAAATTTATTAGATTTTTAATACTATTTTACTAATTTTTATTTTATTTAATACATCCCAGACTATGCAGAATGCTGCTGAGATTATGGGGTCTTATGTGAATTAGGGGCCATATCACAGGGACATTCTAAGTGGGGAGTTGGGCAGTAAGATGTTTGTAGACATAATGTTTTAATTTATGTATTTTGGTATAGTCAGAAAAACAGGGAGCAGGGAGAAAACTCAAAAGGCGAGCTGTTCAAGGAGTTATGCTATTAGAGTAGGAAGCTTTCTCTCATCTGAGTACTTCTACAACGAATGTGTTTGAGTTTGTCTGATTATCTTGTTAGTCGTGACTTTTTACCTTGAGGGGAGGCACCAGTGCAGCATATTCGTCAGAGAATACATTTGAAAGAAAATGACCACATATTTACATTGTAATTGACATGTTGTGATAATTCAGAAGAGTTTGTAAGTAAATGACCACATGTTTTCATTGTAAGTGACATGTTGAGATAATGCAGAAGAGTTTGTAAGTAAATGACCACATATTTTTATTGTAAGTGACATGTTGAGATAATGCAGAAGAGTTTGTAAGTAAATGACCACATATTTTCATTGTAATTGACATGTTGAGATAATGCAGAAGAGTTTGTAAGTAAATGACCACATATTTTCATTGTAATTGACATGTTGAGATAATGCAGAAGAGTTTGTAAGTAAATGACCACATATTTTTATTGTAAGTGACATGTTGAGATAATGGAGAAGAGTTTGTAAGTAAATGACCACATGTTTTTATTGTAAGTGACATGTTGAGATAATGCAGAAGAGTTTGTAAGTAAATGACCACATGTTTTTATTGTAAGTGACATGTTGAGATAATGCAGAAGAGTTTGTAAGTAAATGACCACATATTTTCATTGTAATTGACATGTTGAGATAATGCAGAAGAGTTTGTAAGTAAATGACCACATGTTTTTATTGTAAGTGACATGTTGAGATAATGCAGAAGAGTTTGTAAGTAAATGACCACATGTTTTTATTGTAAGTGACATGGTGAGATAATGCAGAAGAGTTTGTAAGTAAATGACCACATGTTTTTATTGTAAGTGACATGTTGAGATAATGCAGAAGAGTTTGTAAGTAAATGACCACATGTTTTTATTGTAAGTGACATGTTGAGATAATGCAGAAGAGTTTGTAAGTAAATGACCACATGTTTTCATTGTAATTGACATGTTGAGATAATGCAGAAGAGTTTGTAAGTAAATGACCACATGTTTTTATTGTAAGTGACATGTTCAGATAATGCAGAAGAGTTTGTAAGTAAATGACCACATATTTTCATTGTAATTGACATGTTGAGATAATGCAGAAGAGTTTGTAAGTAAATGACCACATGTTTTTATTGTAAGTGACATGTTGAGATAACGCAGAAGAGTTTGTAAGTAAATGACCACATGTTTTCATTGTAATTGACATGTTGAGATAATGCAGAAGAGTTTGTAAGTAAATGACCACATGTTTTTATTGTAAGTGACATGTTGAGATAATGCAGAAGAGTTTGTAAGTAAATGACCACATATTTTCATTGTAATTGACATGTTGAGATAATGCAGAAGAGTTTGTAAGTAAATGACCACATATTTTTATTGTAAGTGACATGTTGAGATAATGGAGAAGAGTTTGTAAGAAAATGACCACATGTTTTTATTGTAATTGACATGTTGAGATAATGCAGAAGAGTTTCAGATTCATTAATAAATTCGACATTTATGGAGTAAATAATTACTCAGTTAATGTCTTTTTAATAGTAATTTCATATTTTATTAAAGTTAAAATCTTGTTCAAATTTTAGCATATTTCATTTATGTAATACTTAGCTAGTACCAGGTTGCAACATCGCAGATGAAATTAAGTGTTTCAAATGTATTGAAAATTTATTAGATTTTTTATACTATTTTACTAATTTTTTTGCTTTAATTCATCTCAAACTATGCAGAATGCCGCTAAAATGAAGAGGTCTTATGTGAATTAGGGGCCATATTACAAGGACATTCTAAGTGGGGAGTTGGGCAGTAAGATGTTTGTACACATTATATTAAAATTTATGTATTTTGGTATATTCAGAAAAACAAGGAGCAGGGAAAAAACTCGAAAGGCAAGCTGTTCAAGGAGTTATGCTATTAGAGTAGGAAGCCTTCTCTCATCTGAGTACTTCTACAGCGAATGTGTTTGAGTTTGTCTGATTATCTGGTTGGTTGTGGCTTTTTAACTTGAGGGGAGGCACCAGTGCAGCACATTCGTCAGAGAACACATTCCTTGAAATTCTGGTAAAACAAGCACAGGGATGCAACATTGTTGGTCGGACAAGGGCTGGAGCTTGTAAATAATTGTTAGAACCCTGCTAAACAGGGGGGGGGGACGGAATAGTGATTGATGAATCAGGTATGGCAACAATACTCCATACATGGGCGAATAGTTGCTTCGTAGATATAGCATAGTAGCTTTGTCTTAGTAGCAATATCGTAGCATTCATTTGTGATTTCATTCTACTACAAATTGGAGATTATTTGCTAAGATTCAGCTAATATTTTGCATATATGCGTTCGTTTTTCACACATGTCGAGAATAGAGCATGGTGTAATAAGCAAATACATTCATCTCAGACATAAATGCATTAGAGGGTTCGTTTATTAAAATCAGAAATAATAAATGTCCAATGATTGAACCATGTGACTCACATTTGTCTAAGAAGCATTTGATTATATAAAATATTCCTTTTGTAATACTGTAGGAAGGAATTTTCATGAGATAGTTTCATGCCAGCCATTACCTCGACAAAAAGCAAAATCCCATCCATGCACTATGGAAACCCTGAGATGCCGGAGAGATTTTTATTCTAATAGCTTATTTCCTTGAGCTACCAGCTATTGGATGATCCTGCCTGCTACATGTTTCCATGAGTGTACAGAAATGTAGAAATTTAAACAATTCTCAATGTGTTTAAGTTTCGTAAATTATTTTTAATTATTCTTAATTTTTCATTATTGTTAATTTTGTTTTCTGAGAAGTCTTTTTTTTATCAACAAAAAGTGAATTAAAAAAGACTTCAATAACTTAAAATGCATGAGCTAGTGACGTCACACTGCATGCACCATACTTAGGTGTGGCAATGTTCCAATAACCAACCTCTCGTACAATGCATCACTTCTTAGCGACAATTACCTATTAATTGATCTGTGGATCGCTCAACAATCACTTCCCTGACAATTCGTATGCACACCGGAAATGCAGTGAAGCACTTACTCTAGGTAAATTTTCTGAAGCCCCTGTTGTTAAGTGGTGGTGTTGTTGTCAGTCAGGATTCATTGAGTGAGTGACTCCCCAGTAAAATAGAATTAATACACTTAATCAACGTAACAGAATCTTCTCGCTACAAACGTTGTGTTCCCACAATCGATGAGTGTGAGGTAGTGAGCAACCCCATAGTGGGTAACACCAATAAATGGACATACATCATCAACAGAAGGAAATTGCAGATTCCAAAGCCATTTTTCTTAAAGTAGCGGCGATCTTCTTGAAGTGTCTTATTCATTTCCTTCTAATGTTCTATTGGATTCATAGTATTTGACTGAGCTGATGCTGTCGCTGGCAGTCACACATATTCTCTTTTGAATAGATCGGCTTACCATACCCTGTTGATTGGTCTTCATTAGCTTATATAACTGGAGGATCATGCACACAGTCGTCCAATCCTTCTGACGAAGTGCTTGATTTTCTCTTAATATGCTGACAGATTGTTGAAGAAAGATGCATACTGGGTTTTGACAGAGAGAAAACAATTATCCATGTAATTTTCTTTTGGACGTCTGGAAGCTCGTTTATAAAATAGGAAATCATCCAATCCCGAGACGCCCAATTCGAGAAACTAATCGAAAATTAAAAAAGTGTTCGGAAATATTGGTTTCCGATGTGACACTTTCATATATGATGGCAACATATACTGAGATTTCGTTCTTAATTTGGTTGTCTAGTTATAAGTTTACGCCCATAATAGACTTCATTGTTTACAGTAATATTAAGACCAAATCTCACCCTCGATATGCAGTACCTACTACCGTGGTAAACAATGGTCCGATAGATCCAATGATTCACTTTGACAGGAACTCGAAGATAGGCAGATTGTAGATCTAGCAGCACAATATTTGATCATCATCGTCCATTTTCTCTTAGTTACCTGGCGAAAAATCAGTGCCAGCACTGTATGCATCAACATGTAGGTTGATATTCTAATATCCCATCACACGGCAGATATTTGATTTGTTATGTTTGATGACAGCCATTTCGTGAGCTCAAGGTTTTGTTTGCCATAGAGAGCAAACAATTTTTCATCCATTGTTTTAACTCTTCGTTTTACTCTCTCTTGGCATTTATACATAATTATTTGCTTGCTGAGCCACTTGTGTTCTGCTCACTTCTATTATTTCGTGGCTAGATAAACTATGCATGAAAATCAGGCTCTTCCACAAAAAGTATTTATACAGCAATACATACACTAATTGGCTTATTAGTAAATATCACCTTCCCTGACTTAGAGGTAGATAGTCTGCTAAGTGCTTTTATTGAATCTATTTACATCACAAACTCAAACTCAAGCAGGTCTTTCACTATTATCAGGACCTAAATTACAACCGCTCTTTCACTTACTAACTCTATATGTCTGTATTAAACCACCACATTCATCACCTGAACAGTTTGTTTTAGCAAAGCCAGTATATTCTCTTGCTCAGTGTGGTGTAGGAGCACTCAGAATCAACTATTTCGTTTTACATGTTTGCACACATGTTACCTTTGCAGAGAAATGTGGCTGCCAAACCTCATTATGTCATTTCAGTGAATGACAAGGTGAATACTTCTCTTATAGAGGCAAATCTTCCCTTTTCCCCCTCACTTAACTGCTAGCAGACAATGAACACACAAACTATTATATGAATGGAGATCCGGCACTGAACTCTCTTCATTAAGCACCGCTGACACATGAACTCGGCTTTCCCAATCCATTGTCTTTTTCAACTATGATTACTTTTATGTCTTCTTTCAATCATCATTGCTTTCAAGTCTCCCTTCAACCGGCACTGCCTTCAGCCGAAATTGTTTCCAGTCTTCATGGAACAGTAATTGTTTTAAGATTACCTTCAACAGTAATTGCTTTCAAGTCTTCCTTTAACCGAAATTGCTTTCTCATCTTCATTACATTGTCATTAATTTTAAGTCTTGCTTCAACCATCATTGTTTTCAAGTTTTGCTTAAAGATTTCTTTCTTTCAATACCGTGTTCAAAGTGAGCCTATGCAAAGAACTGCTCGTTACCATAACGCTTATGCATGATACAGTCCACTATATGTCATTTACGTCAGAGGGATACGTTCTACCTATTACAATTGGCTGTAGTGGGAACTTTGTATGTCCATCATCTGAGTCATCTGTTTTTGGAATAACTTTTTTTCAACAACACTCGACTGACGCGTAATTAGGGTCACTTGCTTCGTCAGTTATTCAATTATATTAAAAGTATGAAAAGTTTTAAATAACAATTAATTTTTGTATACGTGTATTAACAAAATTCTCAAACTTTTACTAAATATCCAGTCGATCACCAAATATCAAATAATTCATACACGTGAAATATAATGTTATCAGATTGGAAATCAAAAAACGAGTCTCATCAAATTACATGATATCTTTCTTGTCAAAAATTAAAAAAATACTTTTTGAAATTCTATTTGAATGCTGTTTTTGTTTTTAGCTGGCATGTGTGGAAACACTTATACCCCTTGAATATTTCAATTTTAATCTGACAATATTTATTTATACTTATATTTTTAAACCTTCCACTGAATGTTGTTTTGTGGAGAAAAGTTATGACTGTTATATATTCTGACTAATATTTGGGATGTTTTTATTGTTTTTTTTTTCAAATAACGTTTTGTTCTTTTTGGCTTATTCAAAATCATATTCACAGATACAACCTTATTCAGAAGAATTAAATATATTAAATAATGAAATATTTTAAGACATATGTAGAAAAAATGAATGATTTTCTTTGGTTATGTTTTATTGCATATCAGTCCTTTGTTGGTAATTTTTGGTGATTTAAAAATATTTTCCACTTTCTTAGTATCTTCAAATTTTCATTGATTAATTTGTTGACACAAAAGCAATGGAAAAATATTTCTGAATTTATTTGACTCGTGTCAAAACATTTGTTGAATTTTTTTTGAAAAAATGGAATTATTATAACTGTTTTTGAAGACTATCAATAAAATGTTGACTTCTCAATCATCATTCGAATGAATTTCTTTCTTTCAACCGAAATTGCTTTCAAGTCTTTATTCAAGTGTCATTAGTTTCAAATCTTCCTTCCACCATCATTGCTTTAATGTTTTCCTTAAATATTTCTTTCTCTCAAGGCCGTATCCAAAGTGAGTCTGTGCAAAGAACTGCTCGTTACATAACACAGACTATCCTATTTGTTGAACAATTTGCAAACAAAATTCGATTATTATAACTGTTTTTGAAGATCATCAATAAAATATTGGTGCTTCTGAAATATCATTCGAATGAATTTATTTCTTTCGTAAATTAGTTGTGTAAATTATAAGCAAATTTATTACAATTTGAATATCATTAATGAAAGTTTTACCGAAATGTAGTCCAAAATTATCTGAACAAAGTGATGCATTCATTTTATTAATGGATCAGTATTGCAGCAAATATCCTTATTATATATTGAATTTAATCAATAATGAATTTGTGGACTTTTTAATAAAATGGTACATAATAACTTTTATCTTTAAGCCTACAATACTGAAACATATGTCTAATTTCTCAATTATAAAAACGTGTCTACATCCGCTTAACATCCAAACATAATTTTGTTTGTATAAAATTAATATTTTTTCTTCAAATTTATCTTTTACCAATTTTTAATTTTGCAGAATATCCAGCAATCAATACAAAGAAAAAAGAAATGTAAATTGCCTGAAGTAAAACTCCTGAAACGAGCGAAAACATACACTTGTGAACTGTACAAACTGTTTTCTTTCATCAATTTCAATTTTGATGATATATTGGAAACCACATTTTCTTGTCAACTATTTGTTCTCTTCTTAGTATTATTCAATAGAACACTTGCAGGAATAGTTGTTGCAAATGGATATGACCAATGCATTCGTTTGTGCATATGACTAATGCACTCATGTGTGCATATGACTACTGAACTCATCGATGCATGTGACTAATGCACCTATCAATGCATATGACCAATGCATTCGTTTGTGCATATGACTAATGCACCCATGTGTGCATATGACTACTGAACTCATCGATGCATGTGACTAATGCACCTATCAATGCATATGACCAATGCATTCGTTTGTGCATATGACTAATGCACCCATGTGTGCATATGACTACTGAACTCATCGATGCATGTGACTAATGCACCTATCAATGCATATGACCAATGCATTCGTTTGTGCATATGACTAATGCACTCATGTGTGCATATGACTACTGAACTCATCGCTGCATGTGACTAATGCACCTATCAGTGCATATGACCAATGCATTCGTTTGTGCATATGACTAATGCACTCATGTGTGCATATGACTACTGAACTCATCGATGCATGTGACTAATGCACCTATCAATGCATATGACCAATGCATTCGTTTGTGCATATGACTAATGCACTCATGTGTGCATATGACTACTGAACTCATCGATGCATGTGACTAATGCACCTATCAATGCATATGACCAATGCATTCGTTTGTGCATATGACTAATGCACTCATGTGTGCATATGACTACTGAACTTATCGATGCATGTTACTAATGCACCTATCAATGCATATGGCTAATGCTTTCATGGGCCCTTTAATAAATGCAGAATTTGAGGCGGAAAAATACTGGAAAAAAATACCTCTCATGGTGAAAACTAAAATTATAACTTATGGGTTGGAAAAATTGTGCGTTTTGTAGATTTATCTATAAAATATTTAGAAAATAATCCAAATGGTGCGAATTCTGAGAATCTGTACACATTGTTTTTAATGTAGGGTTTAAATATAATTTGAATAAGATGTATAAAAACTCACTACATATACCTTTTTTGTGCCGTTCTCACTAATCTGCATACATGAAACATACGTCCTACTCAATTTCAAATCATTCGATCTAATAGTGAACTGGTACAAAGAGGGCACACAATTCTCCCATTAATATATTTTTTCAATTACAGTTAAACAAAAGAAATATTTTCACTGAAATATGAGGAAAATATCAATCAACCATCTGCTAAATTTTATATCTATCAAAAATTGTGCAAAGGTAAATATTTATTTATTATTTTCGTTTCTACCAGCAATATAAACATACAGAGAAAAACATTATACAACAAAAATCTACAAATATTTCGACTTTGAAATGAACTAGAAATCTAATACTGGAGAGGAACCATATTCTTTGTGAAATATGTGGCTCTTCTTTTGCACAGACACAGCCATTGTTTAGTCATGTGCAAACACATACTGTAGATAGACAATATGCTTGTGAAGAATGTGCCTTTTCCTTTACAAATAAATCAAATATGTTGCGACCAACGCTAAAACATACTGGATATAGACCATATTCTTGTGAAGTATGTGGCTCTTCTTTTACAACTAAACAAAATATGGTGCAACATATGCGAACACATACTGGAGAGAAACCATATATCTGTGAAGTATGTGACACTTCTTTTACAACTAAACAACATATCTTGCGACATATGCGAACACATACTGGAGAGAAACCATATATCTGTGAAGTATGTGGCACTTCTTTTACACAGAAACATAATATGTTGCGACATATGCGAACACATACTGGAGAGAAACCATATTCTTGTGATGTATGTGGCTTTCCATTTACACAAAAAAACGATATGTTGCGACATATGCAAACACATACTAGAGATAAACCATATTCTTGTGAAGTTTGTGGCTCTTCTTTTAAACGGAAACAAAATATGTTGCAACATATGCGAACACATACTGGAGAGAAGCCATATACCTGTGATGTATGTGCCACTGCTTTTACAACTAAACAATGTATGTTGCAACATATGCGAACACATACTGGAGAGAAACCATATATCTGTGAAGTGTGTGGCTCTTCTTTTACAACTAAACAACATATGTTGCGACATATGCGAACACATACTGTAGAAAAACCTTATTCTTTTGAAGTATGTGGCTCTACGGTTACAAATAAGCATCATATGTTGCGACATATGCGAACACATACTGGAGAGAAACCATATTCTTGTGAAGTATGTGGCTTTCCATTTACACAAAAAAACGATATGTTGCGACATATGCAAACACATACTGGGGATAGACCATATTCTTGTGAAGTTTGTGACTCTTCTTTTAAACGGAAACATCATATGTTGCAACATATGCGAACACATACTGGAGAGAAACCATATTCTTGTGAAGTGTGTGGTTCATCATTTACAACTAAACAAAATGTGTTGCGACATATGCGAACACATACGGGAGAGAAACCATAATCTTGTGAAATATGTGGCTCTTCTTTTACACAGAAACATAATATTTTGCAACATATGCGAACACATACTGGATAAAACCCATATTTTTGTGAAGTGTGTAGCTCTTCGTTTATACAGAAACAACATATGTTGTTACATATGCGAGCGTACACTGGATATAAAGTTTGACATGTAAAGGAGAACTTTTATAAAATATTCGAATGTTTATGTATTTCATATACAGATTAAGTGTAGACCCCGGAATGTGTTCTTTGATTTGTGAGAACTTCGACTGAAGTAAATTGAAACAAGGAAAAAAGAAACCATATTCTTGTGAAGTATGGGGTTCTCTTTTTACAATAAAACGAAATATGTTGCAACATATTCGAATGCATACTGGAGAAGAACCATATACTTGTGAAGTATGTTGCTCTACTTTTACACACAAACATGTTGCGAAATATGCGAACGCATATGAAAAAGGAACCATATACTTGTGAAGTAGGTGTCTCTACTTTTACACACAAACATGTTGCGAAATATGCGAAGGCATATGAAAAAGGAACCATAATACTTGTGAAGTATGGGGCTCTTCTAATGCAACTAAACAAATTATCTTGCTACATATACGAACGCATACTGAAGAGGATTTGAATGCAAACGAGATACCACCCTCGGCTGTCTTCGGTCTTTCTGTACAGAGGTTTGTCAGAGACCCTGACATGAGGATACTTCATATTTGGAATAAACCCTGAGCAAATATGTAAAAAAATTGTATGCTGTCTCCTCAAGCCATCCAGTACGTCTCCTGAATTGCACGGGGCACCCCCTCTATTAATAGAGGGCAGCTTTCAATAATGAATTAAAAACCGTTGACATAGAGGAAATGAATGATAAAAATATGAATAAAAACAAAAGTAAATACTGGAAGGCCGTTACCAAGCATAAAAGGACACATAAACCCGTTCATACACCAGGCAGGAAGATGTAAACAATGGTGTGAACCTTCCTGCCTCTGGAAATTCTCCTCCAGTCATGACAGAGGAATGACTTGTAAACTGGCTGCAAAAAGGATCGCTCCACTGATCAGGAGAGAATGTTAATGACTGCCCAAGATAAAAAGCTTCATGACCAATGCCTTTAAAAAGATGAATGATCTCATAAACAATAACAAGTGCAGGTACTGCTACACAAAATTGGAGAGTGTGAGTCACCTGACATCCAGTTATAAGGTTCGGCTGGCAGGGGGTGGGGGGGTACAATACGACACAACCGAGTGTGCAAATATCTTTCCTAGACTATATTTTAAAATTTAAATATTTAGTATAGAAGCAAGTCCTCGGAGCATATACCAGACCGAACAGTTGGAAATATGTTATACACCATAAACTATTACTATGCAATCCTTACAGCTACATATCTAGAAAAACGGATCTGTTAAACCTGTCATAGTGATATGGGACAAAAGGGAGAAAGTAGTAACCCTAGTTTAAGTCTGTCCCTAATCATGCTGGCTTAAACAGAACTGAAAGGGAAATTATTACGAAATACCAAGGTCTTATGTGTGACATGAAAAGAACTGGAATCTTCGGAAAATCTCCATCATCCCAGTAATTATAGCAGAAACCGATTTTGTTGAATGAGTTGGTTTGTTCACAAAATTTCAGCTTAGTACCCTCAGGTTAGGAGTGTAGTAGGGTTTTGTATGGGTCATCGGTAGTGGCAATAAAATACACCGGGCTGATAGATGGGGGGTTTGATTTCAAACCAAAGACGGAAAGTTCCATATAAGCATCTATCAGCCTATATCTCCATGTCCACTAGAAGGCAAAAGTGGTTCATAAAGTCCGAGCCCAGAATGGGATAAAGTAAATCCTCTATAGTAAATACCCACGTAAAGTCTCTGTGCAATTCCAAGTCCAAAAAGCGAGAAATTTGTCCGTACGTGGGAATAGGGGAGTTATTTAAAGCTTGCAATGACATGGGCGACACTGGTGGCTTCTCAATAAGGAGCTTCAGTTGCCAAATACTGTGGGCGGCTACCGTGTCAATTAAGCAACGTGCATGGTAGATGGAGTCCGTAAGAAAGTGCACGATTGTGTAGCTTTAGTGAAGACTGTGTCGCGCTCAGGTCTCCAGATATTAGTTTCTGGGGTCATAAATGAACATGAGTTTTTGCATCGACCAGTGGAACGTGTTATGAGAAGGGTGTCTGGAGTCGGCGCATGTGCGGCTCCGACCTGCTCATTTTTCTCACCTCATTGGTGAGGCTTTAGTATAGCCGTATAAATGAGCGGTTGTGTACCCTCTATTATATGAGACAGGTAGGCGTCAGCCTGTAACATAATAATTTCACCTATTTATATGTACAAACACAGACCAAAACTAAATCTACAGTAAAAACAAGTGGGAAACATTGTTGTGGAAACACATCCCAAAGAGAAAAAATGAAATGGAAAATATGTATGTTTCAAGAGCCAAACAAGAATAAATAATATATATATATATATATAAGAGAATATATAAAAAAGTGAATGTATTTTATGTTTATATAAAGGAATGTACTCACGTTTATTGCAGAGGCATTTAAAAAAAATAGTTGTAAATGTATTTCTATATCTTCATATATAATGTGGGGAAAAACGTGGTTTCTTCTTTTCGTTAATTCAATTTACAGATTGAAGTCTACTGTTGAATTCATCTGTTCTTTTGTTGAAAGAAAAATTCCGGCTTCCATATTCGCATGTGTAGCAAGTCAGTGGCGTCTCAAAGTCTGGTAGACTAAAATGACTGAAAAATAACTTTCATTTAAAAGTTTTTTCTTTCTTTTTTCATAATGTCATATAACAGTCTTTCTCTTTCTACAAATATTTTTTCAATGAAATAGTTTGGTTTTGGAAGAACAGGGTTTCGTTCGTCAATTTTTTAGACGACAAATGTTTTTTACGGAGAAAAAGATTTAGTGCTATTTCTAGTACGACTAGTGTTTGAAAATTAAAAAATATTTTGTCTTTGTTTATATTTTCATTGAAGAAGGTATTTCCAAGTGTTTCTCTTCCAAGAACACTTTCAGTGAAGGGCAGCTTCCTATCACCACGTCCTCGAACCCTTCTACATTGCCATCGTCTGAAATTAAGTCATTGAAGAAGGTATCTCCAAGTGTTTCTCTTCCAAGAAGTCTTTCAGTGAAGGGCAGCTTCCTACCACCATGTCATCTAACCCTTCTACTTTGCCATCGTCTGAAATTAAGTCATTGAAGAAAGTATTTCCAAGTGTTTCTCTTCCAATAACTCTTTCAGTGAAAAGCAGCTTCCTACCACCATGTCCTCGAACCCTTCTACTTTGCCATCGTCTGAAATTAAGTCATTGAAGAAAGTATTTCCAAGTGTTTCTCTTCCAATAACTCTTTCAGTGAAGGCCAGCTTCCTACCACCACGTCCTCTAACCCTTCTACTTTGCCATCGCTTGAAATTACGTAATTGAAGAAGGTATTTCCAAGTGTTTCTCTTCCAATAACTCTTTCAGTGAAGGGCAGCTTCCTACCACCACGTCCTCGAACCCTTCTACTTTGCCATCGTCTGAAATTAAGTCATTGAAGAAAGTATTTCCAAGTGTTTCTCTTCCAATAACTCTTTCAGTGAAGGCCAGTTTCCTACCACCACGTCCTCTAACCCTTCTATATTGCCATCGCTTGAAATTACGTAATTGAAGAAGGTATTTCCAAGTGTTTCTCTTCCAAGAACTCTTTCAGTGAATGGCAGCTTCCTACCACCACGTCCTCGAACCCTTCTACTTTGCCATCGTCCGAGATTAAGTCCACAGAAAATGTGCTTGCAAAACAACCTTACCCTAACCTTACTATTATAGAAAAATTACCTAACCGTAATCTAACCCTAAAAGAAATGCAAAAAAACACTACCTAAACCTAACTTAAACATACCCTACAAGAACAATACCTAACCCTAACTTAGTCGGTAGGATAAAAAATGAATTGGCAAAAACAAAAAAATGTTTGTTAAAAAAAGTCATAAAAATTCCACCAAACCAAAATAAATATTTATTCATGAAACTTGCCACACACGATGAATGTTTTATTCCTTGATTTACATTTTGAAAGTTTCTTACAAATTTACATTTTTGTTTGTCCAAATTTTCATTGAATTCTTCTTGTTGAAATCAACAAACGATGCCTGTTCCTAGCGTTTCCATATTGGCTAGCTTCCTCGACACAAAAAAGTCGAAGTTTCCGTTCGGCACATTGCGGCAGTTTACGTGACCTGTCGGAATGTGCCAATGAAAACGCAATTCGAAAACTGCATGAGCTCCGGAAGATTTGTTCAAGTATTTGGAAAGTATTCTGGAGAACTAAGTGTGCAAAATCAAAATAATTGCACTTATAATGAGTTTCAACGTTCATATAGCAGGTGATTGCCTGGCATTTGAACGAATAACCGTGTCTCTATAGAACACGAAAGTGTTTTTTGTTTATTTTAAATGAAAAATCGTATTCTTGTGAAGTTTCTGGCCAAGGATTTTTCACTAAAATCCAATGTAAGGATAGACATGCGAACCTATTCTGATTTATTTGTTTACATAAACAAAACCTCATTGTTATTATTTATTTATTTAATTTTTTATCTTTTGATTTTTGCTGGGGATCGGGCATGCTACCGAATGCCAGACATTCACCCGCTATTATTAAGTATGTGGTTGAACATTATCAGGTAAATCTGCACTAAAAACAGACCTGTCAACCAACACTAATGAAACACTTGATTCTTAAGTGTTTGGCTCAGTGGTTTCAAAAGATCCCCGTTGAAAATACACTGGATATAATTTCATTCTGAAACATGTGGCTTATAGTTGTATGTATATGTAAATGTTTAATTTATTTTCATATATAATGACATGTGTTTATATACAGAATAAACCTTCTCATAAAAGTAAGTGTATTAACAAACTAGAATTGTAACCAAAATCTGCGTAACATAAGAATCATGTAAACACAATTTGGGTTTTATTGCTCTGTTATTATTATCTTTTTTCATAAACTGAAACTTCTTAATTGCTTATGTTGTAATGGTTTAGAAAAACGTTTGCTTCAGATAACACCTTTAACAATGAATCTTTTGTTATGTAAAAGCAGGTAAAATAACATGATTCTTATTACAAATTCTCTTTGCCCACTAAGGAATTATAATAACAGGAAATTCTTTTACTTGTGTTTTCGTCCATACTCATGGACATACTAACCTCTTTCTTTTTTGTTCACATACTAACGAAGATGACCCAATAAGTTGTTATTAAATGTTAGAATGAAAGTTTGTCATATCCATCCTACAAACCTTCCCCTTTGTACACTCTAATAGTGATGATTCTTTTCGTTATTTTCAAATGTTTTTGACCTGGAGACAAGAAAATGTTGACTTTTATCTATACATTACAATCATAAATCAAATGGAATTACGCATTTCAAGCCTTCTCATGTATACATTGACAAATTATATTATAGATGTGCATGTGTCAGTTGCTTGCACACATGCAATGTTTAATATGGGATCTTTAAGGCTCCTTAGTCATGTTCTTCTTTTGTAGATTCAAACGCTGGTGAGCCTTTTCACAAGTTCTGATTGTTTGATCCCTATCTGATCACACTAGTTAGTTCCCTGACAAGTGTTTCGTTCAAAAACACCGTGATTGTGGTTAAATGGGATGCTTTTACAAAAATCACCTCTTGCTTTGTAGTTTTCAGGGCTTTGGATATCCGAACAGTAGCTATGTCTGAAATGTCGATCTGATTAGATGACGTTTGATGTAGATGTTGGACAAATACATACTCGCAGCAGAAACATGAAGAATTGTTACACCCAATAGCAGAAACCCTAAGGCGAACAATTTAGTGTATTGGCTCGTTCTAACACTAATATAGATACAATGTGATGGGATTAACTATGAAATATAATCTTTTGCTTACTAATGCCCCTGTCATCTTTTGAGAATGTCCATGTGAGCCTCATCAATTTCTAAGCTGTTTACAACGGTCAATGCTACTATCCTCGGGATACACAATTATGAAACTTCGAAAATACTGCATGTATGACTTCATGCTGAATACACTTGTATGTTTCCTGTATGCCTTGTTTGTAGTTAGCGTCTACAACAACTCTGCTGTGGGTAAAGGAGGTGGCTAATATGAATACTATCTATTCTTAGTTAGTACTGCTCTATGGATCGCGTTATGTAAACATCTAAACAGTGAATATGTATGAAGTGACACTCATTGCTACTTTGCTCTATAGTACTGATTCTAATAGTTAGGTTTTAGCCAGTAGATCTTTTTCGATGGAAAAACTTTCTATTCTGCTAATGGATCAGTCGTTGGCTAACATGTCGAACAGTAATGTTACATAAGTAATAACCATTTAGGTCCGTAGTCCTTAGGTGATCGACATACTGACGACGAGCAAGAAAGCGTGCTGATTATGGCCGAGGATAGCGATGTCGTCAGCATAATCAAAGTCGATGAGGAAAAATTTCGTCTTACAACTTGTAGCGGTGATAAACATAGTCGTCTTTTCTCCCTCCAAAAAATGTCCTCATTGAGTGAGCGGGTAACACACTGACCATCAGCCTGCAGGGCGCATTGCTTCCTTCTGTCGGCGTAAGAACTACTTCAGCCCCTTTGGGAATCACAAGACGCCCTCGGAGATATCTGGGTAAGCAACGAGGAAACATTTCTTTCACTATCTCCCCTGTCCATTGGACGCTCACAGCAAAGTATTGAGGATAATTGGTGTGGGTAGGTGTGAGGATGAGACTGACTTTCTACACGAGATGCGGCTCTATGTTGACGTTCCTCGCCAAGCAAGTTCGTGATGATGCTAGATCAAGGCAATAAAAGCCAACGAGTTTTTACTTCTCAGTTCTGTTCTCTTTAAGACTTTCGTTTGCCTTTCAGACCTATGAAACTATGGCCTCCGTGATTTCTTGATTCGTTCAGTATTTTTATTTAGACTTGTATTAACTTCATCATTTTATTTATTTATTTGAATAACAAATTGAGACTTTGAATCTGCATTAATTTCTCTGCGTCCTTCTTTCTCCCTCTCTTATTTTCGTTTTCCTTTCTTATTCTACCTTCATTCTCTCTCTTTCTCTCTCTCTCTCTCATTTAAGCCTCTTCCGCCCTTATTTGACTTTCTCTCATTTCTCTGTCTTTTCCTCTCTCATTTCGCTATCTCTTCCTCTCTCAGAGTGGTTTTGTAATTCCTGCTAAATTCTCAGCCAATTTGCCCACGTGAACGTCTTAGTTCAGACACATTTCGTGGTCTGTTCAATTCTTTAATAGTCTTCACGTTCTCGAAATCAACTTGAATTCATTCTTTCGAGATAAGATGCCCAAGAAATGTAACTTCTCTAGCAGAGAATAAACATTTTTCATTTCGCGTTACCCATGCTGCTTTCATTCTTTGAAATACCATTTGTACTTTCTGATTTTTTCCACCGATTAGAACATCATCTAGATCAAAAATAACTCTTGTTATTCCGGACACGATGTAATATTTTGAGTGTTGATTAGAATAAGGACAAAATAACAGAGTGAGAACTAATGTGTCCCTCACGGTCAAGCTAACACTATTTATATCTATATTGTGTCAAAGTCTCAATATGATCTTCGAACAGAGTGTTCCTTAGCTACGAACGAGCGCCAAGGGAGGTAATTTTGATTACACCACAATTTCAAGGCGAAGACGACGGTAGCCAGACCGAGTTATGGAATCGCGTTTTCTACTGGACAGCTCTTTAGTGTAGTATTAAATATTCTCCTTCTGACGTCGTTTGTAGAGTCGAGTAATGTTGCAGCCGTTTCTTGGGCGCTTACCACATTTGTTAAATGGCATCATGTGGGAGAGGCTTAAGAAGCGGCTACTTAAGATTACATGAAACTCCCTACGTGTCACTTCATATCCCGGTCAGGAAACATGATACTTCGGCCGTCAAATTAAGCAGCGGTTAGCTAGTAAACAAATGTGAAACTTGGTTTTCACAATTATCTTGCTTAATCATGGACACGAATTCTCCGATTGTTGCTATTCGCAGCTTCTTCAAAAAGTATTTTCCGAATTATTGGGGGATAAGTTGTATGAGTCGGGAGTTCTTTAGCTAGCCTATAGATCAAACACTTTAACATAGCCGGATTTATCTCTTTCTTCAGCCTTTGATTTGCAAATCTTACAACATAAATTTGAGATGAGTCGGCAAAGATTTCCGCTAGGATCCTATATTTTTCTAACTTTCCAGTTTGTATTTTGTTAAAAGCATTATTTAAAATTTAATTTTCCAAACAGATCTGCAGTGTAAGTTGGACAAACACATCAATACTCAGCTCTATAAGTCGATTCAATATGTATTAGTGTATTAAAACCTGAAATGTGGCAAAAATGTTCAAGTAATGATAGACTAGCGTTTCTTATCTGATATAATTTACTTCGTTGGAATCGTTGACCCCTTACAAAAAAGACACTGATACGAAACATCATTAACTTTAATAACTAAATAAGAACACCCTGTACTTTTGGCAAGTCACGAAGATTTGCCAGTCGAAATCCCGTGTCAGATCAAAAGGCTGCGAGGTCATTGCATTCACCTTTAACAGTGCACTGAAATTTGTAAAGAAGATATGGATCTATGAAGTAAAGTAGTGCCCTAAACCTACCGAAGACAAGACAGACCTCATTTAAGGATGGTCTACCCTGGCACATACTAGGACCGATCTTAATTATCAGTACATTTTCTCTGTCCTAGTTCTAAATGATCAAGCATAGCATATGCAGATAATCTTGCATAGTCTTGCCGTTTACAACGTTAATGTGTTCGATACTAATAAGACTACACAGTACCCTCTTCAGATATTGGCGAAAGTATTTTAAACTGTGTAAAACATCTACTCTGCATACTATCTTAATCGTTTGTCTTATTGGGAAAGGACTTGGTTATGCTCTTGTTAAAGTAATACATCGATCCTCCGAGGAGACATGTTCTGTTGAACATGTTTCAACACATCGTAAACATCTTCTGCTCTTACATACATTTCGCACCCAGTCGTTCTAGTCGCTTTAAAATTACACAGTTGTTGAAATAAGTGTCGATAGACGGATGAAAAACTAAGGAACATCAGAATGGACAGCTAACAATATTTGTCCGTAGTCAAATGATCTGTTAATGTTAATGTGACATTAGCGATATGTCAATCAAATATTTTAGACGGGGATCTTCATTTTACAATTGTTCCTTATTAAACAGGCATGGTCATTCTATGTTAACAATGAGGTTAGCTTAGTCTTAGATATATGGCCGCGGTGGAAGTGTTGTTAATAGCGGGAGATTCAAAAGAGAACAAAGGACAAATGATTATGGATATTAACCACAGTGGCGAAAGATGCCGTAAAATAGTTTTGCGATAATGAATCTCCCGCCTATAGGTAGTGTGATAGATGCGTTTGTAACGGCACGTAATCTCACTGTTAGGCTTCCACCGGACCACGTGTGAATTAAATAAAGAGAAGGTTTAAGACAAACAAAGAAGAAAGAAAATATTATTTAAACTTATTTCAAAGAAAGCGAAGGAATGAGGAAGCTAAACAACATATAAGAATAGGCATTTTATAAAGTTAATAAAACACAAAACATTTATATTAACAGAAACAAGAATTTATTTACTTAAACATAATTAAAAGCGTAAATATATGTATATGTATGCGAGCGGGCTGAAAGTCTTTTTGTGTGTGTCAAATGTAATATGTGTTTGAAGAAATAAGAGTTCGTTTGGATTGAAGATAGATTCTTGAATAAAAGGATTACCTTTCTCTTCCTCCCCCACCTTCTCGGCCGAGGCCGTCGGTGGGTGGGGGGAGTTTGTCGACGAGCGTTCTTTGCGTTCGTTCGTCCCAGAACGCTGAGGAAAAAAGAGAGAGAGAAAAGGAACTCGTGTTTTTTTATTGACCCCAAATCACGCGTGGTCAAGTTGACCGGAATCTTTCGGCAACGTGAATCTGCGTGACTTCGTAAGTTCCCTACTTCGGAGACGGATTAAGTAAACAAAGAAAGAAAGAGGGTAACCCGTTGTGGTGTTCACCACAGATACCAGTACTGCATTGCTATCTCTTACCTTTACAGTTCGATTAAATAGTTAAAATAGGTTCTGCTGTCGCTTTTGCTACATCGATAATAGATTGAGTCGACGGCTATAATTAACAGAAAACAACCTGATATGTGTCACGTTTGTTTATAAACAAGTTTGACACGGGCTAAACAAGACAATTACTTTTTTAGCAGTAATAGTCCTCAATCAGAGGAGAGCTATTCACATTAGAAATGATTTATGATAAATTATTGACACACACGCAAAATCCCCAACTCTTTAAAGTGATACTTTTTCATTCATTTCTTTACATTATGATGTCTTAGGTCGATAGAAATAGAGTTTTTGTCACTACTTTAGCAGGATGGGTTTCGTATGATATGCCCTGAAGATTTTTGCCCTGGTCTGTCGTCTCCATTTCGACTTTCTTTCAGCGTGGTTCTCAATTGAAATATCTTCTACTAGTGATATAAAAAATGATTATCTTCTACAAATGCTAATTGTATGGATGAACACACATGGGAATTCTTATCAAGGATGAACTGTAATAAGTGCATACATTTAAAATGTAGTGACAAGCACAACTAAGATGGGGACAATAGTCAAATATGTTTAAATAATATAACTTTAGTTACTGTGATGAAAAACTGGTGTAAAGATGTTAAAGTGAAGCCTTAGTGAAATAGTCGCGAAGTGATGCTCTGTGCAGTTCGACATTAAAGCATGTAATAATTAACGAGCGTTGGTAAAAAGTACAGAATTCAGAAATCAGTGATAATTCTTTCAAGATCAAAGATTAATATTTATTCACACAATTAATGACGATATTTGGATGGTGAAATTATTTAGTGTAAAAATAGTATATGTTGTAAAAGTAATAAATTTAGGCGATAACTCTTATTTTTACAATGTGGAGAGAAAGATGTATGCTCGGGTGTGAGTCACAAAGAACAGAGTGAGCGACACACAAAGGCTATAGAATTGACTTTAGAGAAGATATGTGTCATGCCATACTGACCGTGATGTAATTGACGGAAGCAATGGGAAGGATCATTAAATGTAGCCATAGGCACGTAACTTTACAGTTAATGTTGTTAAAGAAATAGGTAGTTGATAGGAAAACTGTTTGACAATGTATTCTTTTCTAGAATCATATAAGCAACGACATAGGCATCTATCGTATATAATGTTTGTATAATTGCAGCTATAGAAACAATACTAGTTCATAAACTACAGGGAAGACATGTTAATGTCGTTCAAATACATTTCGTAAAAAACTTTATAAAACCTATTCTATTAATTCTTAACTTTACTAGTTAATGTAAAAATATAGTTATACGTTTAGAAAACCTATTCTATCAATTCTTAATATTACTAGTTATTGTAAGTATAGAGTTATACGTTTTGAAAACAAATTCTATTAATTCTTTACTTTACTAATTATTGAAGGATAGAGTTATACGTTTAGAAAACCTATTCTATTAATTCTAAACTATACTAATTATTGTGAGCATATAGTTATACGTTGAGAAAAACTATTATATTAATTCTAAACTTTACTAATTATTGAAAAAATAGAGTTATACGTTTAGAAAACCTATTCCATTAATTCTTTACTTCACTGATTATTGAAAGAATATAGTTATACGTTTTGAAAACCTATTCTATTAATTTAAAACTTTACGTATTATTGTCGGAATAGATTTATACGTTTAGAAAACTTATTCTATTGATTTTAAACTTTACTAATTATTGTAAGAATATAGTCATATGTTTAGAAAACCTATTCAATTAATTCTTTACTTTACTAATTATTGTAAGAATATAGTTATATGTTTCGAAAACCTATTCTATTAATTTTAATATTACGTATTATTGTCAGAATAGAGTTATACGTTTAGAAAACGTATTCTATGAATTTTAAACTTTACTAATTATTGTAAAAATTAAGTTATACGTTTAGAAAACCTATTCTATTAATGCTTAACTTTACAAGTTCTTTAAAGAATATAGTTATACGTTTAGAAAACCTATTCTATTAATTTTAATCTTTACTAATTATTGCAAGAATGGAGTTATATGTTTAGAAAACCTATTCTAGTTATTGTAAGAATATAGTTATACGTTTCAAAAACCTTTTCTATTAATTCTGTACTTTACTTATTATTTTAAAAATATAGTTATACGTTTAGAAGACCTATTCTATTAATTCTTTACTTTACTAAGTATTGTAAGAATATAGTTATACGTTTAGAAGACCTATTCTATTAATTCTTTACTTAACTAATTATTGTAAGAATCGAGTTATTCGTTTAGAAAACATATTCTATTAATTCTTTATTTTACAAATTATTTTAAGAAAATTGTTATACGTTTAGAAAACTTATTCCATTAATTTTAAACTTTACGTATTATTGTCAGAATAGAGTTATACGTTTAGAAAACTTATTCTATTAATTTTTAACTTCACTAATTATTGTAAGAATAGTGTTATGCGTTTAGAAAACCTATTCTATTAATTCTAAACTTTAATAATTATTGGGAAAATATAGTTATACGTTTGGAAAACTCGTTCTATTGATTCTTAACTTTACTAATCATTTGGAGAATAGAGTTATACGTTTAGAAAACCTATTCTACGAATTCTTAACTTTACTAATTTTGTGAGAATATAGTTATACGTTTAGAAAACCTATTCGATCAATTCTTAACTTTACTAATGATTGTAAGAATAGAGTTGTACGTTTAGAAAACCTATTCTATCAATTCTTAACTTTACTTTATTGTAAGAATAGAGTTATACGTTTTGAAAACCTATTCTATTAATTCTTAACTTTACTAGTTATTGTAAGAATATAGTTATACGTTAAAAAAACCTATTCTATTAATTCTTAACTTTACTAGTTATTGTAAGAATATAGTTATACGTTTCGAAAACCTATTCTATTCATTTAAACCGTTACGTATTATTGTCAGAATAGAGTTATACGTTAAGAAAACCTATTCTATTAATTCTTAACTTTACTAGTTATTGTAAAAATAGAGTTATATGTTTAGAAAACCTATTCTATGTATTCTGTACTTTACTAATTATTGTAGGAATACAGTTATACGTTTAGAAAACCAATTCTATTAATTCTTAACTTTACTAATTATTGTGTGTATATAGTTATACGTTTAGAAAACCCGTTCTATTAATTCGTAACTTTACTAATTATTGTGAGAATATTGTTATACGTTTAGAAAACCTATTCTATTAATTCTTAACTTTACTAATTATTGTGTGGATATAGTTATACGTTTGGAAAACCTGTTCTATTAATTCTTAACTTTACTAATTATTGTAAGAATATAGTTATACGTTTAGAAAACCCATTGGATTAATTCTTAACTTTACTAATTGTTGTGAGAATATGGTTATACGTTTAGAAAACCTATTCTATTAATTCTTAACTTTACTAATTATTGTGAGAATATTGTTATACGTTTAGAAAACCTATTCTATTAATTCTTAACTTTACTAATTATTGTGAGAATATCGTTATACGTTTAGAAACCCATTCTATTAATTCTTTACTTTACTAGTTATTGTAAGAATATAGTGATACGTTAAGAAAACCTATTCTATTAATTCTTAACTTCACTAGTTATTGTGAGAATATTGTTATACCTTTAGAAAACCTATTCTATTTATTCTTAACTTTACTAATTATTGTAAGAATATAGTTATTCGTTTAAAGAAGCTATTCCATTAATTTTAAACTTTACCAATTATTGTAAGAATAGAGTTATACGTTTAGAAAACATATTCTATTAATTTTAAACTTCACTAATTATTTTAAGAATAGAGTTATACGTTTAGAAAACAAATATATTTATCCTTTACTTTACTAATTATTGTAAGAATATAGTTATACGTTTAGAAAACTTATTCTATAAATACTTTACTTTAATAATTATTGTAAGAATATTGTTATACGTTTAGACAACCTATTTTATTATTTTTTTAAAATTACTCATTATTGTAAGAATATAGTTATGTTGCAGTCACCAACGTAATGAAAACAACGAATCGGAATATAAATAACAAACAAAACAACCATCGAAAAGTTTTTTTCTGCTACGAAAAGGTTGTAAAACTCAACTTCACGGATACAAAAATTAAAAAAAAAACTCCATCGTTTTAAAAAGGAAAAGACAGAAAATAAGAAAGAAAGAACTTGTAAACTTTCAGATGACAATATTTTTGAAAAAGCAAAAGAAAACAAAAATGAGCACAGTTATTTTTAACATAAAAAAACTACCGAAATCTTTTTTTTTCTCTCTTTTTTCTCTCTATCACAATAAAGGTGTACTTCGCATCGAATAAATTTTTTCTGTTATAAAATATTTTTCTGTCTTTTACTGAACGAATTCTTGACAGAGAACTACTTAAAAATTCCTTAAAATATAAAACTATTAACAAAAAACTTTTTTTCCGAATTTAAAACAAGTTTCAATCAACTTTAGACGGACAGACTCTTCGATGCCGCGACGTATCCACCCTCAAAAAAAGCGCTGACTCATTCTTTTGACTTCAACCGAAGAAAGTAAACTCAACAAACGAAGAAAGGAAGCCTTTAACAAAAAAAAAGACTCTTGTTTTTACGAATAATTTTTTTAAAGGCCCCTTAAAAGAGTAAGTACATTAGTTTTTTTCCATTTCCCACAAAAATAAATACTTGTTATTTTTTTAACTTCTTGCCCTTCTACACTTACACCATTCCTCTTTCGTTTTTTCGCTCTGAAATGTGTTTCCAGGGAAACTAAATTCTGGGGACCCGAGCACGGCACAGTCTCCACTAGGTTCTCATGATTACCGTGTATATTTTATTAGGGACTCAGTATCCCAAGTACGTTGCTTGGTTGATACTGGGGCCGCTTGCAGTATTTGGCCACTGAAACTACTAGCTAAAAAGCCACCATTGTCGCCCATTTCACTGCAAGCCGTAAATCACTCCCCTATTCCGACGTACGGTCAAATTTCTCGTTGTTTGGACTTGGAATTGCGCAGAGACTTTACGTGGGTCTTTACAGTCGCGGATTTACCCTACCCCATTCTGGGCGCGGACTTTCTGCACCACTTTAATCTATTAGTGGACATGCGCAGACGACGGCTGATAGATGCTAATACGGAACTTTCCGTACCGGGTTTTAAATCAAACACCCTATCTGTCAGCCCGGTATTCTTTATTGCCGCAACCGATGACTCATACCAGACCTTACTCCACTCCTATTAATTCTTTACTTAACTAATTATTGTAAGAATCGAGTTATTCGTTTAGAAAACATATTCTATTAATTCTTTATTTTACAAATTATTTTAAGAAAATTGTTATACGTTTAGAAAACTTATTCCATTAATTTTAAACTTTACGTATTATTGTTAACGAACCTTAATTTTGTTGTGAGTAATCCAACTCACTCAGCAAAACATTATATTGAGACCACAGGATCTCCTGTGTTCTCACGCCCTCGTCGCTTACCTGCAGAGAAACTAAAAGAGGCGAAGACGGAATTAACCATATGCTGCAACTGGGAATTATACGCCCCTCGTCCAGTCTTTGGGCTTCCCCTTTGCATATGGTCCCGAAGCGCTCCGGAGATTGGCATCCGACTGGGGACTATCGATAACTCAATGCCATAGCGGTACCTGATCGTTATCTAATCCCACATATATAGACCTTCTAGAACTGCACAGGAAAGACCCATAGACTGACGTAAATCAAGCCCCGAAGGCCAAGACAATACCAGTCTATGGTGTGCAGTATCCATTGGAACAGATACTACACTTTGATCTTAGCCAAAAGGAGGAGTAACATAATAAGTTCAGGAGAATCTAACAGAAAAGAAAATTTCGATTTTAGGAATAATAATAACAACCATGTTTGTAATTCACTTAAAAAAGTGATCTGCGTGTCGGGTACTGCATTTAATTTGAAGATAATTAGTAAAGTAAAGAATTAATAGGTTTTCTAAACGTATAACTGTGAGAGTATGAAAGGGGTTATCCTTTCACCTTCTCGTAAAGAAACGGAACAACGAAAAGTATTTCTTAAACAATAACAAAAGGGGTTTTATTAACTCAAGGTTACCTATACCGTTTGGTATAGGTAGAAGAGACTGAGACAGTACCCGTCTGAGGACGAGGAAGAATATGAGTTCTTAGGGCTGCTCGTGGATGTCTTCAGGTGAAGATAGTAGTAGTCGTCGAGTGGGCGACAGCGGCAGTAGAGAGAGCGTTTCCTCATTCCTCGCTGGTGGTGGAAGGAGAGAGAGCGTTTCCTCGTTCTTCGCTGGTGCTCTCCGCGATGTGTCCAAGCTTGTGCCAGGAGGTGGTCTGATCTTTTTCTTCGAACCCTAAGGGAATATAAGTAGTCCCTCAAGGAACTAACGATATTACTGCGCCCTGTGATTTGATTGGACAAGCCAGCTCACAAGGACAGTGATTACAGATTCAAAAGTAGTTCCTATTGGTGACTGCTACATAACTCCCTGCTTAGGCTGAAAGCGGACAGGAAATAAAAGGAAGTGTAGCAGTGGGAAATAACAAAAATACAAAATGTGTCAATTAACAAATGTTAAAAAAGTTTTGTTTTTTTTTGCTTTGCAGGGAAAAGTCTTTACTGCAAGAAGTATTTTCAAGAAATGTTTGTATCATTGTGACGAATATTTTTTTATTTTTGCTTTGCAGGGAAAAGTCTTTTCTGCAAGATGGATTTTCAGGAAATGTTTGTATTTTAATTAAAAAAAAATTTTTCTTTTATTTAAGAGTTTGTCTCCCATTTGAAAAAAGTAATTTTGGAGAAGTGTGGATCCTTAATGTGAGAAGTATCTTTTGAAAAATAGAGTACAAGGCTTATTCTAGACAGTTTTTTTCGGCCAATGTACTCGTCGACCACTACGTGTGGTGGTGACATAATTTTCTTTAGGGGTTTCTAAAAGTAAATGTGTATTTGCAGTTGTCTGATGCACAGTAGGGGGAATATGGGGCTCAGGTGTTTCAGCGTTAAGAAAAGCTCTTTTCACCCTGTCGATGGATACGGTGTCTTTTTTGCCACTAATGTCAAGGGTGAAAAGTTTGTCAGTGCGTGAAAGCACGCAATAAAGACCAGAATAAAGAGGAGTAAGAGGGGCTTTAACAGAGTCTTTTCACACAAAAACATGAGTCCACGAGAAAATGTCTTTAGGTACCAAAGATTTAATGATCTGTTGCCTAGGGTGCATAGGTGGGAGCTCAATAAAGTAGGCTCGCAGTCTGTTTATAAACAGCTGTATCTGTTGCCTTTAAATCTATCGGGGTCAGCATCTGACCAGGCAACGATAGACAAGTTCGGCTGAAAAGTATCCGAGGTCCTCTTTGATCGCGGCGCGACAGCCAAGAAGGACAACATGGCTTTCAATTGGCGATGGAAGCGTTCTATCATCTCATTGGAAGCTGGATGATAGCTGGTCGTACGGGTATGTTTAATCCCTAAAATCCTGGAAAGTTCCCGGAATAGGTAGGATTCAAACTGTCCACCACGGTCGGTGGCAATAGTTGAGGGGACTCCATAGCGCGATATCCAGCCCAATATAAGGGCTCGCACTACGGATTCAGCCGAATGTCACTTAGAGGGATGGCTTCAGGCCACCGTGTAACACGATCTATGCAGGTCAGGAGATAAGTAAATCCCTGACTGACAGGCCATGGTTCAACCAGATCAATATGAACATGGCTGAACCAAGCGTCTGAAGTGCTGAATGTTCCAAGGGGTGCACGGATATGCTTGTGCACCTTTGACTTTTGGCAGGATACACAGGAACGTGTCCATGCAGTGATATCACGCCTCATATTAAGCTAGAAAAATCTAGCTGAAATCAGCTTCACTGTGGCTTTGAGTCCGGGGTGTGCCAAGTTGTGAAGGGTATCAAAAACAACCCTACGATGAGTCAGTGGAACAAAAGAGCGAGGTGAATCTGTTGAAGTGTATCAGATGATCTGCGTGTCTGAAGTGGGCAGAGGCAGGTATTTGAATTTGCAAGTTGCAAACTCAGGTGACGACAGATCCAGAGTGTTCAAACATGGCTGGTCTAAAGCCATCTGTTGTAAATCGAGATCCGAAGGTGAAGACAGAGAATTTATAGGAAGTCGGGACAAGGCGTCTGCCGCCGCATTCTGTTCACCAGATATATGTCGGATATCGTTAGTAAATTGCGAAACAAAATCCAAGTGGCGAGTTTCGCTAGGAGAATATTTGTCCGGCTTAGCACGCAGTGCGTGTCTAAGTGGACGGTGATCAGTTTGCTTCGTCTCTGCACGGTTGTAAGACCATCTCCAAACTGGACTTAGTAAAGGCTTACCCTCAGATTCCACTGAATCCGACCGATATACTCAAAACGGCGGTAACAACTTCTTTTGGAGCGTTTGAATTCCTTACTATGACTTTCGGTTTGCGAAACGCGGCTAGTACTTTTCAACGCTTCATGCACGAAGTAGTGCGAGATCTTGACTTCGTCTATAATTACATAGACGTGTGGCAAGTGCCTCACCTGCGAAACATGTCACCCATCTCCGCCTACTGTTCGAACGGTTTCAGCAATACCAGGTGAGGATTAACCCTGGTAAATGTGTTTTCGGTGCTTCGTCACTAGTTTTCCTGGGCCACATTATAAGCCCTGAAGGCATATCTCCCTTGCCTGAAAAAGTTAAAGCTCTACAAGACCTTCAACCACCCACTTCACTTCGCCAACTAAGGTACTTTCTGGGTCTGTTAAATTATTACAGACGTTTTATCCCACACTGCGCGGATCTCTTGTCTCCTCTTTCCGACCTGTTACATAACAAGAAGAAAAACGAGCAGATTTCACTGAATGATATTCGGCTGAATACATTCAATGAAGTGAAGCAAAAAACTAGCGACGACATCCTTGCTGCACATCCTGTGTCCAATGCCCAGTTTTTACTGGTCATAGACGCATCGGGCACAGCTGTAGGTGCAGTGTTGCAACAGCAGCACCAAGGCCAACTGCAACCTCTTGAATACTTTTCGAGACAACTGAAACTGGCAGAACAACGTTACAGCACGTTTGGCCGTGAACTACTGGCAATGTACCTCGCAGTGAAACACTTTCAGCATTCACTCGAGAGCCGTCAATTCGTGGTCTACACTGATCACCGTCCACTTAGACACGCACTGCGTGCTAAGCCGGACAAATATTCTCCTAGCGAAACTCGCCACTTGGATTTTGTTTCGCAATTTACTAACGATATCCGACATATATCTGGTGAACAGAATGCGGCGGCAGACGCCTTGTCCCGACTTCCTATAAATTCTCTGTCTTCACCTTCGGATCTCGATTTACAACAGATGGCTTTAGACCAGCCATGTTTGAACACTCTGGATCTGTCGTCACCTGAGTTTGCAACTTGCAAATTCAAATACCTGCCTCTGCCCACTTCAGACACGCAGATCATCTGATACACTTCAACAGATTCACCTCGCTCTTTTGTTCCACTGACTCATCGTAGGGTTGTTTTTGATACCCTTCACAACTTGGCACACCCCGGACTCAAAGCCACAGTGAAGCTGATTTCAGCTAGATTTTTCTAGCTTAATATGAGGCGTGATATCACTGCATGGACACGTTCCTGTGTATCCTGCCAAAAGTCAAAGGTGCACAAGCATATCCGTGCACCCCTTGGAACATTCAGCACTTCAGACGCTTGGTTCAGCCATGTTCATATTGATCTGGTTGAACCATGGCCTGTCAGTCAGGGATTTACTTATCTCCTGACCTGCATAGATCGTGTTACACGGTGGCCTGAAGCCATCCCTCTAAGTGACATTCGGCTGAATCCGTAGTGCGAGCCCTTATATTGGGCTGGATATCGCGCTATGGAGTCCCCTCAACTATTGCCACCGACCGTGGTGGACAGTTTGAATCCTACCTATTCCGGGAACTTTCCAGGATTTTAGGGATTAAACATACCCGTACGACCAGCTATCATCCAGCTTCCAATGAGATGATAGAACGCTTCCATCGCCAATTGAAAGCCATGTTGTCCTTCTTGGCTGTCGCGCCGCGATCAAAGAGGACCTCGGATACTTTTCAGCCGAACTTGTCTATCGTTGCCTGGTCAGATGCTGACCCCGATAGATTTAAAGGCAACAGATACAGCTGTTTATAAACAGACTGCGAGCCTACTTTATTGAGCTCCCACCTATGCACCCTAGGCAACAGATCATTAAATCTTTGGTACCTAAAGACATTTTCTCGTGGACTCATGTTTTTGTGTGAAAAGACTCTGTTAAAGCCCCTCTTACTCCTCTTTATTCTGGTCTTTATTGCGTGCTTTCACGCACTGACAAACTTTTCACCCTTGACATTAGTGGCAAAAAAGACACCGTATCCATCGACAGGGTGAAAAGAGCTTTTCTTAACGCAGAAACACCTGAGCCCCATATTCCCCCTACTGTGCATCAGACAACTGCAAATACACATTTACTTTTAGAAACCCCTAAAGAAAATTATGTCACCACCACACGTAGTGGTCGACGAGTACATTGGCCGAAAAAAACTGTCTAGAATAAGCCTTGTACTCTATTTTTCAAAAGATACTTCTCACATTAAGGATCCACACTTCTCCAAAATTACTTTTTTCAAATGGGAGACAAACTCTTAAATAAAAGAAAAAAATTTTTTTTATTAAAATACAAACATTTCCTGAAAATCCATCTTGCAGAAAAGACTTTTCCCTGCAAAGCAAAAATAAAAAAATATTCGTCACAATGATACAAACATTTCTTGAAAATACTTCTTGCAGTAAAGACTTTTCCCTGCAAAGCAAAAAAAAACAAAACTTTTTTAACATTTGTTAATTGACACATTTTGTATTTTTGTTATTTCCCACTGCTACACTTCCTTTTATTTCCTGTCCGCTTTCAGCCTAAGCAGGGAGTTATGTAGCAGTCACCAATAGGAACTACTTTTGAATCTGTAATCACTGTCCTTGTGAGCTGGCTTGTCCAATCAAATCACAGGGCGCAGTAATATCGTTAGTTCCTTGAGGGACTACTTATATTCCCTTAGGGTTCGAAGAAAAAGATCAGACCACCTCCTGGCACAAGCTTGGACACATCGCGGAGAGCACCAGCGAAGAACGAGGAAACGCTCTCTCTCCTTCCACCACCAGCGAGGAATGAGGAAACGCTCTCTCTACTGCCGCTGTCGCCCACTCGACGACTACTACTATCTTCACCTGAAGACATCCACGAGCAGCCCTAAGAACTCATATTCTTCCTCGTCCTCAGACGGGTACTGTCTCAGTCTCTTCTACCTATACCAAACGGTATAGGTAACCTTGAGTTAATAAAACCCCTTTTGTTATTGTTTAAGAAATACTTTTCGTTGTTCCGTTTCTTTACGAGAAGGTGAAAGGATAACCCCTTTCATACTCTCACAGTTATACGTTTAGAAAACCTATTAATTCTTTACTTTACTAATTATCTTCAAATTAAATGCAGTACCCGACACGCAGATCACTTTTTTAAGTGAATTACAAACATGGTTGTTATTATTATTCCTAAAATCGAAATTTTCTTTTCTGTTAGATTCTCCTGAACTTATTATGTTACTCCTCCTTTTGGCTAAGATCAAAGTGTAGTATCTGTTCCAATGGATACTGCACACCATAGACTGGTATTGTCTTGGCCTTCGGGGCTTGATTTACGTCAGTCTATGGGTCTTTCCTGTGCAGTTCTAGAAGGTCCACCCTCCCAGGCTTCGCCTCTCCTCTTCGGGGAGGAGTAAGTTTATTGCTTACTGCCTGAGGCGCCCCTACCGGGGAATGTCGAGGGGGCTGCCCAGGCAATTTTTAAACCCCACTTTCCCGACCCGACCTTGGGTTACATCTTACTTGTGGGAGTAAGATAAAAACTGCCCTTGTGCCTAACTCCTGGGGAGGAGTAAATCAATACTCATCCGATAAGTGTAGGTTGAAAGAAGATATTCTCAGAATATTTTATACTAAAATAAACACAATTTTCTCTGCTATTTTTAAATGTTATACACATCAACACTTATTAAAATTAATATAAAAATATGTAAACATACACCAAACTATCCCTCATTATTAGCGTGTAGATCCGATTTGTATTCTAGCAAAATCCACTTAAAATTTAATAAAACAACACACAAACACAAACTAGAGATTTTTCTAAAAGAACTATTGAATTATGTAATAAAATGCATTCTTAGATGAGTGCTTCCTTATGTTGTAACGGTTTAGAAAATGGTCATTATATAAGAGATAATCTTAACATAGACTGTTAGAGAAAATCCTATAATATCTTGGTTATAAAACCGATCTAAGAAGAAAGACATTTTATTAATAAAAATATATTTATTCAAGTGATCAGCACCGTTGGGTGTAGGTAGCCAAAGATTAAGACAGTGTAGAAATGGAATTAAAGTAAGAAACTTACTCCAAGTGGAAGGATATTCTTGTTCGTTTATCCAGCGAACAGAAGCATGGAACAGGTGGTGTATTTCTTCGTTCGTGTGGAGAGGTTCTCTGGGGCTGCAATCTAAATCCCACACTTGGTGTTGTATGTCAGCTCAGATCTCATATAGATCAACAATGTTTCATTACTTTGAAACATCCAAATATTTCAAAATGTGTTCACAAAAATAGAGCCACATACTTCACAAAAATATTTTTCCTCTTTTAAAATGTTTTCTCTTTGTATTTGCTGGAGATGGGGCATCGCACAAGATGCCAGATATTCACCCGCTATTTCATATACTATACTCTGAGAAATTATTTTAGGATTCAAACCATTTAAATACAATTCTTTGAACATCTCTTGATACGTGTGTCTACTGGAATCCATTACTTTTTAAATTTTCTTATCTTTTTGTTATTTCCAGACATGCACTCGCTATTTCCGTGACTCCAATGTAGAGATCATTTGAGCATAACCAGTATGTGTTCGCATGTGTTGCAATCCACTTAATTTCTGTGCAAGAGATGAGTCAAATACTCCATCATAATATTGTTTTTTTTATTCAGTACAGATTTTTATGGCAAAATAGCAACATACTTCATATTTTTTGTTTCTATCAAGTACGCTTTCGTATAAGCTACAACATACAATACCCTTGTGTAAATGAAAAGCCATGAACTTCCTTAGAATCTTTTCTCCAGTCTTTATATGCGATATATTGGATTTCTTTGATAAAGAAACACATACTTCTCAATATGGTTTCTCACATTTGCATGTGATGTAACATACTCGAGTGTTCCATTAATGTTCTACTTCATGGCTCAAACGTTGAATTAGTAAAGAACATTAATTTTTATCTCACTAATTGACAAGTTAACTATGTTACAGTATATCTTTCTTGTTGTCTCTTTGTCTTACCGGATTCTATGACAAGAATTCATCTAGTCTAGTGGAGTATCCAGCCAAGTATTGTTACTTCTGGCAACATCACTAGTGGAATGTGCACCATTCCTCGTATGAGCCAGTGTATAGCCACGTTGAAGGGATCTTCTTTTGGCTTCAAATACTATGTTATTTTGAATATTTGGTCAGGGTGAAATATCCTCATGCCAGGTTAATGTTTATCTCCCTAATAAGTCGGTTAACTATGTTATAGTATATCTTTCTTGTGGTATCTTAGTTTTACCGGATTCCAGGACAATAATACTCCACCAGACTAGATGAATTAGACTAGAGGTAACATTACATGGATAAATTGCATCATTTCTCGTATAAGTCAGAGTGTAGTCATACCAAGGAGATCTAATTTTGATTTTATGTACTGTTATTTTGAATATTTGGTCAGGGTTTACTTGCAAGAGAAAGTATCCTCATTATAGGTTGTCGTTAAAATCCCATGTACAGAGGATAGTGTCATGTGGGTATTTCAATTCACCCCTGTAGGCATTGTGTTCGGATATGCCGCCCTACATATGGCTTTTGTGTAAAATAATATAATTTCACTTATGTATGTGTTCGTTTGTGTTACAACATATGCTGTTCCAATCTTTAATGAACTAAACAATTTATGATAATATGGTTTCTTTTATACATCAGCATATTGGATTTGCCTGAAAAGACCAACGTACTTCACAGGAATATAGTTTCTAGGTAGTATTCTCCAAATATGCTTCAACATGGTGTATTTGTGTAAAAAGTAAAAGCTATATACTTCACAAGTATATTGTGTTGTTTACAGTATGTGTTCCTATGTAACATATTGGATATCTTTAAAAAAGAAGACGCAAATACTTAATATGATCTCATTAGAATGCTGTCAAATATGTCGCAACATACACCGTCTCCTTGTAAAAGAAAAGCCACATACTTCACAAGAATATGATTTATCTCCAGTATGGGTTCGTTTATGTTGCAACATATCTTTTTTTCGTTGTAAAAGAAGAGCCACACACTTCACAAGAATATGGTTTATCTCCAGTATGGGTTCGTTTATGTTGCCACATATCTTTTTTCGTTGTAAAAGAAGACACACATTTCACAAGAATATGGTTTCTCTTTTTTTAAAACTTTTTTTTCTGTTTTTGTTAGCATAGGGTCGGGGCATTCTTCCAAATGCCTGACTATCACCTGCTATTTAGAGGCTCCAACCGAGTGTTCTTTTAAGGATTTTGGCCGTTCCCTTAAGTGCAATTATTTGGATTTCTTTTGCACTTGGTTTTCCGGGAATACTTTCCAGATACTTTTTGAAATTTTTCTTCATGAGGTCTTTAGCTCCTATTATAACTGGGATACTGTTGATGTTTTTTAGGTTCCAGTTTCTTTTCATATCATACATTAGGCCTTGGTATTTTGTCACCTTCTCCCTCTCTGCTCTGTTTAAGCCACTGTCATTTGGAACACTAACCTCAATCAGTGTTGCCTCTCTTTCTGCCTTATTTAATATGACTATGTCCGGTTTTACTGCTGCATTTTCCAGGTAGGTAGATGTAGGAACCACATAATCATGATGTATAATATACTTATCGTTTCCCACAGTCCTCTCCGGTAGATGTTCACAGGACTTAGTGCTACATTGGATGTTTAGATTTTGACAGATGTTCCAGTGTATGTATTTGCACACACCATTATAACGCGTTGTGTAGCTTCCATCTGCTAACATAATTCTGCAGCTGGATATCAAGTGATTCACACTCTCCAGTTCTGTGTGGTAACATCTGCACTTGCTATCATTACTAAGTCCTGCCATCATTTAAAATACATTAGTCATAAGGCCTTGGCCTTGGGCTGCCATTATAAGCCTTTCCTGATCATAATGGAGGGCTCCACTTTTAAACCAGTCCAAAGAACCTTCTTTGTCAATATACTCATCAAGAAAGTGGGTGGCGCGTTTTTGTTCTGCCCACTCTTTAAAGCTTCTATTTTTGAATGTTTCAGTGTATTTTTTACGACTTTTTTTTAATGTTTCGGTGTATTTTTATGACTTTTTTGGGCTATCTCTGTTGCGGGTTTTCTTGGTGTTTCAACCTCATCTGATAAACAGCATTGTCTGAAATGGTTGGCTAGATATGTTATGGAAGTTGTTTTGCTAGTACTTTTTTCTTGACGTTTCTGTACCATTATGAGGTTCGGGTTTATGGAGCTTGTCAGATATTATTCGATACTGACAATAGTGGCTCTATGTTTGTGGTTGATCTGTGAAAGTCTCAGTCCTTATTCTCCTCTAGGTAAGTAGACTTGGCAAACATTGACTCCTGTATATGACTCAGTGGAGTGTTAATTTCTTTCTTGTGTTTACATCCAGCCGGCTGATGGCTAGTTGGGGCCAATCTATGATGCCAAAACTGTACGTGATTACTGGTATGGAAAACTGGTTTATCGCGGTAATCTTATTATATTTATGAGCTGTGTTTTACATATCTTTTTCAAGCACCGTATGTATTCTTTGGCTGTTTTTCCCTGATCTTGGCATGTTTTCTGTGTGTATTCGCATGTGAATTTTTAGATGAGCAGACTGGAGAAATGCAGTTGCGCAAAATTTGCAAGAATATGGTTTCTTACCTGTGTGTATTCTTATGTGATTTTTCAGACTAGTATGCTGAGAAAATTCAGTACCACAAACTTTACAAGAATATGGTTTCTCACTTTTTTTTTTTTTCATTTTAATTTAGTTTATCTAAAGAGATCAAGGGGCCTACTCTTGAGGCTAACACTTGATTTCCCTATGAGTAAAATTTATATCCGAGGGCTCTCTTAAGGATAGATGTGGTTCCTTTTAGGGCTGCTATCTGTACTTCCCTACTCACCTGTGTGCATTCGCATGTGACTTTTCAGACTGGCACTCTCTGAAAATGCAATACCACAAACTTTACAAGAAAAGGGTTTTTCACCTGTGTATTCGCATGTGCCTTTTTAAACTGCTACTTTGTGAAAATGCAGTACCACAAACTTTACAAGAATAGGGTTTCTCACCTGTGTGTATTCTCATGTGAGTTTTAAGACTGGCACTCGATGAAACTACAGTTCCACAAACTTTACAGGAATAAGGTTTCTCACTTAATGTTTAATTTTACTTCAGTCGAAGTTCTCAGAAATCAAGGGGCCCCTTCCTGGGGCTAACACTTGATCTCTATATGAGATACATAGATACCTGAGTATTCTATTAAAATTCTCTTTTATTTCTCAAGCATTGAGTTAGTAAAAAAGTTAAGAATAATTTCTTCTCTCCCCAACTGACCAGTCAATATGTCATAGTATATCTTTCTTGTGGTCTGTTGGTCTCACCGGATTCCAGGACAAGAATTCATCTAGTCTGGTGGAGTATCCAGCACGTGATGTTACTTGAGGTAACATCACAAGGAGAAGATGCACTATTCCTCGTATGAGGGGATCTTATTTGTGCTGCAGGTACTATGTAATTTGAATATTTGGTCAGGGTTTACTTGTAGGGGTAAGTATCCTCATGTCAGGTTGTCCTGACAAACCCTTGTACAGAGAGACCGAAGACACTCGAGGATAGTGTCTAGTAGGTAATTCAAACTCCCCCTGTGTGTATTCGCATGTGCTTTTTCAAAGTAGAACTGAATGAAAATTTAGTTCTACAAACTACGCAAGAATAGGATTTCTCACCTGTGTGTATTCGCATGTGAGCCTTAAGAGTGGAATGCTGTGAAAATACAGTTCCACAAACTTTGCAAGAATATGGTTTTTCACCTGTGTGTATTCTCATGTGAGATTTAAGATTGGACCTGTCTGAAACTGCAGTTCCACATACTTCACAGGAATAAGGTTTTTCACCTGTGTGTATTCGCATGTGCGTTTTCAAAGTAGAACTAAGGGAATATTTAGTTCTACAAACTTCACAACAATAGGGTTTCTCACCTGTGTGTATTCGCATGTGTGCTTTCATATTGGAACACCGTGAAAATACAGTTCCACAAACTTTACAAGAGTATTTTTTCTCATTTTTGTTCATTTTTATTTAGTGTAAAATCTCAGAAAACAAGTTGCCTCTCCTGGGATTAACACTAGATCTCTATATGAGATACATAGATATCTGAGAGTTCAATTAAAGCTTTCCTTAACCTCTCAATTATTATGGTTTTTTTTCTTGTGGTCTTTTTGGCTTACCGGATTCCAGGACAGGACCTCATCTAGTCTGGTTAGAGTATCCAGCTTAGTGTTGGTACTTGAGACATCTCACTGGCATGTATTCACATGTGAATTTTTAGATTGAAACAATGTGAACATGAAAAATCAGAAACGTAACAATGGTAAGGGTTTTTAACCTTTGCGTATTTATATGTGAATTTTCAGACAAGGACTCTGAACATACAAATCAACAAAATATTCAATAATATTATTTGACACATGCGAGTCTTTGTTACGTCTTTTGAAAATAGAACTCACTGAGAATTCAGTTTTACGTAGTTGACAAGTATATGCATTCACCATTCTTTTGTATTTTTCCTTTCAGACATCAAGATAGATGAGTCTAATATACATTCAATGAGTTAGTATCGATATTGTCTACAAGATTTTGCTGGAGATTAAGCATCCTGTAAGATACAAGATATTCACCTGCACTGTGTGTACTCTCATGTCTTGTCAAAGCACATTATGGAAAAGATATTGATTTGCACATTTTACAGGGTAAAAAAATTCTTTCCAAACTGCCTGTAATTTTTTTCTTAAACAGGAATTCTTTGAAAATAATGATAAACGTACATACAGAAAAATAAGATGACAGTTATTTACTGATGCAGACTTTTCTTAATTCTTGTGGAACTGAAAACAACCGTCCATTTCCATAATAGTTTCAATCTGTAAATAAAGCAAATATGTTATCAAAATATTTTAACATACTTTATATTTCTATGCAATCAATTTCAACAAACGAAATATTTTGTCGTTCAGTTTCGATGATAAATAATTAATATTACACAATTTTGATTTGAAAAGAAAACTTTTTGTCACAGACATGGAAAATTCTAAACCAGCTTCTGTTTAAAAATCTGGAATAATCAATCAAAATCTTTCTTAACACCTTGGGGAAAAAACTATAGATTTCCAAGTAAAATACCTTTGAAAATAGCAAGTTGAGACATACAAGACAGGTGGTTACCAAAACAGATATCCTCATATCACTTTGGCAAAAAAGAAGAAAAGACGAAATGAGTAATGTGAAATGGTATGTTACCTGGTGCGATAAGCTCATGAGAAAAGCCGTCCACTTTTCTCTTATATACATTCTCAACTAAAATAAATTTGAGTTTTTGATTCTGCCACTAGAAAGGGTAAATTTCTTTTAGGGTCGACTTCTTATCTATTCTTAAAGTCATCAGATCTGATCAGACTCGTCTAAACCCAGAATCGAAATCAACACATGAAAAAGATGTTTTCAAACACTGTATTTAAACTCTATCAGAAACCTGCATTTTAATCTAGTGGAGATTTCTGACCTCTCGATTTTGCAAACCGTTGCCTTTTGCTTAAATACGACTATTTCAGCAACATAACTGATTGTATAAATATTAATTTCTCAGTGACACGCGCCCATCTCTTCAAAAAGATAAGTACATTTTGAATAGTTCTTCATTCACAGAGATTTTGTTCATTCCAAGTCATGCATTCTTCGTTTTCATCCCAACAACTTGAGATATTTGAATTAATTTAATTCACAAAACTTTATCTATTCAAAACCATAACATACTATTGTTGGTATTTCAGAGTGTTTTGTTCATTGATATTTTATCTGACACAGTCGATAGAATTCAGAAACGGATAACAACTTTTAAAACAATTTTGTCACGTCAATTAACATCAAAATATGACCACTGTAAGTTTGCACTCATAAATAAGGCTTAATATACCTCCCACACACAAATTGTCAATATTAAGATGGTTATGGTAATTTTGTTAAAATGATGCATGTTGCACACTCTAATATTGACAGAGTCCAAAACTCTCACAGATCTATATATGTTCCACTCAAGAAATGCCAAATAATACAACACTTAATCTCTACAACGCAATGTACTCTGTCACATTATCTAATGTGCAGGTGTCGAACTATTGATGATGGTTCCAGAAGCCAAGAACTGCACTATTAAACAATAGTAATCACTGTAGAGGATATGAAAAATTCACTCATATCATAAAAGCTGCTCGCCATCTATAGTGGTTGCGTTTTATTGTGGGATGATCAGAAATGTGAAGAACGTGTACCGAAAACTAGATATGTCATCAAAAAGAGGAAAATAATCATAGCGAAAGAGAAATCCCACATTTTAACTACTAAATGGTACAATGAAAGTCCCAGAAAGATGGCTTAGCCATTTGGACAGAGGTAATTGAAGTGTAAATATAATAATCCAGCATAACTAATATTCATGACACATGACTCAATGGTGGAAAAGCCTTATGCATGACATTGACCGGAATGTGACACATACCACTATTTAGCCAGTGCCAATAAACATTATATACAGCATAACCACATTTACATATATGCGGCAAAATCACATTGACACACCTGTTCTTGTTAGATCACCGTAATAAGCAACGTTGAGCCTGGCCAGTACTAGAAGGTTGACCATTTGGGAATACCATGTGCTATACATGTATACAGGTGTTGCAATCCATATACATATTCAGCCGTTAGTAAAAACATGATAAATCATTGCACCACCTCTGAAGCTCAGAATTTGTCAACGTTTAACATGCTTATTAGTATAGAATTACTCAAGTCAATAAACATTCCTATCAGTTGTCAAGGCATAATGTAGAACTGCAGAAGCTCTATTCGCTCATTATATCATATTTTCTAAAAATTAGATTCTTGGGTGTGTTTCTCTAAGCATGGATCTTTATCTATCTTTTACTTTCTCTCTCTTTCTATTTCTCTTTCTTTTATAGGTTTGATCACTACTTTGTTTTATTAAGAGTTTACAAAATAGGGGCACAAGGACACTATTTTTTCTATCAGGCACCATTATTTCCAGCACTCATTAGATACAACATATGTAAGCATTTAATAGCTACCAATACTTTCCCCACTCCCCAGATACAGAAGATACACAAACTTCAATCACCGAATAAGGAATAAATCGGTATCTTTTAGCCAAACAAGGATTCAATGTGTTGGTATATGCATACACATTTATGCAGTCGGACCAATTTACAGTGAGAACCACAATGAACTCATTCTAGTGAGTTTAACCAGTGATACACTTATGTTATATATCAGTAGAGGGGGTAAATTTGCACTACTATAGAGGTTAAAATCATGTTAAATGTTTGTATTGAGATGTTCACTACTGTTGGTTATTATCTCACAATGTTAAGCCTGAATATATCGTCCTTGAAAACACCTTGTTGTGACATTCAATACATGCACCAGATTGTCCATAAAGGCATTATTCAGTTTCACATATGACAAGACCATAAATTACTAGAGGACTATGAAAAGAAGTACTCGAGTCATTCCTTACAGCACATAAGGTTGTTAATGACATGCTGACAAATGCCAGTCAATTTCCATTTGTGCCAGGCTATATACAAGTAGTGACCAGACAGAAGCCCAATGCTAAACTTGCAACATAACAGAACCTTAGGGAACTTTTGATGACACTGTTGAACATTAAATTCCTATTCCAAAAACTTTGGAGCATATTCGAAAAACTGTGACGAATTTCTTCAAGCTTCAAGGAAAAAAACCTATATAATATAGATATACTGAATAAGCAAATATTTTATAACAATTTAGTAAGAAAAAACATAAGCAAACATTGTTTTAAACAAAGATTTGAAACGTCTTTTTGTATTTTGTTAAACGGCAAGGAAAATGTTATTATATTGTCATATATGAATAAAAAAGTGTTATAATCATTTTTGATCATCCGTACTTGATAAGAAAGCTACATTTACTGCAGGGTAAACCGGTAGTCAGTGCAGCAGTGTTATCTTCTGGAGTACCCATTAAATAAAAAATTAAAAAACAATTTGTAAAAACATACCACCTCAACAAAAAAATAATTAATCAAATGTATTATTATGAGCGCATATCTTTTTTATTCCAAACATTTTAATTATTAATAAAATGTATTATTATAGCATATATATATATATATATATATAATGGAGATTATGCATCTGTCTGTCTGTCTGAAGCCAAAACTATACTATTTAAGACTATTGGCCTTATCATGAAATAGTATAGTATATACTATTTCAGACTAATATACTATCTTTAAATGCTCAATTAATGGGAATAGTGCAGTGTAGTATCTGTTCTGTTGTCATGATACCATCCGCCCAGGCATTACCTCCTCCTCTTTTCAGAGGTGTAGAGGTAGTGTAGTATCTTTTTTATTGTCATGATACCATCCTCCCAGGCATTATCTCCTCCTTTTTTGAGAGGTGTGGAGATAGTGTAGTATCTGTTTTTTTGTAATGATACCGTCCTCCTAGGCATTACCTCCTCCTTTTTAAGAGGTGTAGAGGCACTGTAGTATCTTGTTTGTTGTCATACCATCCGCCCAGGCATTATCTCCTATTTTTGAGAGGTGATGAGGTAGTGTAGTATCTGTTCTGTTTTCATGATACCATCTTCCCAGGCATTACCTCCTCCTCTTTTAAAGGTGTACATGTAGTGAGTATCCGTTCTGTTTTTATGATACTATCCTCCCAGGCATTACCTACTCCTTTTCTTGGGAGAAGATGTAGTACTTGTTTTGTGGTCATCATAAAATCTTTCCAGTTATTACCTTCCCCTTTACTTTTTTTGAGACGGGAGTTAGTGTAGTATCAGTTCTGTTGTCATTATACCATCCTCCCAGGCAATACATCCTCCTTTTTTGGGGGGGGGGTAATTTACACGCCCTCTGATTATTAAGCATAATGTTCTATTTCGAACGCACAAAAAGTTACATTTCGAGAGAGAGAGAGAGAAGGCGGTGGCGCGTTATTTGATTAATAACATGTAAACAACAGATTCTCTTAAATTTATCGTGCGAGTCACTCAAAAATGATATATTTCATTTGATTTTGTTATTAAAACGTTTTGGGTTTCTTTTCGTTTTTAAATATTATTAGAAATTATGTTTTAAAGCACATATTTATAAAATTAAATTATTTCATTTAAAAATAATTGATTAAAAATTTCAATTTTTTGTAAGAAAAACCAAACATATTTTACTGAGTAATTAAATAACTGTATTTTATTTTAATTTAATTGTTGATTTTATTTTACGTACACCGTTTTTCGATTTGAAAAACCTCAAATAGTATCATCTTTTTACGACCTTAAGTGAGTTATGATTTTTTGTTTTACATTTGACGCCGTAAAGGGTAAATTTTGTTTCAAAACTGTTTTATTATTCCGTTTTTATTTATTAAAATAGAGGATGGGGTGATTATTTAAAAAAAAAAACAAAAAAAAAACAAATTTACTGAGCAATAAAATAAAACAACTGGCAAAAATATGCGGCCGGTGGGAGCATATATTTGCTAGTTTACTTCAAAATAAAAACTCTGCATAATTGCTAAATGTATAAAGCGAAGGAACACTTTCCATTTAGTAGAGTCTCTTCATTTGACTTCAAACAGTTAATTTTATCTGAATATTTACTTCAACTATAACAGCAGTTTTACATGCTTTACTATAAATATGTTTATTATCGGCATCTTTTTTTTTCTACGTTAAACCGAAGCTGATGATAGAAAAATCTCAAATAAATATGAATTGAAAAATATTTTTTATAAAATCGTAAAACAAAGAAATTTAAGTAATACTTACTTTTTCATAAGCTGATAAAGAAGCAACGACAGTATTTCGAAAATAAAATATTCTGTTAGTGTTCGTGTTAAAACGGGTGTAAGTGAAAATTGAAAATGGCGACCGGAAATGCAGGTTCGCAGAAAATTAAAATAGACATAAAGCAAAGCGATTTTGCAATTGTACCGATCTCTTTAATTTCGGGTGGAAATATTATTCAGATTTCTTTTTAAAATAAAATTATCATTTACCGACTTTTCTTTTACATTAAAAACAATACTTAACATTAACGGAGACGTATTTTTTGTGCAATATTTACCTTTTTGTAATTAGCGTCTTCTTGTTCAACTTGACTTCCGGATAAATCAGTTTCTCACTCAAACTTCATCGGAAGACTTTTTTTTTAGCCACACTCATATTAAAAATTGATTGCTTTATAAAATAAAAACTTGGATGCGTCCAACAAAATTTAATGGAGCATTTTGGAATAAACTGGAAATCGAAAAATATTAGGAATCGACTAAATTTGACTAAATGAAAAATATAACTAATGATGTTTTTGTTGTTGTTTTTTTAAATATAAACTAGAAAGAAGGAATATGCCCGTCAATATTGTATCCATGTAGACAAACATATTAGACATTTGCAACGTTGACAATTGCATCCACTATCTTCAAAATCGACATCTTTAATTCTTTTGGTACTTTATAATTTCTTTTGTTTGCTAAAAATGACAAGATTACAAATAATTAATAAATTAAATAGATTTGTCTTCTAATTATGAGGAGGAGGATTCTCTCGGCATTAAAAGGCTAAGATTTAACTTCATGGTACCCAAGTGAAATCGCACGGTGATAAGTCTAGTTATTCAATAGTACCCAGTAGTGTTTCGCTTACCCCGCGTTATTTAGCATTGTTGTTGTTGTTGTTGTTATTGTTGTTGTTGTTGTTGTTATTGTTATTGTTATTGTTATTGTTATTATTATTATTATCATTATTATTATAACAACAATAACAAACAAACATTACGTTCATTAACACTAAAATTCTTTCATTTTTTGCATTCTTTCTGGGAACAAAGTGTTGTATCTGTTTTATCTTTAGTCAGAAGAAAATAAATTCTTGTTGACTAGCCAATTTATATATTTGTCCCATTTCAAAGTGTCCCCTTTTTGGGTGATTTAGATATCCTTCTCATAAAAAACAACAACGTTGATCTAACCTTTCCGCCATGGAGAGACAAGTAAACAGGAACTCCAAAACTAATCCTAAGTCTAGGGTAGTAGTGACTCATGTTAAGTCCTGAGTGGCGATCAGGATGAAAGCATGCCATTTATTAACCCCAACACTGGATAAATTAACCTAAGTAAATCCATTCCTTGGAAATTTTACTGTGAAATATTAATTTTCAAACGAATAGTTTCTAATGTTTTACTCTGATGTCAGTTTTGGTGTAAATAAAAACAAACGGGGAATGCGGTCATTTCTATGGGTGCTTTTCCAGTTTAGCGGGTACTTTCGAAAACACAAACTGATGAATATCTGTTTGATGTACGTACCTGTCATGGGCTGAATATATCCTACACCAAAAAGCACGTAAATTATTCAAGTAGTTTATTTTTATAAAAGAAAATTAAATTCTTGTCCGCTGGGTATGCTTTTGATTAGTGGTTTGGCATTACTAAATCCCTAAAACGAGATGGGGTCTGTCCCCCGGTAGAGCGATTTGGCAATGTCTTTGCCTGCTAGTAGCCTAACTTGATGGATGAATGTGTCCTTCTGGTTGACTCTGCGTGCTTCTGCTGATTGACTCCTGCTAACGGCCTGGTTATCTGTCATGGGTTGTGGAATTCAAATTCAAATTGTCGGATTTCGGAATTATGCGCGGTACATGGGCTCAGTGGACCCATTCTCGATCTCGCTTGTCATCCTGTACAAGTAAAACGGAATCGTTTGATTTCAGCACGTCAATCGTCCCAATCTACGGTAAATGACAATTCTGTACTACTGCAGATTTTTGTCGATGTAGCAAGACTGTATGGGGTCTTTAAATCGCAAGTGACCAAGTTGACCGTCGAATCTGTGGTCAGCCTCATTGCTTCCGAGTGCTCCCCTGTTGTGCACCTGTCTCAATAATTCATTTATTTGCATTCCATAGGCCGTGAGGATGTCTCCACTAGTTCCTCTGTCGTTGATCCATGGTAGTCCTATGTTCGGGTGTCTGCATGTGATAACATTATGTGGGGATAACCCCGTTGTGCTGCTCATCATTCATTTAGGATACGTCGGTCCACTCGCATCTCCGGTCTTCACATAACATGAATATTACTTCCTTCAGGGTGCGGTGCTGCTTCTCAATGTTTCCCTCAAATCTGGAGCCGCCATGGATAGCCCAGGATCTGCTTGATTGAGTTAAACTCACAGAACAATCTGTACACCTGGCCTATGAAATGTGTGCCTCGGACGGATGATATTATACTTGAATTTCCCTTGGTTGTATTAGTAGTGTCGAGCCATAAACAGAGTCGGCATGACCAGGGCGAAGATGTTCAATGCTTAAACATCCGGTTTTATTAGGGGTGCTCAGTCATAAAACGGGTGTCGATACGATAATATTTTTAACGCTTTCATTTTTTACCAGATATTTTAAAGTATTTTCATAGCCGATATCATTTTTTAGTCCATTTTCTTTATTTTAATGATGTGACCATTGAATGGTCGCGTGAGTAACAAGGCAGGAGCTATTAAATCTCTGAAAAAAATATGTACTTTTTAATATACAGTCCTCTGATCTAATCCTAGCAGTAACTGACAGCCACTCGGATTTAGTGTTAGTGGTAACAAAAATCGTTCTCTGTACTAAAAAAAAGCTACAATGACTCGGAAATGGGGGATCATTTTTCGTTATTTTTATATATGAAACTAATACACTTTAAGTAATAAATTAATAATAAAATTAAAATAATAATCACCTAAAAATGATCATCTCATTTTTTGTGTGTGATTAAGCGGAGGGTGTTAAGTTATAAATGTAGCCCCCCCCCCCCCGGCAAAAACAACAAACACTTTTGTATCAGTATGTCATAGTTGATTAGTTTACCTTTTAAACTTCCGGTAATTATCTGCCCTTAGCCTGCCCCCACTTCCTGTCCCCACTTGTAATTGTTGTGACATCCGTATACATTGATTGATGTCGATTAGACGAAAATACAGGGAGGCTGAAGTGAAACACGTTTATTTACTTAGGTGTACAAACCGGAACTGCTGACGGTGAGCCCGAAACCGGAAGAGGGGATATGGGAAGGGAGTGGGAGGAGGGCTAGCTAGATTTCTATTGCTGATACTACAACATCCCCTTCTGTATTAAAGGAGAAGTACGTTGGGCTGTGATGGGCTGGAGAGGTTGTGGGGTGGGGGAGATAGTTCATTTTGTTCTGTTACAGGTCGAGCCGCTGGGTGGGTTTGCTCGTCCTGTTCGACCTACGTAGTTTGGCAGGTGTTGATGGAACTGGTGGATGTGTGCTTGAGATGGTTGATGGTTGACCACTGGCTGGCCGTGGTCCCTGTGCTGGGATAGTGCTGTGAGGGTAAGGGACTCGGTGTGTGCCACAACAAGTTTTCCGTTGGTGCTGGCATTTCGTGTTGTCCGCCTTTCCCTTTGTTGGCCTTAATAACTGCCGGTTTCTGCGATGGATTCCACCGTTGGCGAATTTTACTACATATGACCTTGGCTCTGCTGCGATCTGCACAATCTTTCCAGGTTCCCAGAGTCTGGTTCTTTTGTCCTGAACATGAACCTGTTGGCCGGTATGTCACTGTGTTTTGATGGCTATTCTTTCGGTCATACCACTTTTTTGTTTCTTCTTTGCTCTTCTCCAACTCTAGCTTTGTTTGTTCATCCCCTAGTTGTTGTTTCGACACTAGTGGGGTCCTCATGGGTCTTCCATTCAGTAGTTCTGCTGTGGATTTGATTTGAGCTGATAGCGGTGTGGCCCTGTACGCCATCATTGCTAGGTGGGTGTCTGTGCTCGTTTCTCGTGCTTTCAACAACAACTTTTTACAGACGCCCACCATCCTTTCTGCGAACCCGTTTGACTGGGGGTGGAGTGGTGACGAGGTAGTGTGCCTAAAGTTGTACGATTTGGCATAATCTTCAAACTCTGCACTGGAATACTGGGGCCCATTGTCACTGAATACTGCCTCCGGGACACCTCGTTCTTCGAACAGGAGCTTCATTTGTCGGATTACTGCAGCTGATGTCGTCGAGTGGAGACGCCGTATGAAAGGGCTACGGCTGTAATGGTCCCCCACCAGTAAAAATTCCTTATCTTCCATGGTAAAGATGTCGGTACTGACATACTGCCATGGGTAAGAAGGGGTCTCGTGCTGGAGTAGTGTTTCTGATGGGAGACTGGGTTGGTACTTCTGACATGTGGAGCAGTCTCTAATTAGTTCCTCTATGTCTTTGTTGATACCGACCCAGAACACTGCTGTTCGGGCCAGTAAGCGGGTTTTCTCTATCCCTTGGTGGGATGAATGTAGTTGTTGTAGGATGTCTGGTTGAAGTGAACGAGGTATGATGATTTTGTTGCCTTTAAGGAGTACTCCATCTTGGAGGCCAATTTCGTCCCTATAATTCCAAAAAAAGCTTGTACGTGAGAGTGGCAGCAGGATCGATTTTCTGGCCATCCAGACATAACTGTGCTGGTGAGCTGTTTTAATACTGGGTCTTTGGGTGTTTCTGCCTTGATCTCTAGCAAGCGAGTTGGGGATGCGTTCAGGTGTGCGTTAAGCAGATGTATGTTGATGTCTACATCCCTGATTGGTTCCCCTGGGATTGGTGACACCCTGGACATGCAGTCGGCTATGGGAATGGATTTTCCTGGATTGTATTTAACTGTGAAATCATAGCCTTGGATTTTAAGTAACATTCTCGCTAACCTTGGTGGTGCATTAGCAAGATTCTTTAGGGCTATATATTCTAGCGGTTTGTGATCAGTTATTAGTGTCACTGCTTGGCCCCATACATAGTGATGGAACTTTTCCAGCCCAAAAACCACTGCTAGCATTTCGCGTTCTATGTTCGAGTACCTTGTCTCAGACCCCGACAGGGTTTTGCTTGCTAGAGCGACCGGCATTCCATTTTGGATGAGGGCTGCACCCAGTCAAGCTGATGATGCATCAACCTGTATATTTATTGGCGCTTTTGGATCAAAATATTTAAGCACAATTGCTTTCCCTACTTCGTCTTTTATGCTGTTAAAAGCCATCTGTTCCTGTTCAGTCCAGATGAATTGAGTTTTTGTTGACAGAAGATCTCGGAGTGGCTTGGTCAGCATTGCCAGTTGTGGCGAGAATTTGTTTAAATAATTTGCTAGCCCAAGAAAGCTTGCTAATTGTTTTTCGTCTTTTAGTGGTTTCATTTGGACGATCGCCTCTGTCTTCTTTGGGTCTGGTTTTATTCCATCCCTTGATATAATGTGGCTAAAAAAAGAGATTTCTTGCGTGCGGACCACTAATTTATCCGGGTTGAATTTGCAGTTCTTAGACCGAGCTCTTTCTAGGAGTTTGTTGAGTGCTATGTCATGATCGCTGCCATCCTCCTCAAATCCAACGATAACGGTGTCGTCCGATATTGAGAGGACATTTTTAATGTCCCCAAAGGTCTCAAACATGGCCCGCTGAAATTCGTCTTGCGCACTCTTGACCCCCATTGGGAAGCGCTTAAACATATAGCGTCCCTCAGGAGTGATGAATGTTGTAAGTTCTCTTGATTTTTTGTCCAGCTTCATGTTCCAGTAGCCTGATTTCACATCCACTATTGAGAACCATTTTGCTCCATGAAGTCTGGAGATGATTTCCTCAAATGTTGGTGTAACAAAGTGTGGCCGCAACACTGCCCTGTTTAAGTCCTTATGGTCCAGGCATAGTCTGACAGATCCATTGGCTTTTGTGACGCATACAAAAGAGTTGACCCAGGCTGTCGGTTTTGTTACAGGGGTTATTATATCTTGAGCTACAAGGGAGTCTAACTCTGCTTTGAATTTCTCTTTCAAGGCTATTGGTACCCGACGGGGTGGGTGTATTACTGGGGGTACTGACGGGTCAATCTTGATGCTGTACTCCCCTGGCAAGCAGCCAATGCCTTCGAATATGTCAGCAAATTCCTTGAGTATCCGTTCTCTTTCTTTCGTATCTCCTTCTGGTTTTGATTGTACTGCCGCGGGTAAAGTGGTGTGGTCTTGTTTTGGTATATTGGTCCCTATTGTAAAATTGAGGGTCACTAGTCCTAGTTTCCTAGATGTATGGAGGCCAAATAGCGCGGGTCTATCACTTCTTACTACATGGAAGTAGGTACTTGTGAACTTGTCACCATATCTGACTCCTAGGTGACATACGCCCACTTGGTCGATTTGAACACCCCCAAAGGCTAATAGTCGGATGGGAGTGTCTTGAAGGTGTACATGCTTTAGTTTTTTTAAGTATTCCCAAGGGATAAGGTTGCTCATAGCGCCTGTGTCCACCTTTGCATTTATTTTTATTTGGGACCTGTTGTTCCCTATTCTTAATTCCGCATATGCCTCTCTAGCATCTGTTGGAGTATGCGATTTTGCTGATATGGTATGGAAATATGCCTCTTTTGGCAAGTCGTCGTCTTCTTCGTCGCTGTGTGCTGTTATGTTGTGAGCGTTTCTATATCTTGGGGGTTTTGCCGATCTTGGAGGTCTATCGTGCTTATTAATGGAGTCTTTTGTGTCTCTGGTGCGGCAAACAACTGCAAAATGCCCTGTCCTCCGGCACTTCCCACAGGTTTTTCCTTTTGCTGGGCATTCACCTCTGTAATGGCCTTTTCCACAGAAGTAACATTTATTATAGTACTCCTTCCCCGTCTTTATTGCGTGGGCATCTTCTGTTCTTTCCTCGGGGATCTTTGGTTCTCTACGTGTGTTTTGTATTGTCTCCACCTGCTTCAGTGTTGCCTCTTCTGTCTCTGCAGCATGTAGCGCTTCTGCGATGCTGAGATTCTTTCCTTCTTTGAGTAATGCCTTTTGTGTGGACTTTATGTTCAGTCCAAAAATAAAAAGGTCGACCAGAAGGGTTTTCTCGACGGGGAGATCGTACTCGCACTGTTTTATTATTTGCCTTAGTCTCTTCAAGAATCCGTGGGCTGCTTCATCAGGTTGTTGCCGGCACTGTAGGAGCTGGTATCTCGCGACGCGGAAGTTTGACCTCGGCTCTATATATGCGCGAAATTTCTTGATGTAGTGTTCTACATTGCACGCTTCACCTGCCTCAAATTCAAATGTGTCACTCAATTCTTGGCCTTCTATTCCCGACCATAGCAACAGATAATTCACTTTTACGTCTTCACTTGCATCTTTGAGAGGTCCGTTAAAGTGCAACATAACCTGTCGAGCGAATCTGTCGAATTTTTTTGGTAAATTGACACTCTGCAAATCCATAGACGGGGGAGGTAATTGACAGGCCATTGTTGATAAAGTATATTAGTACACGTAGAAGAAATGAAAACGAATACGTATTATCATTATTATTTTTTTTTTTTTTTTGTGTAACTTGAGTTATTAGCGTACGGTATTTGTATATAAATTATTTTGTTGTTGTTGTTGTTGGTTTAGAAAAATAACAATAACAATATGGATATGAATAGCGAATCGCCTACCTTCACAGGGTCTTGTTCTGGCGTTTTTCGACAGCGTTTCTCTGTTTGCTTGTTTTATTTATTTATTTATTTTTTTTTTTTGTATTATGTCCGTGACTTTGTAGATTCACTTTACACCGTGACTTACTTGTTTTGAGTTCCTCTTTTACCGTCTCCACGTGTAGACTGCTGACCCGTTTCTTATTTTTTTTTATCTTCTCTATTTTTTTTTCTCTGTTGTTGTTCGACTTTTCTACGATAACTGTAGATGTCTATAACTTATTTGCAACCACTTCTGACACCATGTTGTGACATCCGTATACATTGATTGATGTCGATTAGACGAAAATACAGGGAGGCTGAAGTGAAACACGTTTATTTACTTAGGTGTACAAACCGGAACTGCTGACGGTGAGCCCGAAACCGGAAGAGGGGATATGGGAAGGGAGTGGGAGGAGGGCTAGCTAGATTTCTATTGCTGATACTACAACAGATGTCCTATGTAAATAAAGTTCGTGTTCATTTACTCTCCGTCTCTGTTCTTAATCAAAGCCATCCTCGACCGGCGACAACACAACATGGTGCCAGAAGTAGGATCCAAGTACACAAGAATGTTTCCCAGTGAAAATCACACTTTATAGTGATATTCTTCAGGTTTAGGTGACATTACACTCGTCCCCGGAAAATACGCACGGTCGCACAGCTATACGTCGAGGTAAGGACTCTACTGTTTTGTTAATTTCTAATCATGTAAACTCCCATACATTAGCACAAAGGATAGACTGGTCCAGTCCCAACTTGAGAAAAGAAATGGACATTTTTTTTACGTCAAACCACATTATATTTTGGTGGGCCACTTCGTGACGTGGACGACGACGTGAAAGTAAATTACCTCGTTTTGTCGACTGATGTCGAAGGGCAGGAGATTAGCGATCACTTCGTTTTTCAGACGGATGAAAATAAAAATGTAGACAACTACATGAGACATTTCAAGAATTATGTCAGTCCTCAGTTAATTATCCGGATGTCTCGACACCAACTTTTACAGAGTCGCCAGGAGAAGAAGTATCCAGCCCATTCATTTCTAAAGAGGCTGATGCAAATCATAAAAAATTGCGAATATAACCCCATAGTCGAAGAGACAAATTTGGTGGACTTATTTATATTTGGACTAAACCTCAACTCAGCCCAAAAGTCACTGTTAAAAGAAGGTAGGGGTTTATCAATAACGACAGCCTTACATAAAGCAGAAACTGAAGAGGCAATATCAAACAGGTGGAGGCAATCCGGACTCCACTTGAGAAGCTCAGTGCACATGCGGTCCAATCAAATTGTGCCCCCGAGTATATACACACATGTGTTTTTTTTGTGGGAGAGGTTACTATTAAAGAGAATGTCCAGCCAAATGTAAGACCTGCCTGAAATGAAGGAAAACAGGTCACTTTGCCATAGTCTGTCGGTCGACAGAGAGAGACAGAGGCCAAGAACCGGGTATCAGAATGGGAAGACCTCAAAGATACTCCAACAATACAAGTCGAGACAGTAAAATCCACATAGCCACCCAAAACAACAGTGAAGATGAGCCTGAAAATGGAGGACTCTATTTTCATTCTGTAGAATGCGAAGTTCCATTGGGCGCAACAGAAGCCTATGCAAAATTAAGAATAGGCAACAAACTAGCCCAGATAGAGATCAAAGCAAAAATTGACACAGGAGCTATGAGCAACCTGCTACCCCTGAGTGTGTTCCAGCAATTAGTTAAGGTACCACTGCACAAACATTAGTGAGACTATTTGCATTTGGAAGCTCTGCGATAGAGCAAGCAGGATCATTCATTTTGGGGATGTAATACCAGGACAGGTTCACTAGTGCGACATTCCATGTGGTTAAAACCAAGGGGCCGATTCTGCTTAGACTACAAACCTCCAGAGAGTTGGGCCTGGTGACTTTCAATTTGGCAATTAATACGGACGATCCACTTAAGAACCAAAAAGAATGCCAGTCTTAAATGGGCACGAAAGGAAATCCTATCAAACGAGGGAACCCCAAAGTACGGGAACAGATTCTCTACAAATGTTTAGATGTATTTGACGGCATTGGATGCCTGCCAGGAGAATATGCGATACATGTAGACCCAACAATAGCCTCAGTTGTACAGCCACCCCGGCGAGTCCCTGTGGCCTTGAGGGACACATTTAAAATTGAGCTTGATTAACTGGCAAATAAAGGTTATCATAACTCCAGTGACCAAACCAACCTCATAGGTCAACTCATTTGTCTGTGTCACAAAGACCAATGGATAAGTCAGGCTATGTCTAAACCCCAAAGAACTGAACAAGGCCATACAGCTACCACATTTTGTGACCTCCACATTCGAATACGTGGTCTCAAGGCTACACGGTGCAAAATGGTTCACCACGAGAGATGTCAAATCTGGTTACAGGCAAATGAAACTCAATGAGATATCAAAGGAATTGACAACATTTATCACCTCATTTGGTAGATAGATGTTCAATAGATTTCTAATGGGAGTGAAGAGCGCCCAGGAGTAATTCCAGCGAGCCATGTTTGAGAACTTTGGAGACATTAAGAATGTTCTCTCTATCTCCGATGACACAATCGTGTACGGCTTTGATGAAGATGGTAGCGACCATAATCTAGCACTCAATCAGCTCCTTCAAAGAGCAAAGGAAAAAAACTGCAAATTCAACCCAGACAAGTTCGTGGTACGCACATCAGAAATACCATTCTTTTGCTACATCATATCCAGCGATTGTATAAAAGCAGACCCCAAAAGTTGGAGCCAATTGGCAAGATGCAACTCCCCAAGGATGAGAAACAGTTATCCAGCTTCCTTGGACTAGTTAATTACCTCAACAAGTTCTCACCCCATCTCTCAATACTGACAAAGCCATTACTAGATCTGTTCTCTAAGGACAATGATTTTGTCTGGTCATCTCAGCAACAAGAAACATTTACAGCATCAAAGAAGAAATCCAAAGATCTGCCGTACTGACGTATTTTGACCCAAAGACATCAATCATGATACAAGTGGATGCTTCTGCTGCTGGACTCGGTGCAGCCTTCTTGCAGAATGACATGCCAGTAACTTTTGCAAGCAAAACCCTATCGGGACCGGAGACACGATAATCAAATATTGAAAGGGGGATGTTTGCTGTCGTTTTTGGCCGAGAAAAGTTCCATCAGTACGGTGTCAGAGGGTAACGATTCAGACCGATCACAAGCCATTAGAATCGATTGCACTCAGGAACCTGGCACAAGCACCTCCAAGACTGACAAGGATGCTGCTAAAGATTCAATGGTGTGATTTTGTAATGAAATACAGCACAGGCAGAGCAGTTCCCATAGCTGACTGTTTGTCAGGAGTGTCACCCAGTCCAGGCAATCACATTGAAGGCATCGACTTCAACATCCACAAAATGAACACTCAGCTAAGTGCATCACACCTCGCCTACAAGACATTAACCTGGAAACCATTAAGGATTCAACTCTAAGAGAGCTCATCAACACTGTGATGACCGGATAGCCATCAGATCGCTCTGGTTGCTCCAGTTGCTTACTCCCATACTGGAATTTTAGGGATGTAGTTGAGATCCAAGATGGTGTCCTACTGAAAGGCAACACAATTGTTATACTCGCTTCACTACAACCAGAGGTTCTGCAACAACTGCACTTATCACATCAGAGAGTAGAAAACCACCGGATGCGGGCCAGAACTGCTGTTTACTGGGTATGAATAAATAAGGACATTGAGAATATGGTTGCAAAATACCCCACATGTCTAAAGTATCAACCAAGTATCCCATCAGACACATTTCTCCAACATGAAACCCCTTCTTACCCATGGAAGCATATTAGCACAGATCTCTTCACAATGGAAGGAAATGAGTACCTGTTAGCGGCAGACCAATATAGCGTTTTCGGGTTCGCCCCACACACACAGCATACCAGACGCTGCCTCTTTGAATGGCGCCGACAAGTGTCTGCATCTACGTCAATCGGCCGCTCTCCGTTACAAAATGAGTACCTTTTAGTGGCAGACCAATATAGCGGCAGTCCATTTGTACGACGCCTGCAGTCAACAACATTTGCTGCAGTCATCAAGCAGATGAAACAAATATTTGAGGAGCAGGGTGTTCCTGAAGTGGTCTATAAGGACAATGGGCCTCAGTAAACAAGTATGGAATTTGCCAACTTTGCAGAGAAGTGTAAGAACACAACATAATGACCACATTACCCTCAATCCAATGGGTTTGCAGAAAGAATGGTTGGCGTATGCAAGAAGCTACTTCCGAAGGTCCGAGATACTGGCAATGATTGTCATTTGGCGATGATGTTATATAGAGCTTCACCGCTTTCAACCAACCTTAAATCTCCAGCCGAACTCCTCAACGGGAGGCCACTAGTCTCTAAGCAACAGCTCGGAGATGAGCAAACCAATGACATAATGCAATGGAACAAAGGCAAGACAAAGAACCGGTATGACCAACTGAATAGTCACCACCATCCACTTATGCATGCAGGTCAGCAAGTCCACATCTAAGATGAGAAAACTAAGTCGCTGAAACCTGGAACCGTCACACAACCCACTGCAGAGCCAAGGTCATACCTTGTAGAATCCGCAGATGACAGTATTCATCGAAGGAACTGACAGTTCCTTAGGCCCGCAAGAGCGGAGTTGACTGAAAGTCTATATAACAATAGGCACAACACCGACTAACAGTTGATACCAATGCACCACCCATTTGTGATGGTATGCGTGTATACCCGAGGGATCATGGTGTGATCTCTCCATCTAGCCAACACTGTACGAGCAGCAAATCAGAACCTGCATACCCTACACCAGTGCATAATGCACAAACTCTGCTCACAACAGCAAGGCCTTATGCCGAGCCATATTTGGAGCCACGTCGCTCTGTACGTCCCCGAACGATTCCATAAAAATTGGACTTCTAATGCTTAAACATTTTTTTTTTAAATAAATAAATTTAAATAATCAAATAAAAAAATCACACACTCATTGTTTAACTTAAAGAAGAGAGGTGTATCAGTATGTCATAACTGATTTGTTTACCTTTTAAACTTCTGGTAATTATCTGCCTTTAGTCTGTCTTCACTTGTAATGGCGTCCTATGTAAATCAAATTTGTGTTCATTTATTCTCTGTCTCTGTTCTTAATACAAGCCATCCTCGGCAAGCGACAACACAACAATCATCGTCCACTTAAGTTTGCGCAACGTGCTATGCTTGACAAGTATACTCCTCGTGAATCAAGACATGGTGACTTAATTCCCCAGTTATCCAGCAACATACGACATATATCCGGTTCACAGAACACTGCTGCAGACGCATTATCGCGTCTACCCATTAGCGCTATCTCTTCAACAGAAGATATTGACCTCTGTCAAATGGTTCTGAATCAAACAGTTTTAGACAATCTGAATCTATCATCTCCACAGTTTGTGAAGTGTAAATTTCAATACATGTCCATTCCTACAGCGGATGAGAAAATCTGATGTAATACTTCTACCAATTCAACTCACACAGTCGTTCCTGACACTAATTGAAGGACTTGTTTCTCATCTTTACACGGACTGGTCCACAATGGTGTCTCTGCCTCGGTGAAACTAATTTCGGCCCTGTTCTTATGGATTGACATGAGACTGCTTGGACCCGTTCTTGTCTACCATGTCAGAAATCAAAGGACTAACTCTAACCCTAACCCCTGATGCACGATTCAAATACATACAAATTGATTTGGTTGGACCATGGCCTATCGGCCAGTAAAATTATTACTTACTGGCGTGTATTGATTGTTTTTCACTATGGGCTGAAGCTATCTCACTAAGCGATCTATCTGCTGAAACTGTAGCCCTGTGGTACACCTGATTTCGCGTTATTGTGTCCCAGCAACAATTACCATTGATAGTTGCAGTCAGTTTGAATCATTCCTAGTTCAAAGAGAGCAAATATACTCGCTGTTAAACGTACCAGGACAACTAGCTATCACCCAGTTTGCAACGGAATGATTTAACGCTTTCATCGGCAACTGAAAGCCTCATCACGTGCAGCCCCTAACAAAAAGCGTTGGATGGAATACATTCCCATCATTCTCCTTGGTTGCCGCTTAGCTATGTAAGAATACTTGGGATATTCCTAAGCCGAACTGCTTTATGGTACACCATTGGAATAACCTAGTCATATATTCACTCCTCCAGAATCACTGGTAATGGATTTGGAATTCTATGTAAATAGACTTAGATGCTATTTTAGCAGTTCATCACCGATGAACACTCGTCATCAAAGCATCAGGTCAGCTTTAGATGAATACATTTTATCATGAACACACGTTTTTGTTCGTAGTGACTCGGTTAAACAACCACTTGGACCACCTTATTCCGATCCTTATCGGCTGCTCGATCGTAACAGAAAGTATTTTATCTGGATATTGGATGAAGTAAAGAGATAGTGTCGGTTGACAGACTTAAGCGGGCATATACAGACAACGACACCCTGGACACCCACGTGCCATCCACTATAACATTGTCATAATTGTCTGTTGTAATATAATCGGATACATTCCAGTCGTCCCTACGACACCCTGGAACCCCACGTTATACCCACCGTAAGAGTGGCTGAATTGTCTGTTGTAGTATATTCGGATACATCCCAGTCATCCCTACCCACTCACGTTACCACTACACGTTCTGGCAGACATGTTCATTGGCCTAAAAGGCTTTCTAAGACCCTGTATATCTGAACATTGACATTTCCTGTAACAATCAACTAACACTTCTTATTTGTGCACCTACATGCGGAACACTTTTACTGAACCCTGTTCCATTTTTTGAAAACATTTATAATTATTTCACTTTTACGAAGAATAACATTTGCATTTTTATGCAACATCAGAACATTTTTCACCTTTAAACAAATGAACATTTTTACCTTTCAGCAAATGAACATTTTTCTCTTTTCACTTCAGATTATTACATGTTTTCTTTGTTTTCTAGCAAAAGAGACATTTAGACTTTGGCAGCATTACTAAGACATTCTTGTCCAAGTTTATCAATGATATAATCTTATTTTTCTATTTTCATCTTCTTTCGATTGTATTCTTATGTGCTGGTACTATAGATAAAGTGTCTCTGTTTCATCGGCTAAAAGCCTAAGCAGGGGGTATTGTAGCAGTCACATAATTGATCGTAAGTGCGCTCTTCACTGAACGAGATTCACCAGAGAAATCGTAATTTGGCACTAAACCCAAGTCACATGATTAGCGTGATTGACCAGTTCGAGACAGGATTCGCAAGAGACAAGATGCGCGTGCCTGCACTTTCTATTAGGCCCACTGTAGAGTTGTTGACGAACTCCACGAAAATGTCTACTACATTTTGTCTACTATATTCAACATCATGTTTACTGAATGGGCTATTACTCCATCGAATAAATCTATATATCCCTTCAGTTGATCTATCTCCTTTATTTAGTGACGATACAACAGTTAACTAACAATGTGTATTAAGAATGTGCAACTCAATAAAAATTTATAGAAAAAAATCGTTGATTTTGTCTACAACAACATAATGTACGTAATTTGTTTTCGTGTTTGCTCATCCATACATATTTAACATTTCACGTAACAATCTCATTTTTGTGTAGCAATAGATTGCCGTAGAAAAAAAAGCGTTGATTTTGTCTACAACAACATAATGTACGTAATTTGTTTTCGTTTTTGCTCATCCATACATATTTAACATTTCACGTAACAATCTCATTTTTGTGTAGCAATAGATTGCCGTAGAAAAAAAAGCGGATTCCGTACTTAAATCTCGAGATAAAGAAGGTGTTTATTTCCTCAGTTCGATAAAGATATCTTTAAATAAGTATTTTACTTAAAAACAACTTCCTATGAATATAACTTTATTTTAAGGAGTTAAATCTCCTTAAAACACAATAAAAGTTACGCGGATGATTGGATTTTTAAAGAACGCAAAATCGGTTACGTCGGCAATTCTGTGTTATGTTTTGGAGGAAAACTTTTGTAGAAATTTTTATTTTAAGTAATTTATTTTACAAAAGTAAGTAATCTAATAGGTCGTTTAATGTGTTGGTACTTCTGCAGTTTACGGACCGTGGTGAAATAATGACTTATTATTTAGAAATGCATTCTTAATATGGGGAGTGGAGTTGTTAACTATTCTGTACTTTCACCAAACAATTTAACAAATAATTTAAATACATTTGTGAAACTGAGACTCTCGCCGGAATTTATATTATGGAAGACAACACCCGAGTCAACACCGATTGCTGTTAACTAACGTCGGTTAATATTCCGGTTTGCCTAAATTTTCATAATTATTAATTGTTTTTGTCATTAAATAAAATTATAATAATTTTACGCGTAATATTCACCAAAGAGATTTAATTTTCTGCGAACCTGCTTTTCAGTTGCCATCTTAAATGTGACCTCCATCCATCATCTCGGCTCGTTTTAATTAACACATTTAATAATCGTTTCTTTCTTGAAAGCAGATTGTAATAATAAAAATGTAAGTATTGCTTGGATTCACTTGTCCTGGGAGGTATTTTTTGTACTTCATGGGTGCGTCCGAACCGTTTTGAGTCCCTTTGGTTTTGTTATAGAGATTAGTCAACCTTCCAAGTTTACATATAAACGAAGAACGGCCATTTTATAGATTCGTCTCCAATCGGCTGTTTTTTGTTATTTATTTCTTTAGGGGTTTTATATTTTTTTGTTTCTTTCTTTCTTTAGTGTTCTTATAGTTTTTTTTGTTTCTTTATGTTTTTATAGTTTTTTTTTGTTATATATTACGAAAAATGCCCCTAAATACCGTGTTAACAAAATCACTATAACTCGAAGAAAAATTAATTTTCTTGAATTAGCGATATTATTATTGAATAAACCATTGTTTAATCAATATTTTCACCAAAAAATAATAATTGCAAAAAATATTTCATGTGATTTTAATGATTAGAGTTTCTGGGAAAATAAAAAATGCGACATAATTATATTTCTCTTTCATACATGAACGTGGCATTACCAGCGCAAGAATTTTTTTTATAATCTTGAAAATAAACCAAAAATTGACAAATTTGTGAACCAAGAACTTAACGAAAAAAAAATAATTTCTAAAAATTGAATTGAATACTTTTTACTAACGATGAATTTGGATTGGTATGGTATGGGCTAACCAGGTGGGATTAGCCTTCCAACAACCACTCACTATTACACCGCCCTCAAAATTTTATTTTTAGAGATTCAACAATTTCGTTAATTTCACAATTCATCGTCAATTGTTACGAAAGATTTGTATTTGTTTTGTCTTTTTTCATTAATAAATATTTAAGTAAAAACAATTATTTATTAATAAATAAAGAGAATTCAAACATGACATTTTCTTTATAAATGGAATTCTGTTTATCAATAAATAACTGTTTTAACTTTTTTTCAATGAATAAATTGTCAGTGTAGTCATTGACTGTAATTTACTTTGTCACACTTAAAATTAAAAAAATACACTTTATTTGAAAAAAAATCAATTTAATTTATCGTTACGGCACGTTAAGAATAAATCGAGTAACTAAAGTTTTAAGTCATGTCAAAAAATTGATAAAATTGACGCAGTTCGTAACGTAAAAATTATTTTTAACATTTAAAAAATGTTTAATTTCAAATTCTAAGGAAAAAACATTGGTAAACAGACGTCATCAATAATTTCAGAGTATTATTAAATTAAAAACTAATACCAAGTTAAATATGAACATTTTAGGTAAAAATAAACTAAGATCTTAATTGCGTACACTTACACATATGTTAATTAAATAAGCATTTCCTTTTTTTAATCCAACAAAATAAAGGTACTTAAATTTGTGTATAACCTTAAAAAGAATAAAGAAATTAATGGATAATAATTTTTCAACTTTTATAAACTATTACAAAACCATTTTTATATATAAAGTTAAAAATGAAAAATTATGACTTTTTGTCTTCCATATATTTTGCATAGCGTTAGTCAATAGGTAAACAAAGTCGTTTACCGGTTAAGTTATGCCGGATTTTAATAATTTATGACTTTTTGAGGGATAATTTTGCTAATTTTTAGTAAAACGTGTGAATTTTTGAATTTTTAATTCAGTATCTTATGACTTTCATTTAATAATTATCTTTGAAATAGTTCCCAAAAACTTATATTTATCTTTGAAAGGATTTTTACAAGTAATTTTTTCAAAGTTCAAAATTCACTGAATATTCGTGTTTTTAGCCGCCATGATTACATATTTCATTATAATTTATTTTCACACATAAATATGCAGTTTTTTTCGTTTAGAGATTAAGTTTAAGCTTTTATCTTTCAAACACAATCAAAGTTTACACGGAAACTAATCAAATAATTAATGATAAGCGCTCTTTAATAAGCATAGTCCGTACAAGAGACGGCCATTTTTGCACGTCCCTATTAATTACATAGTAAAATATTGAAATACAAAAATTAAAATAATTTTGCGTTTTTATTCTCAAAGAGAGTGACAATGTTGTCTAAGTTTTTTTGTTGTTTTTTTTTTCAACTTAAATTTTTGTTTGCGAATCTGCTTTTCGGATCGCCATTTTGGATATTTACTGCGGGATTCGTTATAATCAGCGCAACACTAAATTCGCAAAACTTTCAAGAAATCAAACGGTTTGGAGACGGGAGTGATTCAGTTAAAATACCCCTCCCTGCTACATAAAACATCTAAAATCTGAACATATTGCATGATTTAAAGGAACATTGCAGTATTTATTAATTTTTGAAAAATAAAGGATGCATTAGTAAACCTGGATAAAAAAGAAATTTAATAAGAAAGTATAATCTCCAACTAATCATTTTAACTTAACCGTTCATTTCTTTGTATTTTGGAAAATCAGTTTTTGTTTTGATGTAATTCAGTAGTTTTTTACTTCTATGTAGAAATATTGAAGTAAACTTTACTTCAAATTATTTGATTTTTAATGAGATAATTTTATTTTAAGATTTAGATTTATACTGTAATAACCAGCCGTGAGATTTAATTATTTAGTATTAAAATATATTTTTAAAAAATAAAGTGTTATAAATACATTTTTAACAATGAAAAAGTAAAAGTCCTGAGTTTTTTTATTATGCAAAACCATAATTGATTTATTATTTTACAGACTTATTACAGAAAATATGAACTGCATATATTTATAGCCCAACACCTCTGTGGCCTTGTAAAAAACAGACAGCTTTAATGTTTGAATAACAGGTAATCATCCAGATTGTTCATTATTCTTTAACTTTAACTTGTTGTCTAAGAGCCTTATATGCAACAAAATAATGAATAGATCGGCTCGACTTACACTGTTGACGATCTCCATTGTACACTGATTTCTCACAGGAAGAAAACCTTTTCTGATAATAATGTTTGTGACTTCTTAAAGCTTGTTTCAAAATAGGAAACAATCAAATCCTAAGGCTCCCAATTTTAGTAATTCATTCAAAGTACAAGTGTTCAGAAATATTGGTTTCAGATGTTACACTTTCATTCATATTGTAGCCATATACCGAGATTGCTTTCTTGAGATTGTTGTCTGGTTATAAGACTATTGCATTATTCGCCTTAGATGTAACTCACTTTAATTATTTCATGGTTAAGTGAACACTGCATGAATATGAGGCTCTTCGGCAACAAGTACTCATACATCAACACACAAAAACATGCTCATCAATAACTTGCAAGTCTCATGACTTAGAGGTAGATATTCTGCCAGGAGCAGGTTTTTACTCATTATCAGGACCTAAATTACAATCACGAATTCACTTATCAATGTATATGTCTGCATTGCATCGCCAAGAGTAATAACCTGAACAGTTATTTTTTTGGTAATCCAGCATATTGTCTTGCTCACTATGGTTCAGAACCACCTTGAATCAACTAGTGCCTTTCATCTTTTCCCGCACATATGCACTTGGAAGTAAGATGCGTATGCAAGGCGTTACTCTATTATTTCAGCAAATATCACATGTAAATATATATTTATAGAGGTAACATCTCTTTTTTCCCCCTTAACTGCTGAAATACAATAAACGCACCACCTGTTATATGCATGAATATCAGGCAGTCCACTCATTTCATCAAGCACCACTTACACATGAACTCTGCTTTCTCAATCTATTCAATAATGGATTTGCTGGAGTCCTCACTTCTAATCAATAGTATCAGTTTTTAGTCTAATTTGTCTGTCATCATGCGACTGAGATATGTTTTAATATTGGCAAGTACAGCTCTTTCACCTTTGATCGCTTTATCTCTTCCTTCAACCGTAATTGCTGGCAAGTCTTTCTTTGGCTGTGATTGCTGTAAAGTCTTTCTTCAACCAACATTGTTTCAAGTTTTCTTTCAAACTTCATTGATTCAAATTCTTTCTTTAACCATAATTACATTCAAGTTTGCCTTCTCTCATCAGTGATTTCAATTCTTCATCTAAAAAAGTGTTTTCAAGTCTTCCTTAAACCATAATTGCTTTAAAGTCGTCTTTCAACCGTCATTGCTTTAAAAAACTCATTACTTTAAAATGTTACTTCAACTCCCATTGCGTTCAAGAATTTATTCAATGTGAGCAATGCAAAGAACTACTCGTTTTTATAACTGTTACGATAACCGTTATACATTGCACAGTACACCTAATGTCGTTTAAATCAGGGAGATAGGCTCTGCTAATTACTATTGGCTTCATTGGGGACTTTGTATGTCAATTGTAAAACATGTGTCACGTGTATATTGAATACCTTGTTTAAATTGGCCGTGACTGACGTTTAAAGTATAAACACTGTTTTCATCAGTCACTAAATAGACTGTTACAACTGTAAAATTTGGGATGACTTTTTCACCCTTACCATAAACTCTAACCCTAAAGTAAAAGTAAAAATTGTTTTTCTTACCTTAACCTTAAGCTAACCCTAAACGTACTCTAACCTAACTTTATCCTAACACTAAACTAACACCAATTTAAACGATCTGGATAAAAAGCTGAACCATTACAAAAAATAATTCATGAAAAGCAAAAGAAAATAATAATCAAAAAAGCTTAATTTTCTCTTAAAAAACAAAATACATTTTCTTCCTCAAATAAATATTTTATCTTCTCTCTTTAAATGGTTTATTATTTTTTGTTTGATAGTGTCAATTCGTTATGACTCGGTATCTTCTGACTGTTTACATAAATAGCCTGGAGATTAGAATGAAAGTCGGGTTTAGCATGGGTCAGAAAATGTACCAGTACTGTTATCCTTTATGGCACATAAACCCTTTGAGGGTTTTGGGGGGATTTTTAAAAATATTATTCATTTTTTTAGTATCTTAAAATATTTATAGGTTAAATTGTTTAATGGAGAGTAATGGAAAAGAATTGCTGGTTTTATTGCAAGTTCTGTTGATATTAAGTACAATATTAAAAAAAATTAATTAATTCTTTTTATTGATGGATAAGTATTGCAACAAATATCCTCAATGTATTTTGAATTTAATAAATAATTAATTTTGGGACTTAATAAACTTTTACATAATTAATTCAATTTTGCTTTCAAGTTCACAATGCTTAATACTTTTATTTGTATAAAATTAATATCTTCTTTAAATTCATTTTTTAATTGCTCTTAATTTTGCAGAATAAGCATTCATGAGAATAACAAGTGTCATTGGATTTGAATGGATTTACATTCTTTTGCTTACTTGAAATGTGGAAATATCTTACTAAAAGATATTTTGAAATTTCAGAATTTCAGACATCAAAAATACTTTAAAAAACGCATACTGCTAATGGTGAAAACTGAAAGTATCGCTTGATTATGGCTGAGAAAATGGTCAGTTTTGTAGAACTATATAAATATTTAGTTAATTATATTGAACCGAATTCTGAGAATATATATACATTGTTATTTGTGAACGTTTAAATATCATCTGGCTGAGGCATATAAGAACTCACTGAATGAATCATTTTTTTCTGTTTTCACCGATCTGCATAGAAAAAGATCATTCCTCCCGAATGTCAAATCAAGAGATTTACTAATGGGCTGCTACACGGTGGGAAACATCAATTACAGTAAAAAACAAGTAATGGTTTCACTCAAACATGAGAAAAATATTAGTCATTATCTCTTCAATCATCTAAAAATTTCTAAATCCATAAAAATTGAAAAGATGGAAATATCAATTCATTTTTGGGGCTAAAGCACAATATAGAACAATACAGAGAACCAGATATTACTAAAAACCGTCGCATGTTTTGACTTTAAAAAGAAACAATAAATCTGATACTAGAGATAAGCTATATTCTTGTAAAGTATGTGGTACTACTTTTACAAATAAACACTGGGTATTCAAATGCAATCACATACCAAAGAGAAAACAAAAGCTTGTGAAGTATGTAGAACTTTTACAACAAAAACATGCGAATGCATACTCGAGAGAAACAATATTCTTGTAGATTATGTGGCGCTGTTTTCACACAGAAACAAAATATGTTGCAGAAGATTTAAGCACATACTGCAGAAAACCCATATTCTTGTGGAGTATGTGACTCTTGTTTTGTACAAAAAAAGTATATTGCAACATATTCAAACACATACGGGGAAGAAACGATATTCTTGTCAAGTGTGTGGCTTTTCTTTTACATGGAACCAACATATGTTATATGCGAACGCATACTAAAGAGAAACTATATTCGTGTGAAGTATGTGTAGCTTATTTAACATAGACACAATATTTGTTACAACATATGCAAATGCATACGGCAGAGAAAACATTCTTGTAGAGTATATTGTTCTTTTACACATAAAACAAGTATGTTGCGACATATGAGAACGCATCCTGGACAGAAACCACATACTTGTGAAATTTGTGGCTCTTCTTTTACAGGGAAAAGACATATGCTGCAACATATGCAAACGCATACTAAAGAGAATCCACATACTTGTGAAGTATGCGGAGCTTTTTTTGCACAGAAACAAAATATGTTGCTACATATGCGAACGCATACTGGAGAGAAGCAATATTCTTGTGAAGTATGTGGCTCTTCTTTTCCACAAAAACATCATATGTTGGTACATAGGCGAACGCATACTGGAAAGAAGCCATATTCTTGTGAAGTATGTGGCTCTTCTTTTAAACAAAAACATCATATGTTGCAACATATGAGAACGCATACCGGAGAAAAACCATATTCTTGTGAAGTATGTGGCTATTCTTTTACAACAAAACAGAGTATGTTGCTACATATGCGCACGCATACGGGAGAGAAACCATATGCTTGTGAAGTATGTGGCTCTTCTTTTACTCTTAAAACAAGTATGGTGCGCCATATGCGAATGCATACTGGAGAGAGACCACATACTTGTGAAGTTTGTGGCTCTTCTTTTAGACGGAAAGGACACATGTTTCAACATATGCAAACGCATACTGGAGAGAAACCGTATTCTTGTAGAGTATCTGGCTCTTCCTTTACACATAAAACAAGTGTGTTGCGACATATGCAAACGCATCCTGAAGAGAAACCACATACTTGTGAAGTTTGTGGCTCTTCCTTTACACGGAAAGGAGATTTGTTGACACATATGCGAACGCATACTGGAGTGAAACCATATACTTGTGAAGTATGTGGAGCTTCTTTTACACAAAAACATAATATGTCGAAACATATGCGAACGCATACTGGCGAGAAGCCTTATTCTTGTGGAGTATGTGGCTCTTCTTTTACACAAAAACATCATATGTTGCTACATATGCGAACGCATACTGGAGAAAAACCGTATTCTTGTGAAGTATGTGGCGCTTCTTTTACACATAAAATAAGCGTGTTGCAACATAAGAAAACTCATACTGGAGAGAAACCACATACTTGTGAAGTATGTGGAGCTTCTTTTACACAGAAACAAAATATGTTGCAACATATGCGAACGCATACTGGAGAGAAACCATTTTCTTGTGAAGTATGCGGTTCGTGTTTCACAAGGAAAAAAAGTATGTTGCAACATATGCGAACACATACTGGAGAGAAACTATATTCTTGTGAAGTATGTACTTCTTCCTTTACAAAGAAATTATATATGTTACGACATATGCGCATTCATAATTGAGATTAACTATATTCTTATAATCTATATGGCTATTATTTTACTAGGAAATCCTATATGTTACTTGAGATGCACATGCATACTGGAGATTAATTATATTCTCCTAATCCATATGGCTCTTATTTTACTACTAAATCCTATATGTTATGCACATACATATGTTACTAGAGATGCACATGCATTCTAGAGGGTAATTATATTACTGTGATATAGAATGCTCTTCACTTACAATAAAACAACATATGTTATAACATATTCGAACGCATTCTTGAGAGAAACATTATTTTTTCTAAGTATTTGTGTCTTCTCTTGTTAAGAAATCAAGTACGTTGCATGTTAACACATACTTTTAAAGCATATTTTCGTTAAAAAAATTATCTTACCTTTTTCTACAGTTACACTATGTTGAGGCACATCCGAGCACAATCTACATAGACACTATATTCATGTGAAATATGTGGATCTTCCTTTTCAAACAAATCCAATATTCTGATGCTAAAAATAAACAATATTCTATTAAAGTAGTTGGTTTATTTTATGTATAAAGTAGAGACGATTTTTCCCCTGTACCTTCTCGGAGTATAGGAAAATAACCACATGCATCACAGGATACTAAACTCACCACTATACTACAGTTATTCACTCGAGCGTGTTTTAGTAAATTTGTTATTACTTTTTTTCCACCTAACACTAAATATTACATTTGGCCCACCATCAACGTCTCTCGGAAAAACCAACTCCATATAGGTGGCAGCAAAAACTTTTTTCCCTACCAATTATGTACTGTCACTCTACTCATTGACACTGGGAACTAATGCACACAGTTTAATTTTCACAAAACACCGGTTCTTATTAATTAATTGCTTGGTATTAATTTACTACATCATATAAAGCAATACGCAAAGACTTAATAACTGCTCCCGTTCACTGCGATGATTTTCCGCGAATATCAGATTACGTTATTTCTAATTCTACCTATGACTTCTACATTTATATTCATTCCGGAATTATCCGAATGAATTTAATGAACACATGGCGGCTACAATTTCTTGATCAAATCGACATCCTATTTAATTCGATAAGCGCCAAGGTGCTGGTAGACCCCGATACATTTATATTTACAAAATCATACACCATTACCACGCATATTATAGAAAACTTGCCTATGACCTAAACTGTGTCAGTGTTGAACTGAATATTTGGTCGGCAGAACCTAAATGTTAACACAACACGCATGCCAACAATCAAGCTTTAGTTAATTGGCGTATTTTCACGTGTATTTTGACCCGAAAACGTAGAGCTGTCGTTAAGAAGGTAGGTTTCATGATCGCCAGTTTTAGCGTTCGATCCCTCTGTCCTCTACCACTTGTTTCATTTTTTTAAATTTAAAACATTCGACAACACGGTAGATTAGAGGGGAGAAAAACAATAGGCCGTTTCCTTATTTTTATTCTACGTCATGCAATAGGTAGTACTTTCTCCCATGCAACGCCGGGCGACGGGTTCCGCTAATATATAATATAACAGCATATGTTGCAACATCGGTAAATACATACACAAGCGAATCTATTATATTTTGCATTGTGAGATTTCCTCACACATAAGCCACATGCTGTGCTGCATATGCGAATACATACTAGAGGGAAATTTTATTACTGTGAAGTGTGGCTTATTTTTTACACAGACAAACAACTGTTAGAAACTATATTCTTTTGAAATATGTTGCCTGTCTTTTTCAAAGAAATCCAATACGTCGCAGACTCTATTCTAGACAAGAGAAAATATTATTGTGACGTATATAGCTATTCATTTGAACAGAGATCTAGTATGTTTTAGCTCATAGGGAAGCAGACGATAGAAACACAAATGCTGTGAAGTATGTTACTATTCATCAATAAAAACTCATACTGGAGAAACAACATATTTTTGTTAGTTATGTGCCTTTTCTCTAACACAGAAACAAAGTTGGTTACAACACATGTGGACACATACCAGAGATACATTCCAATAATCAAAGGCGTCACTTGGATCATGAAAATAACTTTTTAAAATACTTGGCTAATATACTCGGTAATCCATTTAAAAAGAGGTTCAAATAGCACTTATAAGAACTTTGAATACTAAAATTATCTCGCAGAGAGGAATATTATGACCTTGTTCACACAAATAAAAATGTATTGATGCATACGTTAAAACACATTCATGAGAACATAGATCTGATCTGATATACAAGACCATTGTAGTTTGACAATATTGATTTAATGCAAACATGGAAAACTATTTTTAAATAAAATTAAAATGTTGAGATTATTTTTAGATAAATGATTGTTTAATTAATAATTTTTAACATCTAATAAAAATTGAGTATGACCTTCCGGAAATACCTTCAGAAATCAATTTCTATTTAATGAGAGTAAAAGAAGATTTTTAATATAATATCTTTGAATACTACTATAATAATTTCTCATAAGATAGAACAATACTATCCCAAAATGCATATAAAAAATTGTGCAGCTTTTTATTGTGTATTCGTAAATTAATATGTCTATTTGTTTTCATTCATGTACAAAGTCGGCAAAATGTAACATTTACTATTTGTACAATATACTTTGAAAAGTTAATGATTATTTGTAAATAAATTTGCATATTATTAATGTTAGATAGTATTTTTGTATTATTTTCATTAAATTTTTATGAGAAATAAATAGTTGTTTAATGAAAATGTTATTCTGTGACAAATCGATTTGAAAAGATTGTCAAATTAAACCCATTCTTAGTAAAATTGAGCTACTGAATCTGCTGCTGGTTCCTAATTGGTTTATGAAATATGACTTTTCATTAGTTTTTTTTTAGATTACATCAGTGATAGTAAAAACAATTTTTCTATTCAAACAATAAAAATCTGGATTAAATGTTTGTTTACTTTTCTATATAAAAAAGTTGATTCCATATTTTCGTCAAATACTCCCACACAAAATGTAACTAAAATTGTTTTAAGGAAAAAGTTATTACATAAAGCTCATACCGAGATCAAGAAGGTAAAGCGTGGGAGGAGAGAGACGTTAATTTGATGATGGGGAAGTTGAATGCGTTGGTAGAATTGGTTATTTTTTAACAAAGAGTTTATGTGACAGTTTCGTATGCCCTCTGACGTAACAGGAACGTTTTCCTCAGTCGTCGCTATCGAATTTCAGAAGAGATTCCGTTAATGAAAGCATCTCGTATATATTGTTTTTTATTCGATTGGAAGTTGCCAGTCTTGACTTGGGTTTTTAATTTTTGTAGAAATGCATCGATATTTTATGCCGGTTATGAGCTGATGTCTATAGATTGGAGTGTGAAGGTTTTAGTTACGGTACTGGTCTATCTTCTTAAAACTACAAATAAGAGTGTAGAATATCAATGTTATTCTTGGAAATTACGAAATTGACTAATATTGATAAGTCTAATGAGTTTAGCAGATGAACCATTGATATATGTAGGCTGTTTTTCCTTGGTCGGTTTTGGGCTACAATTTCGCTCCTCAGCTCGTCTTTTGTATGCTAACCTCGGTGCGATGTTGGAGGTGAATCTAATGATATCTCAGCCTTTTAGATTATTCAAATCAAATTGTAAGCGACATTCGCTTTCACCGATGTTTTATACACGTGCGTTGAAAACTTTGCTTGACATGTTACGGCTGAGCCCGATTTTGCCCATGATGTCTTTACAAACTGCTTGCCTCATGTTATGTAGTTGTCATAGGGAAATTATTATAACAGTACTTGTATTGAGCATTGTCATGATTTCATGGGCAGACTTGGAAATAATATGTTATGTTATTATGATAAAAGAACATTAACTATGCAAAATATTGAGGATCATGCAATCGTACACAGAAGTGTGTATCGCTTATAGTACCACTTAGCATTATAGGCAGCCCTTGCAAGGTACTCAGCGTCGACCTTGGTACGGAACATCAGCTTAAGAAAAAATATTTGGGTTCAGTAAAAAAGTGAACACAGTCACATATGGGTGTGATGTCGAATTAATTTTTCATTTAAAGGATCATAACGGTGTTACATATGTACCCACTCAATTTATATCAACACGATACTTTTATTCGTGTTTTCCATTGTACTTTAAGTAATGCGAAGCATATTAAAGTTGTAATGGTTTTAAAAGTTATATCGAAAAATTTGGCAAGTCTACAGAGATAAGTCACAAAATATGTTACCTCAATTCACACGAAGACAATCTCGGAATGCTAGGCATTTAGATTCATCAACTTGGTATTCATATCTATTAGCTAGGCCGAATTTGTAATGGAAATAGTTACTACTGCACACTTTACAAGAAGTGATCCTCTCCGTTTTTAACATGAATGCACTTGGTGTAATTATATGTACACCTATTGCTCCAAAAGAAACGCATGTTTAGTGCAGGTGTAGTCAAGATTATAATTAACATGACAAGAGAGAGAGGGAAAGCCTCGATAATAACCAATTGTTATTCTATATGAATGTCATTTAAAATAATACGATTAACCAGCTATGCTTACTTTTGATTTCAGCACCCAGCTAAAATGTCTCACTAACATTTAAGGCTCACGCACCTGATTTATAATTTTGAACAGCCCCTGTGTCGACATGAAAATATGCTTAATTGCACTGGTAATAATCCGTAGTTGCATGCGCCGTGTAAATGTAATGTGTCCACAGCTTTTTTCTTACTGTGATTTGATTCGTCCGTTTTGGAAAATGCTTAGTGCTTCCATAATTCCTGTTATTGAAGGAGAGTTATTAGTTCTAGAAGCCGTATGTTTGTGAAAATTAGACTCCCTGGTCACATAACAAACTTATACACTTGCGCGTACTAAACATTATCAGTTGAGATATGAACAAGCACCAGAACAAAATTAAGATTATATTTATATATCTTAAAATGAGAATTAATTGCAGGTGAAACTCTCTCTCTCCATTAAAATATGATTCCTAAAGGATTCGCGATTTTGTAACATCAACGGTGCCAATTTTCAGTGGTATTTAGTTGTCGACCAGGAAAAGCATTTGGAGTTCCCAATACGAACCAGTTATCTGATCAGAGTATGCAAGTAAAATCACTTCTATGAGTCCTTTCAATTGAAAAATGGTCTTATTTGTTTGAGACATACATACACAATTCACTAAGATGAAAAAATATATAATAAGAATAAAATAACTTATATACTGTTGGGAGTTGGAAAACAATTACATTTTTTGTACAAATAACAACTTTATACAATAGAAAAGAAAGTATCATTAGTATGAAACATCGATAGTGTAGCGGAAAGCAGGAGAGGCAGCCGACTGCTGTGGACCAAGACGCTTGTCCGCGGCGGTCGATGAGAAGACGTTTGGTTTGCTGCTTGTGCGGAGGAGAGCTGCAGGCGCGAACCCGGAAACGCCCATTAACGAAAAGTTTAATTATTTTTTTTTTAAGAGAAAACGGCGGCAGGCGGCTTTGACGTTCTCATTTGCATATGTGAGATGTTGCTACTATAAGAAGCACGAAAAAACGTGATTTGGGGAGATTCGTTCTGAGGTGGGCGCGAACGGAGGAAGAAAAAACTGTCGGGTTTATCTTTGTGAAACGTTGTGTTGACACGTTCAATGAAGCGAACAGAAGAAGAAAGTGCCGCATTTATTTTTGTGAAACGTAGCATTGACTCGTTCAATCTATCATGGCGTTAATATGACAAGCAAGTAGTTCGATATTCGATTAATTCCAGAGTTTAGTTGAACTGTCACTGATCTCTTGATAGTATAATGGATAGAACAGGTGAAACTTGTTTGTGAATTGTGCGAATTTTACGAAGTGGCGCGAGTCCTTCCCTTGCGGATAAGAGGGGGGGATTTTGCTTTGTATAGACAGCTAAGCAAGGAACCTGAACGGCTGCAGGACGGTGCACGAGTACTTAGCCTAAAAGTTTAGGGGAAGGCAATATACTTAGATGGGAAAGAGGAAACAAGATCCCAAGTATGCTACGGAGCATGACTCGACGTGCTGCGTTCTATTTGTGCGGAAAACTTGTCGGGCACTTCCCGGTTGGTAAATGGATCAGAGTGGCAGCAGCGTTTATAAAAGGAAAACAGTGGAAGTAACCGGGGGCTGGGACGAGAAAATTGATGATATTCCATAGATCATGATGATGCCAAAATCGTTTGAGAGTGTACGAAAGAGACCCCGCGCAAGGCAAGTGGTGTGTTGACAGTCGTGAGGTCGATGTCCGGGTTGACGCAAGCTCTTTAGCGAGCGCGGTGTCACTGGAGCACAATGGAAGATGCAAGTTGGTTACGCAAGGCAAACGATGCACAACACATAAATCTTGCAGAGCTCGATGCTGTACTAAAGGTTGTTTATATAGCACTGATGTGGGAAGCATCCATATTTCCTCATTTTACCGACTCTGCATGCGTGTACAAATGGATAACGGACACTCTTACGGGAAAGTCCAGGGTGCATACTAAAGCAGCGTGCGAATGCTAATAAGACGACGACTCAGTTCGCTTTCAAGTTTGATAAAAGAGTACGCGTTGTCAGTAGACATTAGCCTTGTAAAGTCAGAACACAACCGAGTGGATAACCTGACGGGCGTACCGCAGCGGTGGCTTCATTTAATCGGGAAGGCAGCTAAACCCCAAAGCCATGTATGCACTACATTAACAGTCAGGCAAGAATCCGACCAAATAAGGTCCATCCATCATCAAAGTGGTCACCCTGGCATAAAAAGGACGTGGTACTTTGTTAGGCGGGTCGACCCCACGATTTCTAAGGCATCTGTGAAGACAGTAGTTAAAGAGTGTAAAGAGTGTCAGTCGGTTGATCCGTCGTCCACGCGCTGAACGAATCGCAACTTAGACGTCCGCGACACCTGGTATCGAGCGGGGATAGACATAACCCACTACCAGGGAAGGCACTATCTGTCGCTTATTGACTGTGGGCCTATGCGGTTTTCTGTTCGGCGTTGTCTAAGACGGCAAGACGCAACAAGCATCGTCGACCAATTGAAAGTCATATTTTACGAGCACGTGTCACCAACTGAGATACTTACTGACAATGAACCAGCATTTTGCAGTAAAACTTTCAGAAACTGTGTAAACGATTTCGCTGTGCACATATATCATATACCATTAGGTAATGTTATTACAGAACGATGCCATCGAAGTATGAAACGGATTGCCACAAGAAAACTGTGCTCAGAGATGGAGGTAGTTTACTGGTATGACGTCACCCCGAAGGACAATGTGTAACCACTAACTGCACCTGCCAACATGATTTATTGTTACAAGGTCAGACTGAAGGGCATTTATGTGCTGCCCCCTGATTAGCCTGAACAGCAACACCTGAGTTACAAGGTAGGAGATCGTGTTTGGACAAGAATCTCGAATTGACGGTGTACATTTCCTTACACAGTTGGACGCGTTACGGGTGTGATTAGTTCACAGAATATCCTAATTGGTTGGATGCCTCTGAACGTAAAGGACCTACGTCCCGTTATCGGCTTGACTGCACCAAAAAGTGGACGTAACAGCGAACCGTCCACTTAAAATTAACAAGTGATCACGATAAGCGGAGCGAACAGATCCATACACAGCACTAATGTATCGGTGATTTTGCAGACGAGTCATCCGAAGTGGAAACTGTGGTCATATCACCGCGAGGAGAGATGGAGAGTCCTAGGCCTGGTACAGATGCATCGGATGCTCACTTCGCAGACGAGGTATTTGAAGAGGGAGTCGCAGCTATGTTACCGTGGAGAAGCACCAGGCAAATAAAAAACCTGCACCGGGTTGCCACATTTGTGATCATGAAATCAGGGAGGTAGTGCAGAGCAGGAGAGGTAGCCGACTACTGTGGACCAAGACGCTTGTCCGTGGCGGTTGAAGAAAAGACGTTTGGGTTGTTGCTTTTTTTAGATTAAACGCTGACGGGCGGCTTTGGCGTGCTCATTTGCATATGTGAGATGTCGCTACTATAAGAAGCACGAAAAAACGTGATTTGGGGAGATTCGTTGGGAAGTGAGCGCTAACGGAAGAAGAAGCAGAAAAAGAAGAAAGTGCCGCATTTATTTTTGTGAACGTTGTGTTGACTCGTTCAGATACAGATTATTTCCAAATACAATTTGTGCCTGTGTGTTACATTTTTGTCACACAATTTAGTGCATTCCAACTGTGTTGTATCTATATGTTTGTTCAATTAAATATTACACAGTCTATAGTTCTTACCATGGTCTTGTTAATGACGGAAAACCCGTGCTTCACTCCATATTGGTATTGGTGTGAAAAGAGCTGTTGGTAAAATATTTATCTCAAAGTCAAACAAGGTTAAATCTAGTGTGCAGTCACACTAGAACTGGATTTTTGTGCGGAATTCAATCACTTACGAAATGAATGGATTGTGTCATAGAAGTGAGCATAAACGAAAACACTCTGCGAGCTATTAAAATGATTCACATTTTATTGATGCCGGTTACAGTTTGAAGAGTCCTTGGGCAAAACGTACAGAAATTAACCAGGAAACATTGCTTGCTTGCTATAATAAAAAATATTGGATCACCAGAGGGTTGCCTCAATTGACGGTCGTCATGCAGCAAAAAAATCAAACGTGCCATGTGTAATCCGTTAAAAGAAGCTCAACTGCCACGTCAATGCTTATATCACAAATGATGATGTGACAGAAAACAATAGAGATGGACACGGTGAGGACTAGACGTTGCGAATCGAAAAGTCTTTGATACCTATTAGAAAATTGTTTTCTTAAGCAGAATAAAATACTTAATAATACTGGGATTTAATCTGAACGTAGTTATGCACATAATGAGGGAACAGCCTTGAGCGTAACAGTCAACATAATTTGTCATAAGGATCAAACTTTCTATGTAAAAAGGCTGTGACATTTTCAATTGAGTTCTGTCAGGATTGCATGTACATGAAATGAGCGGTTTAACCGAAAAACTGAGGTTTCCCATTTTCACCAGAAATATAAACTATTGTTATAAGTCTATGACTCGCTTTTAAAGAAGCTGTAGCAGTTACCTCCTCCTTTCAAAACATAACTACACCGGTTGGCCGTTAGGTGGCGCTTTTTCACCGACAGGTGGCGCTGTAAAGCGACACCAGAGTTATCTGCCCTTCTGACTATAAAAACCCGGTGCAAAACGGAAATTCTCTCTCTTCCTCACCGACCTGCCTCGGCAGACAGACGCTGACACCAGCGCTCCGTTTCACTCGCCTTTTGGCCTCGACAGAATGACGCTGACACTAGCGTTCCGTTTCACTCTTCTCTGGTCGACAGAACGACGCTAATACACTAGCGTTTCGTCTCACGCTTTTCTCTTGAACTGGTCTCAGCAAAACAACTACCAACACACGTTTCTTCCGTCAACACGTGGGCAAACAACGGTAAGAGTTCTCAACTCGTTTTCTTTGTGTACGGCTTTCCAAGACTTTCCTCACGCCGGATTCATTTCTTCTTATACCTTTTTCAAGAACTGTTTTTCCATCGACACATAATTGCATACATCACACACTTCATCATTCCACGTACACACACGTTCAATAAACGTTATTTGAACTAATTCATTTTTGTTTATTAATTATTACTCTGTCTTTGCATGCAACAATTGCTTGATTTACTGAACACGCTTATAATCGGGGGAACACGACCGCACGATACCGAACATTGGTGACCCGACGTGCAAGCTTTGTTGTATGTGGCGGAGTAATTAATTTCGTACTAGAAAAAAAACAAAAAAAAACAAAAAAAAAACAACATTTCTCGTTTTTTCTTTCGTGGTGAAACGAATTACGCACCCATCTTTTTCCTTTTTTTTCTACCCACGTGGTAGAAATATACAAACAAACAAAAAAAAGAAGCCACCGTCTCCATTTTTCCTGGCCACGCGGAAATACCCAAACAGAGAAAAACAAACATTTCTCGGCTTCTCCGAGTATAAAACAAATTACAATTTCATTTTTTCTTCTCTTTCTTTACCCACGTGTCGGAAAATTATATACAAAGAAAAAGACAAACTTTTGCCAATCCTTTTTTTTTCTTTTTCGACGAACAAAAGGACCTTACAAGACGCCATTTTCTTTTGCTTTGAACACGTGGAAATAAAAAGAAAACAAACGCTCACGCTGCCCATCTTTTTCGTGAACCACGTGTTGATAAAAAAAAATTCAAAATAATGCCGCCATCTTTTCTCTTACCACGTGGGAATGAAAATTCAAACAGAAAAAGAAAATACGAATTTATTTTCTGTTTCAACAACAAGCAAAAAAGGAAGCTGCCATCTTTTTCCATAACCACGTGGATATGAAAATTCAAACAAAAAAAAAAAGGAAAATACGAATTTTTTTTCTTTTTTCTTTCTTTTCAACAACAAAGAAAAAAGGAAAGGAAGAGAAGCCACCATTCTTTCTCTACGTGGAAACTAACATTCAAACAAACGAAAACAAAAACGTCATTCCTCGTGTGAAACAAATTACGGCTCCATTTTTTTTCTCTTTTTCCCTTCTACCCACGTGTTGGAAATATATATATAAAAGAAAAAAAAACTATAAAACAGACAACGCACGATTACAAACTCAGCCAAACACGAACAACATCACCAAGCCCCAAGACTTAATACTGGTTGTAAAAAGTCAGGCTCAGCAAGCACCAACATCACTCTTCAAGGGCTACCAACCCTCTTCAACAACTGGACGTTCGTTGATAAACAGGAGGACACATCAACCTGAACAACCACATCTTCCCGGACATTCATCAAGCACCAAACATTTCCGGACAACACTATGGAAGAAATCACACCAGTTCAAAATGAGTACAACTGCACAAGCATGACTAAATACTCAGCAACTGAACGTTCGTTGATCAACTATGGGACACATCAACTCGAACGACGCGCACCAACACCAGTACAGACCCACTTGTACCTGGACCTGCTAACTCACTTGCAGACATTTGTGCATCTGATTTTGACCATAGTGTACCACCAATCTCAACAACTACATGTTTGTTCATCAGTTCCACAACACGGACTAATTAACATGAACAACATCAACAACTGCACAGACCCACTTGTGCTTATTCATCTACAACTGCACAGATTCACTTGTGCTCATTCATCAACAACTGCACAGATTCACTTGTGCTCATTCATCAACAACTGCACAGATTCACTTGTGCTCATGTATAAACCACTGCACAGACTCACTTGTGCTCATTCATCAACAACTGCACAGACTCACTTGTGCTCATTCATCAACAACTGCACAGACTCACTTGTGCTCATTCATCAACAACTGCACAGACTCACTTGTGCTCACTCATCAACACTGCACAGATTCACTTGTGCTCGCTCATCAACACCGCACAGACCCACTTGTGCTCACTCATCAACAACCGCGCAGACCCAAGCACCAAACATTCCCGGAAAACACTAACAATTCAACGTTCGTTCATCAGCTCTGCATCACGCAGACTAATCAACATGAACAACGCCACCAACAAGTGCAAATTCGCTTGCCCTCAACATTTTTCGACCGCAAACTCACTTGCGCTTCAAACTTGATGCAGACCCAATTGCATGCAAACAACACGCAGATCCACATGCGTTACAAACACTCAATTCCGCAGACACACTTGCGATCAAAACAGAAATAAGTAGCGTGCACACTACTTTTTCTAATCTTCAACAGCAAAACAGACATACCCACAAAGAATGCTTCTCATCATATTCTGTACATATTGAATAATATTTTCAATATTTTTCAATCTGGGGGGGAGTCCTTGTAGCAGTTACCTCCTTCTTTCAAAACATAACTACACCGGTTGGCCGTTAGGTGGCGCTTTTTCACCGACAGGTGGCGCTGTAAAGCGACACCAGAGTTATCTGCCCTTCTGACTATAAAAACCCGGTGCAAAACGGAAATTCTCTCTCTTCCTCACCGACCTGCCTCGGCAGACAGACGCTGACACCAGCGCTCCGTTTCACTCGCCTTTTGGCCTCGACAGAATGACGCTGACACTAGCGTTCCGTTTCACTCTTCTCTGGTCGACAGAACGACGCTAATACACTAGCGTTTCGTCTCACGCTTTTCTCTTGAACTGGTCTCAGCAAAACAACTACCAACACACGTTTCTTCCGTCAACACGTGGGCAAACAACGGTAAGAGTTCTCAACTCGTTTTCTTTGTGTACGGCTTTCCAAGACTTTCCTCACGCCGGATTCATTTCTTCTTATACCTTTTTCAAGAACTGTTTTTCCATCGACACATAATTGCATACATCACACACTTCATCATTCCACGTACACACACGTTCAATAAACGTTATTTGAACTAATTCATTTTTGTTTATTAATTATTACTCTGTCTTTGCATGCAACAATTGCTTGATTTACTGAACACGCTTATAATCGGGGGAACACGACCCTCGATCCGAACAAAGCCATGATGATACTTTTCGCATAGAAATGTAAATCCAGAAATGGTTTCTTCGACTTTATTAAAGGAAGTTGTTTTTTCTAAAGATATTGATGGGATAATACGACCTATTGGCTTTTAAAGGCCTAGAATGCATGACTTATCCAAGGTCTACTAGGCAGAAACATTCGTTTACGCCATATTCTATCAATGTTGGGTTTTACACAACATGAACTTGGAAAATGGTTAGTTGATATTGTTAATCCGTACTTACTTTTTCGCCCCACTGTATCTATGATTAATTTCAATTTGTGTCTTATGCACACAAATCATCTCTATAAAAGGATACCGAGTTCTTGACATCAATAATCTGTTTACTAATGTGTCATTGGATGAAACCATTGGTATATGTACAGATTATCTTTCCTGTGGCCTCTTAAAATCTCAACAATTTCCTGATCGAATTTTTATTACTCAATCTGTTTTGCTTAGCGGTAAAATATATTGTATTGGCAAATGACATATTCATGTGTAGCCCTCGTGGTCTATCGTTAGTCAACATTTTAGTTAGGTTTTTGAAAAACTAATTATTTTCCATAATAACTAAGCTGAATTTTCTATAGTCGTGGATGTATCCTGTTCAGCTGGTTGCACTGTCTTGCAACAACAGTTCCGACAACAGATTCTTATATTTTTTCCTAAAGATGGAATCCTACAGAAAGTCGTTACAATACTTTCGGACGTTAACTCTTGGCGATTTACTTAGCTATTAAACATTTTCGCTACGCGTTTGAAATTGCCAATTTACTATTTATACTTATCATCGTCTACTTACGTTCGCGCTCCTTGTTAAGCTGAACAAGAATTCTCCATGTGAATCAAAACATTTGGACTTTATTTTCTAGTTCTCCAGCAACATAAGGCATATATCCGATTCACAGAACACTGCTGCAGACACATTATCTCGTCTAGCCATTAGCGCTATCTCTTCGGCAGAAGATATTGACCTCAATCAAATGGCTCTGGATCAGACAGTTTTAGAGGTTCTGAATCTTTTTATCTCCACAGTTTGCGAATTGTAAATTTCAATACATGTCAATTCCTACAGCGGATCAGAAAATTGTATGCGATACTTCTACTAATTCAACTCACTCACTTGTGCCTGACACTCATGGAAGGACTTTTTCTCATCTTTGCACGGATTGGCCAACAATGTTGTCTTATGGCCGGGTTGGAAGTGTTGTGTATGGCGGGAGATTCAAAAGGAAGAACAAAGGACTATGGATATTTACCACAGTCGCGAAGGATGCCGCAAATGATCATGCAATAATGAATCCCCCAACCATAGGTAGTGTGGTAGATGCCTTTGTAACGGCACGTAATCTCACTGTTCAGATTCCACCATCGGACCACGTGTAGATTAAATAAAACAGTTAAGACAAACAAAGAGAAATGAAGAAAACATTTTTATTTAAAACTTATATTAAAACTAAAGCGAAGGAATGAGGAAGCTAAACAATATATAAGATTTTTTTATAAAGTGAATAAAACGTAAAACATGTATACTAACAGAAAAAAAACTATTAATTTACTTAAATATTATTCGTTAAATTGAAATATATATTCTTGAATTGAAAAGGGTTACCTTTCTTCTCCCCCCCCCCACCTTCTCGACCAAAGCCGTCGGTGGGGGTTGGGAGTGGGGGTGTTGGGGGGTTGTCGGCGAGCGTTCTTAGTGTGCGTTCGTGCGTCTCAGAACGCTGAGGGAAAAAGAGAGCGAGAAAAGAAACGAAGAGAAATGAAGAAAACATTATTAATAAAAACTTATATTAAAACTAAAGCGAAGGAATGAGGAAGCTAAACAACATATAAGAATATGGCATTTTTATAAAGTGAATAAAACGTAAAACATTTATAATAACAGAAACAACAATTTATGAATGTCTTTTTGTGTTTTGAACGAGCGTGAGAAATGTCTTTTTGTGTGACGATCTTAACGTGTATGTTTGGGGAAAAAGTTCGTTACATTGAAAGATAGATTCATGAATTGAAAAGGGTTAGCTTTCTTCTTCCTTCCCCACCTTCTCGACCGAAGCCGTCGATGGGAGGGGGGGGTCGGCGAGCGTTCTTTGTGTGCGTTCGTGCGTCTCAGAACGCTGAGGGGAAAAAGAGAGCGAGAAAAGGAACGGTGTTCTTTTATTGACTTCAAATCTCGCGTGGTCAAGCTGGCCGAAATCCTTCGGCCACATTGTTTTGCGAGATCTTGCAATCAGTCCCTGTTCTCCAACTAAGAGACGAAGAAAGACTAAGTAAAGAAAGAAAGAAAGAGAGAGTACCTAATTGTGGTGTTCACCACAGTCTCTGCCTTGGTCAAACTAATTTCGACCAGGTTCTTATGGCTTGACATCGGATGTGAAATCACTGGTTCGACCCGTTCCTGCATATCCTGTCAGAAATCAAAGGTACACAAACATATACGACCCGGCCACTCTTTGGCACTTTCAGCAACCCTGATTCTTGATTCAAACACACACACACATTGATTTGGTTTGACCATGGCCTGTCAGCCAGGGCTAGTATTACTTACTGACGTCTTTTGATCGTTTTTCACGATATCATGAAGCTATCCCACGAAGCGATATATCTGCTGAAACTGTAGTGCGTTATGGTGCCCCAGCAACAATTACTACTGATAATGGCAGACAGTTTGAATCCTGCCTTTTTCAAGAGCGAGCAAAGATACTCGGTGTTAAACGTTCTAGGATTACTAGTTATCACCCAGCTTGTAATGGAATGATTTAGCGCTGTCATTATTGGATTGAGTACGTTCCCATCGTTCTTCTTGCTTATCGCTCTGTTATGAAAAAAGACTTGGGATATACCTCAGCTGAACTGCTTTACGGTACACCATTGGAATTACCTGGTCATATATTCACTCCTGCAGAATAACTGGTGATGGATTTGGAACTCTATGTAAATAGACTTAGATGCTACTTTACATGAATACATTTTATCATGGACACATGTTTTTGTTCGTAGAGACTCGGTTAAACAACCACTAGCACCGCCTTATTCCTGTCATTATCGGGTGTTTTATCGCAACAGAAAGTATTTTACTCTAGATATTGGAGGAACTAAAGAAACAGTGTCGGTTGACAGACTTAAGATAGTATATACAGACAACGACACCCTGGAATCCCACGTGCCACCCACTATAACATTGCCTGGATTGTCTGATGTAGAATCTTTGGACATTTCCCAGTTATGCCTACCACTCACCTAACCACTACACGTTCTGGTAGACATGTACATTGGCGAATAAATCTATATATCCCTTCAGTTGATCTATCTCCTTTATTCAGTGACCATACAACAGCTAACTAACAATTTGTATTAAGAATGTGCAACTCAATAAAAATTTATAGAAAAGTAAAAAAATATTTTAAAGAATCGTTAATTCTGTCTACAACACATTATTTAAGTAATTTGTTTCTTTTTTGCTCATCCATACATATTTAATATTTCACACAATAATCTGATTTAAAACGGATTCCGTACTTAAATCTCAAGATAAAGACGGTGTTCAGTTTCCACTTCGATAATTTAATCTTTAAATAAGTGTTTTACTTTAAAACAACTTCCTATGAATATAACTTTATTTTAGAGAGATTTAAAAACACAATAAAAGTTACGAAGATGATTTGATTTTTTAAAGAACGCAAAATCGGTGACGTCAGCGATTCTGTGTTGTGTTTTGGAGGAAAACTTTGTAGAAATTTTTATTTTAAGTAAATTTTTTTTCCGAAAGTCAGTAATCAAATAGGTCGTTTAATGTTTTTGGTACTTCTGCAGTTTACGAACCGTAGTCAAATAATGACTTATTATTTAGAAATACATTCTTAATATGGGGAGTGGATTTGTTAACTATTCTGTACTTTCACCAAACAATTTAACAAATAAATTAAATGCATTTGTGAAACTGAAACTCTCGCCGGAATTTATATTATGGAAGACAACATCCGAACCAACACCGTTTGCTGTTAACATACTTCTAAACTAAGTCGGTTAATATTCCGGTTTCCCTAATTTTTCATAATTATTAATTGTTAGTGTCATTAAATAAAATGATAATATTTTACGCGTAATATTCACCAAAGAGATTTAATTTTCTGCGAACCTGCTTTTCAGTTGCCATCTTAAATGTGACCTCCACCCATCATCTCGGCTCGTTTTAATTAACACATTTAATAATCGTTTCTTTCTTGAAAGCAGATTGTAATAATAAAAATGTAAGTATTGCTTGATTTTACTTGTTTTGGGGGGTATTTTTTTTTACTTCATGGGCGCATCCGAACAGTTTTCAGCCCATTTGGTTTTGTTATAGAAATGAGCCAACCTTCCAAGTTTAAATGTAAACGAAAAACGGCCATTTCTGTTTTTTGTTGTTTTTTTCTTTAGTGTTTTTATAGTTTTTTTGTTTCTTTACCGTTTTCATATAATTTTTTTTGTTTCCTTAGCGTTTTCATATTTTTTTTGCTTTTCTTCGAGTTCCGTGAAGAATTTTTTTTGTTACATTGAAAACCGTTGCAAATACGTAGTTTAGTTATTACTCGGTACGTGCAAAATCAATGGCCGACTCTCAAAATGTAAACACATTTTGACCCCCACTTAAATATTTAGTAAAATTCAGGAAATCAACCAATTTTAATGTAATTTTCAATATTTATTAATCAACAATCACGGAATATATATATATATTTTTATATATTAGTTATGTGCAAAAATAGCCGTCTCTTGTACGGACTATGCTTATTAAAAAGCGCTTATCATTAATTATTTGATTAGTTTCCGTGTAAACTTTGATTGTGTTTGAAAGATAAAAACCTATTTTTGCACGTTATAGATATTATTAAGACACGTTAAGAATAAATCGACTAACTAAAGTTTTAATCATGTAAAAAAAAATTGATAAAATTGACGCAGTTCGTAACGTAAAAAATAATTTTTAACATTTTAAATAAGTTTTATTTCAAATTGTAATGAAAAACATTGGTAAACAGACGTCATCAATAATTTCAGAGTATTACTAAATTAAAAACTAATACCAAGTTAAATATGAACTTTTTAGTTAAAAATAAACTGAGATCTTAATTGCGTTCATTCACAAATATTTTAATTAAATAAACATTTCCTTGTTTATTACAACAAAATAAGGGTACATAAAAAGAATAAAGAAATTAATGGATAATAATTTTTCAACTTCTATAAACTATTGCAAACCCATTCTTATATATAGTTAAAATGGTAAATTATGACATTTTGTCTTCTATATATTTTGCATAGCGATAGTCAATTGGTAAACAAAGTCGTTTAACGGTTAAGTTATGCTGCGTTTTACTAATTTATGACTTTTGGAGGGATAATTTCGCTAATTTTTCGTAAAACCTGTGCATTTTTTAAATTTTTAATTCCGTATCGGATCAAGAGAACAATAGGGACCCCAGATCATTAACACAAGACGCGGGACATATTTTGAAATCACCGGTTGACCTCGCAATACACGTGGTCTCTATTTACAAAACACTTGTAAATAGAACTTTTATTTATGTTAATAAATGCAGTATATTTCGGAATTTTTTTTTCTTTTAACATGTTAATATTTATTTTAAGGCAGAGAGTTCATAAATAAAACAAATAAATATTAACATGTTTTCTTTTAAAACATGTTTTTGTGTCACTATTTACAAAACAACTCGGGTTTTTTTTGTTTTAACATGTATACGCTTTTTTAAAAATCGGCTGACTTGTAATCTGTCGTTTTGCAATAAACAAAACAATTTATCTTTTTTTTTTTACTTTTATTTACTAAATAAAAAACAAATTTTAAACGCAATTCTATATTTCGTGTTGTGTATTTTAAGAAAAAGTGGATACTTTTTTTTCTTTTCGTAGGGAGGCGAGTAACTAGCGAAGTTTTATTTATTTGTTTATAATTGTTGCTTACAGAAAAAAAAGGAAAAAACTTCACGAGGGCAGAAATGGGGGGGGGTATGAAATATTTATCACCGTACTTAAGTAATCTTTCGTTTTGTAGGGAAAAATCAAGCTTCTCAAAAAGGGGCACTCTGGATCTTACCTCAGTTTAGAAGGATTTTTCCATACTACACATTGCTCCTAGCCTGAGGAGGCAAAACGGATGATTACGCAAGTTATTTTAATAAATAAACGAAATATATACGCTTTTTAAAAAATCGGCTGGCTTGTAATCTTTCGTTTTGCCTCCCCACGAGGGCGGAGTTAGACTTCAAAAATCAGTTTCTAAACGGAAGCAATTTAAAATTTATGAAGTTTTTTCCTTTTTTTTCTGTAAGCAACAATTATTCCGAAATATACTGCATTTATTAACATAAATAAAAGATCTATTTACAAGTGTTTTGTAAATAGAGACCACGTGTATTGCGAGGTCAACCGGTGATTTCAAAATATGTCCCGCGTCTTGTGTTAATGATCTGGGGTCCCTATTGTTCTCTTGATCCTCAGTATCTTATGACTTTCATTTAATAATTATTTTTGAAATAGTTCCCAAAAACTTATATTTATATTTCAAGGGATTTTTACAAGTAATTATTTCAAAGTTCAAAATTCAGTGAATATTTATTTTTTCAGCCGCCATGATTACATATTTCATCATAATTTATTTTTCACACGTAAATATGCAGTTTTTTTTCGTTTAGAGATTAAGTTTAGGCTTTTATCTTTCAAACACAATCAAAGTTTACACGGAAACTAATTAAATAATTAATGATAAGCGCTTTTTAATAAGCATAGTCCGTACAAGAGACGGTCATTTTAGCATGTACCTAGTTATTACGTACCTAACCTTAAATGTAACGGCCTAAAATGCATTCAAAAATGGTTTGGAGACGGCAGTGATTCAGTTAAAATACCACTCCCACTGCATAAAACATATAAAAACTGAACATATGGCATGATTTAAAGGAACATTTCAGTATTCATCAATTTTTAAAAAAATAAAGGATGCATTAGTAAACCTGGATAAAAAAACGAACAACTTTTAATTCTACAACACAACTTACTTTTTCTTTTGTTTGTGTTTAGTTAAAAAATATGAATCAGAAGGGTTCACAACCGCTGACTTCCGGTTTATCCTGCAGTAAATTTCAAGTACGGATGATCATAAATGATAAAATAACTTTTTTTAACGGAATATTTAGAATTGTATTTTTATTATATAATATATATTATGTTGTTTTTAAATTTAAAGAATGTCAATTTTTTCTAACTTATTCGTATATTTAGATGTAAACAAAGCATTACATTTACTAACAGATCTATGCGATTAATAATAATATAAAAATAATTCTACAAAAGTCTGTCTAAGCTCTTGATTAGGAACATTCTATAATATTTTGATAGATTATGTTCTTTGTCTACTTTTTTTCTGATTGCAAAACAAAAGAATTCATGAATTCTTAAAAACATTTTGCTCTAATTTAAATATGAACTTGGTTTACTTTATTCTCAGATAAATCACAAGAATACATAAAAATGTAAGTATAATATCCAACTAATCATTTTAACTTTACTGTTAATTTCTTTGTATTTTTGAAAACCAGTTTTTGTTTTGATGTCATTCAGTAGTTTTTTCATTTCAATGTAGAAATATTAAAGTAAACTTTACTTCAATTTTTAAAAAAAATTAATTAGATTATTTTATTTTAAGATTTAGATTTATACTCTAGTAACCAGTTGGGAGATTTCATTTTTAATTATCAAAATATATTTTAAAAAAATAAAGTTTTATAAATATATTTTTAACAATGAGAAAGTAAACGTCCTGTGTCTTTTTATTGTGAAAAACCACAATTGATTTATTATTTTAAAAACTTATTACAGAAAATCTGAACTGCATATATTTAAAGCTCAACACCTTAACCGAAGCTTTGTGGCTTTTAAAGAAAAAAGACAGCTATAATCTTTAAATAATGTTTGAATAACAGGTAATCATCCAAATTTGTAAAAAAATTTAAAGTGTTCATTATTCTTTTAATTTTACTTGTTGTAGAAAAGCCTGATATTCATGCAGTGTTTATCTAACAAGGAAATACTGAATTGGAGCGTAATCTATTGTCTTTGGCATAGATGTGTTCGACTTACACTGCTGACGGTCGCCATTAAAATATATTAGTTGGGGTTATCCATCAAGACATCTTATCCTGCTGACTCTGAATGTGCCTTTCGCTTAGTATGCTGAGGTATACTCGAAGGGAAGAGATCTACACTTATTTCTCACATAGGAGCAAAAACCCTTTCTATTAATAAGAATGTTTGGGACATCTACAAGCTCGTTTCAAAGTAAGATACCATCCAATCCTTAAACCTCAAATTTAGTAATTCATTTAAACTACGACAAGTGTAAAGAAATATTGGTTTCAGATGTGACACATTCATTTATATTGTAGCCATATATCGAGATTGCATTCTTGATATTGTTGTCTGGTTATAAGGCTATTGCATTATTTGCCTTAGATTTCACTCACTTTTAGTATTTCATTATTATGTCAACACTGCATGAATATCAGGCTCTTCAGGACAAGTACTCATACATAAACACACAGAGAAACTGGCTCATCAATAATTTGCAAGTCTCCTGACTTAGAAGTAGATATTCGGCCAGGAGCTTCTATTTCCATCAGGAGCTAAAACCAAGCAGGCTTTTACCCATTATCAGGACCTAAATTACAATCACGAATTCACTTACCAATTCATATGTTTGCATTGCATCGTCAAGAGTAATAACCTGAGCAGTTATTTTTTTGTTAATCCAGCATATTGTCTTGCTCACTATGGTTCAGAACTACCTTGAATCAACTAGTGCCGTTTATATGGAGATCAGACAGTCCACTCATTTCATCATGCACCGCTGACACATGAACTCTGCTTTCTCAATCTATTCAATAATGGATTTGTTGGAGTCCGTACTTCTGATCAATAGTATCAGTTTTAGTCTTATTTGTCTGCCATCATGCAACTGAGATATGTTTTAATATTGGCAAGTACAAATCTTTCACCTTTGATCGCATAATGTCTGTCAAGTCTTTACTCGGATTTCATTGCTGTTAAGTCTTTCTTTAACCAACATTGCTTTCAAGTTTGACTTTCCCCGTCAAACTTCATTGATTCAAAGTCTTTCTTTAACCATAATCACATTCAAGTTTTCCTTTCCCCGTCAGTACTTTCAACTCTTGATCCAAAAAACAGTGTTTTTAAGTCTTCCTTAAACCATAATTGCTTTAAAGTCATCTTTCAACCGTCATTGCTTTCAAGTTATCATTGAACCGTAATTGCCTAAAAGACTTCCTCTAACAGTCTTTACTTTAAAATTTTACTTAAACCCTCATTGCGTTCAAGGATGTATTCAATGTGAGCAATGCAAAGAACTACTCGTTTTTATAACTGTTACAATAGCCATTATGCATTTTACAGTCGACCTAATGTCGTTTAAATCAGGGAGATTTGCTCTGCCAATTACAATTTGCTGTATTAAGGACTTTTTATGTCAATTGTAAAACATGTGTCACGTGTATATTGAATACCTTGTTTTAAATGGCCCTTGACTGACGTTTAAAGAATAAACACTTTCTTCATCAGTTACTTGTTGTAAAATTTGTTACTAAATAGACTGTTACGACTGTAAAATTTGTGATGACTTTTTTCACCCTAACCATAAACCCTAACCCTAAAAGGAAAAGTAAAAATTGTTTTTCTAAACTTAACCTTAAGCTAACCCTAAACGTACTCTAACCTAACTTTATCCTAACACTAAACTAACACCAATATAAACGATCTGAACCATTACAAAAAACAATTCATCAAAAGAAAACGAAAATAATAATGAAAAAAGCTTTAATTTCTCGTAACAAACAAAATACATTTTCTTCCTCAAATAAATATTTTATCTTCTCTTTTTCAATGGTTTATTATTATTTCTTGTTTGATAGTGTCAATTCGTCATAATTCGGCATCTTCTGACTGTTTACATAAATAGCCTGGAGATTTAAATTAAAGTCGGGTTTAGCATGGGTCAGAAAATGTACCAGTACAGTTATCTTTTATGGCATATCCACCCTTTGTGGGTAATTTTGGTGATTTTTAAATATTCATTTTTTTAGTCTCTTCAAATATTTATAGGTTAAATTTTTTAATGAAGAGCAATGGACAATAATTGTCGGATTTATTGCAAGTTCTGTTGATATTAAGTACAATATAAAAAAAGAAAATCATTGTTTTTATTAATGGATAAGTATTGCCACACATATCTTCATTGTATTTTGAAGTTAATCAACAATTAATTTTTGAACTTAATAAACTTGTACATAATAAATTCAATTTTCCTTTTAAGTCTAATATGCTTAATACTTTTATTTGTATAAAATTAATATCTTCTTTAAATTTATCTTCTAATTGTTTTTAATTTTGCAGAATATCAAGCATTCATGAGAATAACAAGTGTCATTGGATTTAATGGATTTACATTCTTTTGCTTACTTGACATGTGGAAATATCTTATGAAAAGATATTTTGAAATTTCCGAATTTCAGACATCAAAAATACTTTAAAAAACGCATACTGCTAATGTTGAAAACTGAAAGTATCGCTTGATTATGGCTGAGAAAATGGTCAGCTTTGTAGAACTATCTAATTATTTAGTAAATTATATTGAACAGAATTCTGAGAATATCTGTATATTGTTATTAGCGAACGTTTAAATATCATCTGGATGAGGTGTATAAGAACTCACTGAATATATCATTTATTTTCTGTTTTCAGCAATCTGCATAGATAAAAGATCATTGCTACTTAATGACAAATCCACAGATCTACTAGTGAGCTGCGACACGACGGGAAACATCAATTACAGTGAAAAACAAGTAATGTTTTCACTGAAACATGAAAAAAATATTAGTCATTACACCTTGAATGATCTACAAATTTCTAAATCCATAAAAATTGAAAAGATGGAAATATCTTATAATAGAATCCGTTTCTCATACTAAAGCACAATATAGAACAATACAGAGAAACAAATGTTACTAAAAACTGTCACATATTTCGACTTTAAAAATGAACAACAAATAAGATACTAGAGATAAACTATATTCTTGTAAAGTATGTGGTTCTACTTTTACAAATAAACACTGGGTATTCAAATGAAATCACATACTAAAGTGGAAACAAATGCTTGCAAATTATGTAGCGCTTCTTTTACACAGGAAAACAACATATGTTGATACATACGTGAATGCATACTCGAGAGAAACAATATTCTTGTAGATTATGTGGCGCTTTTTTTACAGAGAAACAAAATATGTTGCAACATATTTAAGCTCATACTGCAAAAAAACATATTCTTGTAGAGTATGTGACTCTTCTTTTACACAAAAAAGTATATTGCAACATATGCGAACACATATGGGAAAGAAAGTATATTCTTCTGAAGTATGTTGCTCTTATTTTACATGGAACCAACATATGCTGTAACATACGCGAACTCATACTAAAGAAGTACTAAATTCTTGTGAAGTATGTGTAGCTTATTTAACACCGGAAGAAAATATGTTGCAACATATGTAAACACATACTGCAGAGAAACCATATTCTTGTGGAGGATGTAGCTCTTATTTTACACATAAAACAAGTATGTTGCGACACAAACGAACGCATCCTGAAGAGAAACCACATACTTGTGACGTTTGTGGCTCTTCTTTTACATGGAAAGGAAATATGTTGAAACATATGCGAACGCATACTGGAGAGAAACCACATACTTGTGAAGTATGTGGAGTTTCTTTTACACAGAAACAAAATATGTTGCAACATATGCGAACGCATACTGGAGAGAAGCCATATTCTTGTGAAGTATGTTGCGCATCTTTTACACAGAAATCTGGTATGTTGCGACATATGCGAAGGCATACTGGAGAGAAGCCATATTCTTGTGAATTCTGTGGCGCTTCTTTTACACAGAAACAAAATATGTTGCAACATATTCGAACGCATACTGGAGAGAAGCCATATTCTTGTGAAGTATGTGGATCTTCTTTTACATATAAAACAAATATGCTGAAACATATGCGAACGCATACTGGAGAGAAGCCATATTCTTGTGAAGTATGTGGCGCTTCTTTTACACAGAAATCTAGTATGTTGCAACATATGCGCACACATACAGGAGAAAGACCATATTCTTGTGAAGTATGTGGCTCCTCTTTTTCACATAAAACAAGTATGTTGCGGCATATCAAAACGCATACTTGAGAGAAGCCAAATTCTTGTGAAGTATGTGGCTCTTCTTTTATACGAACACATCATATGTAGTTACATATATGCGAACGCATACTGGAGAAAACCCATATACTTGTGAAGTATGTGGCTCTTTTACGCATAAAACAAGTATGTTGCGAGATACTCGCACGCATACTGGAGTGAAACCATATTCTTGTTAAGAATGTGGCTCTTCTTTTGCACAAAAACAACATATGCTGATACATATGCGAATGCATACTGGAAAGAGAACAAATTCTTGTGACATATGCTGAGCTTCTTTTACACAGAAACAAAATATGTTGCAACATAAGTGAACGCATACTGGAGATAAACAGCATACCTGTCAAGTTAGTTGTGCGTCTTTTACAAAGAAACAACATATGTGTCCACATATGAAAAAATATACTGGAGAGAAACCATTTTCTTGTGAAGTTAGTGGCTCTTCTATTACACATAAAACAAGTATGTTTAAGCATATGCGAACGCATACTGGAGAGAAATAGCCAGTGAATATCTGGGGTCCGGTAGGATTGCCCCATCCTTAGGAAAAAAGGAGTGAAACCATATTTTTATTAGTATGTGACTGTTCTTTTCCACAAAACATGTATGTTGCTACATATGCGAACACATACTGGAGAGAAAGTATATTCTTTTAAAGTATGTAGCTGTTCCTTTACACAGAAACAACATATGTTGCAACATATTCAAACGCATACTGGAGAGAAAGTATGTTGCGACATCTTAACACACATACTCGAGAGAAACTACATTCTTGTGCTTCATTTACAAATAAATTATATATGTTACGCCATATGCGCATGCATACTGGAGATTAATAGTACTCTTATAATCCATATGGCTCTTATTTTACTACGAAATCCTATATGTTACTAGAGATGCAACTGCATACTGGAGAGTAATTATATTCCTGTGATATAGAATGCTCTTCACTTACAATTAAACAATATATGTTATAACATATTCGAACGCATTCTAGAGAGAAAAAAATATTTTTTCTAAGTATTTGTGTCCTTTTTTGTTAAGACATCAACTACGTTGCATGTTAACACATACTTTTAAAGCATATTTTCGATAAAAAATGATCTTACCTATTTCTACAGATACACTATGTTAAAGCACATCCGAACACATACTGCATAGACACTATATTCCTGTGAAAACTTTTTTAGGCTTACGGTTAAATACATTTAAGAGAAAATTGATCTGATCTGATATACAAGACCATTGTAGTTTGACAATATTGATTTAATGCAAATATGGAGAACTATTTTTAAATTAAATAAAAATGTTGAGATTATTTTTAAATAAATTCTTTTTTAATAACAGGTAAATAAATAATGTTTAACATCTAATAAAATAGAAAAGGATGACCTTTCGGATATACTATCAGAAATCAATTTCTATTCAATTAGAGTAAAAGAAGACTTCTAATATCACATCTTTGAATACTATATGGACACATAACAGATTAAATTCCAAGAAACAAAGGCGTGAATTGTATCATGATTTCTTTTAAATATAATATACTCAGTAATCCATTTAAAAAGAGGTCCAAATTGAACTTATAAGAACGATTTGAATCCTAAAATGATATCGCAGAGAGGAATATTATGATCTTGTTCACACAATTAAAAATGTATGATGCATACGTTAAAACACATTCATGAGAACATAGATCTGATCTGATATACAAGACAATTGTAGTTTGACAAGATTGATTGAATGGAAAAATGAAAAAACAATTTCTAATTAAAATAAAAATGTGGAGATTATTTTAAGATAAATGATTGTTTAATAACAGGGAAAAAAAGTAATTTTAAACATCTAATAACATTTGAGTATGTCCTTCCGGAATAACCATCAGAAATCAATTTCTATTTACTGAGAGTAAAAGAAGACTTTTAATATAATATCTTTGAATACTACTATAATACTTTCTCATCAGATAAAATAATCTCAACCAAAAATGAATGTGAATAATAGTGCAGTTTTTTGATTCTGTATTCATAAAATGATGTCAATTTGTTTAGTTTCATTCGTGTCTGCAAAATGTAACATTTACTATTTGTACAATTTACTTTGAAAACTTGATGAGTATTTGTAAACAAATTTGCATATTATTAATAATAGATAGAAAACCAGTATTTTTATTGTTTTTATTAAATTCTTATTAAAAAGTGATAGTTGTTTAATGAAAATGTTATTCTGTGACGAATCGATTTGAAAAGATTGTGTCAAGTTAAACCCATTCCTAGTAAAATTCAGCTACATGGTAAAGTTAAACCCATTCTTACTAAAATGGAGATACTGAATTTGTTGATGGTTCCTAATTAGTTTATGAAATATGACTTTTCATTAGTTTTTATGAAGATTACATCAGTGATAGTCAAAAATATTTTTTCTATTCTAACAAATTTTGTGAAATTAACTTTCATTTTAAAAGTACAGCATTTGTAGCGTGTTGAGATTATTTTTGTATGAGGTCCGTTTTGTAAAATATAGAAAACAAATCTGGTGTTTAGTTAATGTTATTTTCAAAATTTATTTGAATAAAAATCTGTATTCCTTTTTTATTGCTTTTTTATATAAAAAAGGCGATTCCATATTTTTGCCTAATACTCTCGCACAAAATGAAACTAAAATCGTTTTAAGGAAAAGGTAATTACATCAAGCTCATACTGAGATCAAAAAGGTAAAGCGTGGGAGGAGGGAGGAGTTTATTTGGTGAAGGGGAAGTTGAATGCGCTGTTAGAATTGGTTATTTTTTCTAAAGAATTGCAGTTATGAGAAAGCTTTGAAAAGAACAAGGGGGCAAGGAGGAGTAGAACACGACAGAAAAGTTATTAAAAGCAGGAAAGTGTTTTACATAGCAAAGACAAAGTTTTATTTGCAATATTAACAAATAAGTCGTATTTCAGTGAGAAGGAATGTTTATCGAAACTGTAAACTCATTTTAAGGAAAATGTAATTACTCTGACCTCATGCTGAAATAGAGAAAGAAAAATGTGGATAGAGACATTTATTTGTTAAAGCCAAAGTAAATTGCATTTTTGGAATTGGTTGGTTTATTTAAAAGATCATTTGCAGATCATGAATCTGCTGGCTTTTTTCGCTTGACCGTCTTTTAAATTTAAAATCCGAGTAACCTGTGTAAAAACGTCCCCCTTTGCTACTTTTTAGATTATAAGAGATGCAAATGTAATCGCCGATTCAGAACTATAATTGGGACATTGACACGTTGAAGTTAACATTAAGGACATCAAAAGCTAACCATAAAATGTACTTCTTATATTAAACACGATGTAAGTTTAATATTAGTATCGGAAATTTCATACCAGTCAAAATGAGAACCATAAAATAAACTGCTAATTATTTTTCAAAATTTTTTCAGCGTACAAAAATAATGAAAATGAGAAACTAAAATCGTTTTTACATTATCGACGCATTAAGACTGTTATTGTGTAGTTGCCATTTTGTAAAAACTAGCACCCATGTGTTTGATAAATCTATTAAAAATCAACTCATGGTCAGATTTTAACGAAATTTTCTGATATTTATTTAGTTTTAGATTAAATAATTTTCAAAATGTAGTTTTCGTAAAAAAATACCATGAATTATATATTTTGTTATCTTGCATCATATTTCATTTTATAAAATCTGAACAAAATATATTATAATCGATCGGAATTTTAATAGTATCAAAAGCGAAAGAGTCTAAATAAACATATCAGATTTACTTTTTGTGTTTTGAAACGATAAACGCTTAGAGAGATGAACCGTGATGAAGGTTTTAATAACAAACAATTACACACATTAAATCAAGTTAAAGATGGCGGTATTGCTGATTATTTACCTCGCGATAAAGGGGAGATAATTCGATGTCATTAGATAATCTTATTATAGTACTTAATACAGTACGACCTGTTTTTTATTACACCTTTCCCTCTCCAAAACAATAAGAGAAGAGGTTGTTTATTTTATAGCCGTTTTCCTTTAAGTTCTACTAAGAAAGAATGAAGTTTCAAAGTCTCTGCATTTATCAGGAGCCATCTGCACTCTAGAAGACATCGATACAGATTTGGCGGTCTAGCTTTTTGCATCAATTTCACTAGGACAGTCAGTTCTGTGCTCAGATACCAGGATCCTCTCACCTTTAACGATAAATATTTTGTGGTTATATGTGGTCAATTCGGATGTGTGTCCGGGTTATTAGGGATAATACAAATGCTATTGTCACTAGTTCATTTGGAGGCTACATCTCGCACATTGACTGTTGTTTCGACGCCTCATGTGCAGAGTGAGGATTTATGTCTACAAGAGTGCGAGGGTAGAGGTGAGTCGTTCTTACCTGATTTGTTATGGTCTCTGGTGTATACAGATCCCAGCTTAGCACAAGATAGAATAAATGACCCAGAAGTGGATTTCTGACTTTATTTGAATTTTCTATCATAGGGATAACATTATTTGATGTGCAGAGTAGTGATCGAGTGGAGTGTATCGGTTAGAACGTTTTCCCAGTGGGAGAATAGCATGTTACGAGAATATAAAGTTACCTGTAAAGCTTTCCATAGTGTGACATTTAGCTTCTCTCTTAGTCTGTCACCTTTCGGATGGTATTTACTTGTTTTCCATGTTGCGATTACCTTTTCCGAAGATTGTTTCTGGTTTCCACTGCGATGGAAATCGATAGCCGATCAGAGTGTTTCAGATCTAACATACCAAAAGTCGAAAATAGTTGATTCAGGAAATGAGTGAAGGTTTTGCTGGTCATATCTTTACAGGGAAATGCAAATGAGAAAGAGGAGAATTCGTCAATTACTGTAAAAGAACATTTGTACCCACGTATAGATGATGGTACAGCTCGTTAAAATTCGATATTCAGTCAGTGGAATGGCAGTATTGCTTTTATGAGTCTTTCTTTACTACTGGTCATGAATTTCTGTTTCAAATACGGGAAAGACGTATAGGTATTTGTTACAATGCTGACTTGGTCTAAAGAGATAGGAGGGTTCTTTCTCTAGTAAATAGAAAGAGGCGTGTAACCCTCAGGGTGACATCATGAAATATGTAATTCATGAATAAATCGGCGAAAATATTTCAGTTACAGAGCAATAAGCTGAACATTGATTGGGAGAGTTTGATGCGCAACTGACATATTTTATCGTTTTTTTATCTTAGATTTGCTAGGGTTGTTCAGTATTAAACTAATGATATTTTCATCAGTTCTAACCTGAAAGTATCTGCCGAGTATGAAGTAACCCCACTTACGCAGATATTCAACTATAGCAGCAGCTTCCTTTCCGACAGCATGATGTTTGATTTCGTTAGTGTTTAGAGTACGTGAGAAAAATGCCACAGGTTGACCTTTTTGATTTTAAGTTGCTACGATACAGTAATGGCTGACACCAATTTCATCTTTAATTCTTTATTAGGGTCAACGGTTATTAGTTTAGCATCTTGTAAATTGTGTTAAAGTGATGGTCCAAATTCTTCATTGTGATTCAATGGAAATATTTTGTCAGAAGTTTTCAATAAATTTGCTGTAATCGGAAAACCATTCCAATTATCCGCCTCTGAGATTTCGAATTAGAGGGTGATGACATTTCAAGAGGTGGTTTGAGTTGATTCTAGTCGGGCGCTATTTAGTTATTGTTAATAGTTTATCCAAGTATTGTGATTGATGTAGCTGAAATATTTTTTAATGTGATTATTGCTGCATCATAAAATTTTCGGATGCTGTAGTGTTCTTTAGTTTTCCCACATATTATGACATTATCCACTAAGATGAGTGTGTCCAACAATTTTCCTTGTCGATGATTCTGTCGATATTTCTCTGGAAAACACTCGATTTGTAACGCCAAAAGGGAGACGAGTAAATTGGCACAGTTTACGATTTACCTCAAAGACAGTGTATTTGCGATCTGTTTCGCTAATGAGGATTTGATGATACACACATTGGAGATCAAGTGTAATTAAGATGTCATACTGTGCTATGTCTTCTGTTCTTATAGAAATATCGGGCATAGGGTAAGCGTCTAGTTCTGTTAATCTGTTTATGATGTTACTGTAATCGATTATTAGCATTCTTTTTGTGATTTACGTTTGACTTTACGATTACTTGGCCTCACCACGTGGACACGGGGGGGGACTCTAGAATACCCTCTTTTAACGGTCTACCAGTTTCTTCGCTTATACATGCTTTAATCGATTATTAGCATTCTTTTTGTGAGTTACATTTGACTTTACGATTACTTGGCCTCACCACGTGGACACGGGGGGGGGACTCTAGAATACCCTCTTTTAACGGTCTACCAGTTTCTTCGCTTATACATGCTTTAATCGATTATCAGCATTCTTTTTGTGAGTTACATTTGACTTTACGATTACTTGGCCTCACCACGTGGACACGGGAGGGGGACTCTAGAATACCCTCTTTTAACGGTCTACCAGTTTCTTCGCTTATACATGCTTTAATCGATTATCAGCATTCTTTTTGTGAGTTACATTTGACTTTACGATTACTTGGCCTCACCACGTGGACACGGGGGGGGGACTCTAGAATACCCTCTTTTAACGGTCTACCAGTTTCTTCGCTTATACATGCTTTAATCGATTATCAGCATTCTTTTTGTGAGTTACATTTGACTTTACGATTACTTGGCCTCACCACGTGGACACGGGGGGGGGGACTCTAGAATACCCTCTTTTAACGGTCTACCAGTTTCTTCGCTTATACATGCTTTAATCGATTATCAGCATTCTTTTTGTGATTTACATTTGACTTTACGATTACTTGGCCTCACCACGTGGACACGGGGGGCACTCTAGAATACCCTCTTTTAACGGTCTACCAGTTTCTTCGCTTATACATGCTTTAATCGATTATTAGCATTCTTTTTGTGAGTTACATTTGACTTTACGATTACTTGGCCTCACCACGTGGACACGGGGGGGGGGGACTCTAGAATACCCTCTTTTAACGGTCTACCAGTTTCTTCGCTTATACATGCTTTAATCGATTATCAGCATTCTTTTTGTGAGTTACATTTGACCTTACGATTACTTGGCCTCAACAGCATACCCTCTTTCAACAGTCTATCTGTTTCTTTGCTTATAAAGCTTTAATAAATAATGGTATTACGACGTGACTTAGTTACGATTGGAGGAGTATTAACGGAGAGGGAAAAGAAGAATGGAGGAAGTGAATCATTTATTGGTGGGAAGTTGTTATTTGCAACAGCTCCAATAACAAGTTCATCCCTAGTTCATTAAAATGTCATTATCATCTTTTTTTTTGTTTTTCTAGATATTTTTCCTATGCTAATATCTATGAACAGGGATTTTATAACTTTAACTACGATGTCAGAATGTGTCGTATTACCAAGAGAGATATCGACTATTGTTTCACCAACAATTTTCGCGTCTTTATTCGGGTCAGCCAGGGCTATTGTTTTTTTGTTGTTTAGGAATTAAGAATTGTTTTAATTTATTGTTAACGGGTTATTTTTATTTACAAATGTTGCCACACTGTGAGAGTATACCATAGCTGTAACTATGGTTTGATTTATAGTACACTGTTAAAGTCATGTTCTTTTTTAGTCAAGCGAGACTGGAAGAGTTAGGATCAGTGTTACATTGAACGGCAGATATTGAAGATCTACATACTTTGGCTCAATGCCCTTTTTGTTTCATTTTTCACAATCCACATTCCTTGCCGGACATGTATGGCGCAGATGGCATAAGTTTGCACATTTCGTAAGGCTTAGCATTTTTTGTACGGAAGCCGGATTGGTATTTTCCTTATATGAAATTATGGGATCAGTAATTAAGTTATTCCTATGTAGTTTGTTTCCACGCCTGTTCTATCGATCTGGCAATTTCGTATGCCCTGTGACGTAACAGGAACGTTTTTCTCAGTCATCACCGTCGAGTGTCAATAGAAGAGATTCCGTTAATGAAAGCATCTCGTGTATATTGCTTTGATTCTCTTCAGAAGTCACCGCTTCGAAAGTTGCCAGTCCTGGCTGAGGTTTCCAATTTTTGTAGAAATGCATCGATGTTTTATCCCAGTTATGGAGTTTGAAGGTTATGTGATTTCGAAAGCTTCCATGGCAGAATTAAAATTGTCAGTGTCGCTAATTATCTTCATGTCTACTCAGCCGTTAACTGAATAGATATATAGAATGTAAGCTATGGAATTCACCTTTCAACAGCAGTCGACAGGCGTTTTTCAACACCCCGCAGAAAACGCCAAAATAGGGATCATATGTTTCCGGTCACTGCCCCTGCTGATTAGGACATATATAAACGTCGTTTGCGACGGATCCGGTCTCTTGCCTCCAGGATTTCTTCGGACACAGCAGGGAGAATTGTTTCGCTCCATCGGTCAATCGCAAGACGATGCGACGACTACCTATCGCGTCAAATCTTTCTGCCTCCCCTTTTCTGACTGCTGGACACACATAGTAAGCTTGGCATTTTCTTTCTCGCTTATCAATTACACACGCACACACGTACACACACACACGTGCGTCTTTCTTCATACAAAACTTACTTAAAGAGACATTGCTTTAAATAACAAAAAGACACTATTTCCTTCAAGCCGTCAAAGAGACATTTATCCAAAAGACGCTAAAAGACTTTCGTCAAATATGGAATATAATTTTTATATGTAAAAATGCAAAATAAATTGTTGTTGTTAATATAAATGTTTGAATATTGGATATTTTATTTGCCCTTCATTTGTGTTGAATGTTGACGTTTTCTTGCTCGTTTTTCTTTAATATTAAAGAGGAATAGAATGCGTTAGCATCCCCCACAATTTGGTGACCCCGTTGAACATTTATTTAATAAGATTCCAGTATTCAAACAACAATGGATTTTAGCGACTCGACAGAATGTACACTGACTGTGAATTTGCCAACACACAACCCTACAAACGTACACACGTGGTTTTCTCAGCTGAATGCAATTTTTACGGCGAAAAAGATTACTTCGCAAAATTCAAAATGCGTGTACGTGGTAGAAAAACTACCAGCAGACGTAGCTACAGAAGTCGTAGACCTTTTAGACCACATGCTGCTGGAAAAACCATACGACATTTTGAAGCGAGCCATAATAAGACGAACAGGCCAATCGAACGAAAGGCAGCTCCACTACCTTTTCAACAACCTGAATTTAGGAGACATGAAACCATCTCAACTTTTAAGAAAAATGCGCACATTGTTGGGATCAAATACAATGTCCGACACGGTTCTAAAAAAGTTATGGACAGACAAGCTCTAGGCCCACACTACACACATTTTGGAATCACTACCGGACGACTTGAATTTGGAGAAACTTGCAGAAGTAGTTGACAAAATACACGAAAGTAACAACCCAGAAAAGAACGTGTCTTTTAGTGTTTTGATCATTTTCCCACGTTAGGAGCTGTAAATACGACACAGAATCTTTCATGGAATGGTAGTATGTCCATTATGACTGTTTGTTATTAAAATTGTTTGATTAAACATAAAGGCTGAGATAGATGAACCGTAATGAAGGTTTTACTAACAAACAATTACACATATGAAATCATATTAAAGATGGTGGTATTTCTGATTTTCCACCTTGCGCTAAGGGTGGGGATAATTATGGGCCTTAGGTAATCGCAGTATAATACCTCACAGAGTACAACTTGTTTAATTTATAACAATCAGAGTCAAGGATTTTGGCTATGGTACTTGTCTATCTTCTTAAAACCCCCAAATATAGTAAGGAATATCAATGTTATTCTGTAAAATTACGAAATTGACAAATATTGATAAGTCTGAAGAATTTAGAAGGATGGGCCATTGATATATGTAGGCTGTTTTTCCTTGGTCGGTTTCGGGCTACAACTTCGCTGCTCGGTAAGTCTCTTGTATGCTAACCTCGATGCGATGTTGGAGGTTAATCGAATGAAATCTCAGCCTTTTAGATTATTCAAATCTAATTGTCAGCGACATTCGCTTTCACCGATGCTTTATATAGTGTGTTGAAAACTTTGCTTCACATGTTGTGGCTGAACCTTATCTTACCCAAGATGTCTTCACAAAGGACTTGCCTCAAGATATAATAATTCCCCTATGCCAACTATATAACAATACTTGTAATGAGCATTTTCGTGATTAGATGGGTAGACTTGGAAATAAGATGTTATGTTATTATGACAGAGAAATATTAACTATGGAAAATGTTGAGGATTATGCAATTGTACATAGAAGTGTATATCGCTGCAAGTACAATTTAGCATTATAGGCAGCACTCGGAAGTTACTCAGCGTCGACCTTGGTCCAGAACTGTAGCTTTAAAAAATAGTGGGGTGCAGAAAGTGATCACGGTCACATCTGGCTTTGATTTCGAATTAATTTTTAATTTAAAGGATCATAACGGTGTTACATATGTACCCACTCAGCCTATATCGAACACAATACTTTATTTTTGTTTTCCATTGTACTTTAAATAATACGAAGCATATTAATGTTGTTTTGGCTGAAAAAGTTAAATCGCAAAATTTGACAGGTCTACAAAGATAAATCACAAAATATGTTACCTCTATTCACCCGAAAACAATCTCGGAATGCTAGTCATTTAGATTCATCAACTTAGTATTAATATCTATTAGCTAGGCTGAATTTGTAATGGAAATAGTTACTACTGCACTCTTTACAAGAAGTAATCCTCTCCGTTTTTAACATGCACTTGGTGTAAGTATATGTACACCTATTGCTCCAAAACAGACGCATGTTTTAGTGCAGATGCGGACCAGATTTGAATTGGCATGGCAACAATGAGGGAGAGAGGGAGAGAGCCTCGATAATAACCAACTGTTTTTCTCTATGAATGTCATTTGAAATTATACGATTAACAAGCTATGCTTACTTTTGATTTGAGCGCTCGGCTAAAATGTCTTACTAACAATTACACAGTTGAATGCGTTACGGGCGTGATTAGCTCACATAATGTCCTCATTGATGGGATACCTCGGCACGTAAGGGACCTACGCCCCGTTATCGGCCTGACTGCGTCAGAAAGTGGAGGTGAGAGTGCGCCATCTAATCAAAGTTCACGAGTGATCACGATGTGCGGAGCGAACAGCCCTATACCCAACATCAATGTAAGTGATGATTCTTCTGCCGACGAGACATGCGAAGAGGAAGCTGTGGTCGTATAACCGCGAAGAGAGGTGGACCGTCCCAGGCCTGGTACAGGTGCATCGGATGTTCTCTCTACAGACGAGTTATTTGACGAGGAAGTCGCAGCCATATAACTGGGAAGAAAACCTGCACCGGGTTGCCACATTTGTGATCATGAGATCCGAGGGTGTGTAGCGAAGAGTATGAGAGGCAGCCAGCTTCTGTGAACAAAGACACCTGTCCGCGGTTGTCGAAGAGAAGACGTTTGTTTTGCTGCTTGTGCGGAGGTGAACCCGGAAACGCCCATTAACGAAAAGTGTAAGTTAAAAAAACAAATTTTAAGACGAAACGGCGGCTTTGGCGTGATCATGTGCATATGTGAGATGTCGCTACTATAAGAAGCACGGAAATAACGTAGTTTGGGGAGATTCGTTTGGAAGTGAGAAGAAAAAGAAGAAGAAGCAGAAGAAGAAAGTGCCGCATTTATTTTTGTGAAACGTTGCATTGACTCGTTCAGATAGAGATTATTTCCACATACCATTTGTGCCTTTGTGTTACATTTTTGTCACAAAATTTAATACCTTCCAACTGAGTTGTATCTATCTATTTGTTCAATTAAATATTACACGGTATTACAGTTCTTATCAAGGTTTTGTTAATGATGGAAGACCCGTGATTCACTTCGTATTGGTATTGGTGTAAAAAGAGCTGTTCGTAAAATATGTATCTCAATGTCAGACGAGGTTCAATTTATTGTGCAGTCACACTAGAACTGAATTTTTGTGCAGAATTCAATTACTTACGAAATGAATGGATTGTGTCATAGAAGTGAGCATAAACGAAAACACTCTGCGAGCTATTAAAAGGATTCACGTTGTATTGATGCCGGTTACAGTTTTAAAAGTCCTTGGGCAAAACGTAAAGAAATTGTTAAAGAAACATTTCTTGCTTGCTATAATAAAAAATCTTGGATCACCAGAAGGTTGCTTCAATTAACGGCCGTCATGCAGCCAAAAAATACACCGTGCCATCTGTAATCCGTTAAAATAAGCTCAACTGTCACGTCAATGCTTATATCACAAATGATGATGTGACAACAAACAATAGAGATGGACACGGTGAGAACTAGACGTTGCGAATCGAATAGTTTTTTTTTTATCCCTATCAGAAAATTGTTTTTTAAAATAAAAGAAAATGCTTAATAATACTGGGATTTAATCTGAACGTTGTTATGCACATAATGAGGGAGCAGCTTTGAGTGTAACAGTCAACATACTTTGTCATAAGAATTCAACTTTCTATGGAAAATAGGCCGTGACATTTTCAATTGAGTTCTGTCAGGATTGCATGTACATGAAATGAGCGGTTTAACCGTAAAACTGAGATGTTCCATTTTCACTTGTTCACCAGAAATATAAACTAATGTTATATGTCTATTACTCGCTTTCAAAGAAGCCATGATGATACTTTTCGCATAGAAATGTAAATCCAGAAAAGGTTTCTTCGACTTTATAAAAGCAATTTTTTTCTAAAGATATTGACGGGATGATACGACCTATGAACTCTATGTAAATAGACTTAGATGCTATTTTAGCAGTTCATCACCCATGAACACTCGTCATCAAAGCATCAAATCAACTTTACATGAAGACATTTTATCATGGACACACGTTTTTGTTCGTAGCGACTCGGTTAAACAACCACAATTATTCCGGTTCTTATCAGGGGCTCGATCGCAACAGAAAGTATTTTATTCTAGATATTGGAGGAACTAAAGAGACAATGTCAGTTGACAGATTTAAGCGAGCATATACAGACAACGACACCCTGGAACCCCACGTGCAACCCACTATAACATTGCCTGAATTTTCTGATGTAGAATCTTTGGATATTTCCCAGTTATGTCTACCCACTCACCTAACCACTACACGTTCTGGTAGACATGTTCATTGGCGAATAAATCTATATATCCTATCAGTTGATCTATCTCTTTTATTCAGTGACCATACAACAGCTAACTAACAATTTGTATTAAGAATGTGCGAATCAATAAAAACTTATAGAAAGGGAAAAAATATTTTAAAGAATCGTTAATTCAGTCTACAACAACATAATGTAAGCAATTTGTTTCCTTTTCGCTCATTAGGGACCTCCAATCGCAGCCACAGAATCGCTGACGTCACCGGTTTCTGCGTTCTTTAAGAAATTCATACATTCGCGTTCCATGTAGTGTTTTTTAAAATCTCCCTAAAATAAAGTTATACTAATAGGAAGTTGTTTTAAAGTAAAATAGTTTATTTAAAGATTGAATTATCTATTTGGGAAAGAAACCCTTCTTTATCTTGCGATACAAGTGTGACGCCGGATGTGACGTCACGGGCGGGACTACAAATAGACCCGAAGAATTAGGTTCAGGAACTCATTTCGTAGACAGTAAACCTGGCGACGAGGTAAAACTAAACTACTGGAAAAAAAAAAAAAAAAAAAAAAAAAAAAAACCCGAAACTGAACAACAACAACAACTAATATTTAATTTCTCGAAGAAAACAGCAACGAGTAACCGAAACTGAACAACAACTGAAATTTAACTTCTCTAAGCAAAACAGCGACGAGTAACTGAAACTGAACAACAACTGAAATTTAATTTCTCGAAGCAAACAGCGACGAGTAATCGAAACAACAACTGAAATTTAATTTCGCGAAGCAAACAGCGACGAGTAACCGAAACTAAACAACTGGAAAAAAAACCCTGAAACTGAACAACAACAACAACTGATATTTAATTTCTCGAAGAAAACAGCAACGAGTAACCGAAACTAAACAACAACTGAAATTTAACTTCTCTAAGCAAAACAGCGACGAGTAACTGAAACTGAACAACAACTGAAATTTAATTTCTCGAAGCAAACAGCGACGAGTAATCGAAACAACAACTGAAATTTAATTTCTCGAAGCAAACAGCGACGAGCAACCGAAACTAAACAACTGGAAAAAAAAAAAAAACCCGAAACTGAACAACAACAACTGCAATATAATTTCTCGAAGAAAACTGAACAAAACCCCCTCCGAAGAGAAAATAAATAAATATGTCTCTTTCAATGCCAACAATAGAACCCCTAGACTGGGAGGACTCTAACCAGGAGCAAGCATGGAGGGAATGGAGTGAACACCTTGAGGACGCATTTACGGCGTTCGAAATAAGGGATGACAATCGACAGCGTTCACTTTTACGATTTTATGGGGGACGGAAACTAAAAGAAATCATCAGGACTTTAACCCCGGAGGTACCACAAGACCGATTAGAGCCAACGTACAAAACAATGAAGATAGCTTTGGACGAATACTTCATCCAGAAAACCAATAAGGTTTTCGAACGTCATAAATTCCGAATGCTTATGCAAGATAACGGGGAGTCTACACACGACTACGTCACCCGTTTGCGGATACAAGGGGCAAAATGTAATTTTAACGAATACAGTCTAGACAAGGCTATAGTAGACCAACTAATAGAGAAATGCACCTCCAACAAATTACGTCGAGCGTATTTAAAAGAAACGGATTTGACCGTAGAGGAAGCACTTCGGAGAGCATTCATATTCGAATCCACTGAAACACAGGCCGAGCATATTGAAGGGAACGGGAAAGGGCATTCGGATATCCACCAAGTTAAAACCAGCTACAAACGGCAACAACTTAACAGTGATCATAGACATCTCCCCTCCACAGACAAAAACAGCCCTTTAAGACCTGTCACAAGATGCTACGGCTGTAACAGTTCAGACCATATACATGGTCAAACAAAATGCCCAGCATTTGGAAAAAAATGTAACTACTGTGGATTAAAGAACCACTTCGAGAAAACGTGCTTGAGGGAAAAGAGCGATAGAAAAAAAGAATCAAACCTATCAGGCGAAAACAAACGTGTCCAACCAGTATCAACGAAACTGGAATCAGACAACCAGACATGGGTCTTCCAAATAGATCACATTAGTGCGGCAGGAAGCGAAGTCGTCCACATTGACGACGTACCCGTCACAATATTAATAGACTCTGGAGCAGATATCAATCTCATTGACGGCAAAACTTTTTCGGGAATCCTTAATTTACGACCGAATTTGACATTAAAACAAACCAATTGTAGACCAAAAGCCTATGGGAACACACCGATACCTCTAAAAGGGGAATTTTTTGCTACGCTAACAAAGGGGCCCAGGAGAATAGCCCACAAGATATTTGTTACTAAGGCATATCAAGGGGGTAACATATTGAGCAAACGGGCCAGCATTGAACTAGGGTTCATTACCACCCCACAAGTGAAATCACTCCATACAAACAGTATCCCACAATCAACAAAGGACATTCTCAAACAACATCTACCCTCATTAGAAGGGTTAGGAAGAATGAGAAATTTTCGACTCAAAATCAAAATTGACAATAACATTACGCCAGTAGCCCAACCACCACGACGAACACCATTTCACATCCAAGAAGCGGTGGAGGAAAAAATCGAGGAAATGTTAGAAAATGATATCATTGAACGAGTGGAAGGACCAACTCCGTGGGTCTCACCATTAGTAGCGGTACCAAAGCCAAACGGGGAGATAAGAATATGTGCCGACCTACGCGTAGCGAATAAAGCAGTAAAACGCACTCGCTATCAAATACCAACAGTTGAACAACTATTGAGTGAAATTGGCAACGCAAACACTTTCTCGAAAATCGACCTAAACTCCTATTATCACCAAATAGAACTAGATCCAGAGTCAAGGGACATCACCACTTTCTCTTGCAAGTCTGGGATCTACAGATACAAAGTACTAGTGATGGGAATTACATCTGCAGCCGAGGAAGGGCAGCGATTACTACAACAAATCCTCCAGAAAATCCCAAACTGCTGCAACGGGGCTGACGACATTCTAATCTGGGGAAAGGACACAAAAGAACACAACAAGACCCTAGATGCGGTATTGCGGACGTTGAGAGGAAACAACCTCACAATCGCACAGAAAAAGAGCATATTCCACAGTGAAGAACTCGAGTTCCATGGGTTTATTGTGTCCAGCACAGGGATCAGACCCACCGACTCCAAAATAAAAGCAATAAAAGAATTCAAAAACCCCGAAAATATCCAGGACGTACGTAGTTTCTTGGGGCTGATAAATTACCTCGGGAAATTTATCCCTCGTCTGGCAACACTCAGTGAGCCCTTAAAAAGGTTGACTCGTGCAAACACGGAATGGCGATGGACCAAGGAAGAGGAATTTTGCTTCCTTAAACTGAAAAATATGATAATTCAAAGCAAGCCGCTTATGCACTTCGATCCAAAGCTGGAGACATCAGTCTTGGTAGACGCCAGTCCCGTGAGACTGGGAGCAATACTGTGCCAGAACAAACTAGGAGTACTTACCCCCATCAGCTATGCATCGAGAACTCTGACCGACGGTGAACGTCGCTACTGCCAACTGGAAAAAGAAGCCCTAGCTATTGTGTGGGCTTGTGAAAAATTCCATTTTTTTCTGTATGGAAAAAATTTCCTGCTAATGACTGATCATCAAGCCTTGACAACTATTTTTAATCCCAAAGGCAACCCCTCCGCACGAATATTGCGCTGGATCCTACGCTTACAACAATATGACTATACTATCAAACATATCAACGGTAGGAATAATCCAGCAGACATACTCTCTCGACAACCGATGAAATATCAAAAAACAGTATCACCAGAAGAAGAGATTGCCGAAGGGTTTATCAACGCCATCGTAGCAAACAGCACGCCTAAATCAATCACGTTATCAGAGATAATGGAAGAATCTCAACGGGACTTAACTCTCAAAGCAGTGGAAAAGGCGATACAACAAGGCGACTGGAGTAAAGAGTCAACCCAACCCTACAAACATGTGAAGAATGAGCTGACAGCCAAACGGGGTATAATTACGCGAGGATCCAGAATCATTATACCAAAAAACTTGCAGAAGCGAATCCTGAAGTTGGCACATGACACACACTTGGGTATAGTGAAAACAAAAGCGCTGCTTAGGACTAAGGTATGGTGGCCTAATATAGACAAGGACATAGAGACCACTATAAGCCGATGTATCCCGTGTACGACCCAAGACCCGAAGAGTAACCATCGTCCAGTACATATAGCCGAGATGAAAGGTCCATGGGAAGTCCTCCACGTCGACATATGTGGACCTTTCCCTAGCGGGGATTATGTTATTGGGATGGTTGATGCAGGCTCAAGATGGCCGGAAGCATTCATTACGAAAACCACGAGAGCCAGTACAGTTGTATCAACGATCCCAAACTGCTTTTATACACACGGCATCCCCACCATCATTGTTTCAGATAACGGACCCCAATTCATATCATCCGATTTTAAGCAATTCTGTGAACAATGGGATATCCAACATCGGAAGATAACACCTTATCATCCCCAAACTAATGGGGAAATTGAGCGGTTCTTTGGAACTATGTTGAAAGCGATTAGAGCAATGAACACTGAAGGAAGGGACTGGAGGAAACATCTAGGAGAATTCCTGATGTATTATCGAAACAGCCCTCATGCCATTACGGGGGAAACACCTGCCTCTCTTCTCTTGGGTCGGGAGGTGAACATCAACCTGCCAGGACTACAAAAAAGACCTGAAAGCCAGGCCTGGAGAGCAGCTCGGCAAAAAGACAAGAAAGAGAAATACAAATTAAAGGATCGCACAGATCAGAAAAATAAAGCCAAACCATCTTACATAGAAACAGGAGAAAGTGTACTCCTAAAACAAAGTAGATATAATAAGCTAACCCCAGCTTATCATCCAACACCATGGACAGTAGGAGAGCGCAAGGGGGAATCCGCGATTATAAGGCAAGGAGATAAACGGGTGCTAAGACACACGTCACAACTAAAAAGAATCCCCCAAAACACGACCCGTCAACAAGGGGAGGATGATGAGTTCCCTTTCAGTGATGAGTTAAGGAAACTGGAAGAAGAGGAACAGACCCAAAGAAGCGACGAAGAAATGGACCTCCCGATCGCACTCAGGCGAGCAAGACGACACATAAGAAAACCCCGGAGATATGCAAGCAGCAGTTCAGGGGACGAGGGAAGCGATCCGAATACAGAGGAGGAGGTAGATGTGACGTCACGGGCGGGACTACAAATAGACCCGAGGAATTAGGTTCAGGAACTCATTTCGTAGACAGTAAAACAAGTACGAAATTTTCTTTTTCTACGGCTGGATGTCTTGTTTACACAAAAAATTAGCATTATCATGTGCGACATTGCGAGATGTTATGTACCTATGGATGTCCAAACGTGATAGAATTAATTACTTTCATTATGTTGTAGACAAAATTAACGTTTTTTTTTTATTTTCCTTGAGTTGCACATTTGTTAGCATTTGACTTAAATTTGGGTTAAATTTTATATAATAAAAATTAAACTGAAAATGGAGAAAGTATTGTGGTTTTTTAATGATTAAAAATATTCGTTTATTGAATAATAAAAATTCAAAGTAAAAATAAGTTTTTATTTCGAAATTTCGAAAGAAAATTCTGAATGGATAAACATTTTAATTTGAAAAAAGAAAAATAATAAAAAGTATTATAAATATATAATAATAATAAAATAATAATAATAATAATAATAATAATAATAATAATAATAATAATAATAATAATAATAATAATAATAATAATAATAAATATAATTAATACTTACTTTTGTCAACATTTTTTTTTTAGAATGAGCTTAGCTCTACAAATTAATTAGCGTGCGTCAATTTCACTCTAAAAATGAACCGCGTTAATTATGGCTAGTATTGCGTTCCATAGTTGCTGTGAAACTAGCTACGGCAAAAAAAGGCTTTCTTACTTCTAGCAAAATGAAGGACTTTTTTCCAAGTACATATGAGGTCGACGTATACAAAGTTGTATACGACCTCAGGTCCTATACAACTTTGGTCTTTTACGATTCCTAATACTTCGGGCTATATTATATTAAAATATTTTGAAAAATTTAGAACACATATTTTCACAAATGTTTTTAAACATTTTGACTAACCGATAAACTCGATCAAATGAATAAATGTCTCTGAAAATAAAAAATATTTCGTAAAACTTTTTTTTTGGGGGGGGGGGGGGCAATTCAATAAATCACAGTATATTTTATTGAGAAAAGGTAAAAAAAAAAATTCAAAACATAATAATATTGCTTTTATTTCCACTTTTTATTTGTGCATTCACGGACCAGTTTACTAAATATGTGGACGTAAAATTTAATAAAATTAATCCAATGTGTATTTTAAAAGACTTTAGTTTTATATAAGAAAAAAAAAAACCCGCCGGAACTGAATATATTTCGTTCAATATTTCATAAAATTAAATAGGGGGGGGGGGGGTCACGTAGAAAAAATATTTTCCCTAATATATTTTAGGAAAACAGCATTTTAAAGATAAATTAGTCCTATAGTGAATAAGTGTTGAAAATTTCGTGAAGATCTGGCCATAATTTGATTTATGCGAGATTTATTAAAAATATGCCTATCAGAGCGCGCAGAAATGCTTATACATAAGAACGTTATTTTATCACGTAAAAAAAGTAAACACCATTTTAACTTCACATTTTCATGAGTTTCGTATGCTGGAAAAAATTCTAAAAAATCATCAGCAGTTTATTTTATGTATCCTCTTTTGAATGGTAAAAAAGTTTTGTTTATAATCTTAATCTAAATTAAAGTTACATCGTGTTACATATGGGGGGGGGGATAAATAGTTCACAACCAATGGGAGGTCCCTATCGCTCATCCATACATATTTAATATTTCATATAATAATCTCATTTGAAAGCGGATTCCGTACTTAAATCTTAATATAAAGAAGGTGTTCAGTTCCCAGTTCGATAATTTAATCTTTAAATAAATGTTTTACTTTAAAACAACTTCCTATAAATAAAACTTCATGTTAGGGAGATTTAAAAACACAATAAAAGTTAGGCAGATGATTAGATTTTTTGAATAACGCAAAATCGGTGACGTCAGCGATTCTGTGTTGTTTTTTTGGAGGACAACTTTTGTAGAAATGTTTATTTTAAGCGATTTATTTTACAAAATTAAGTAATCAAATAGGTCGATTAATGTTTTGGTACTTCTGCAGTTTACGGACCGTGGTGAAATAATGACTTATTATTTAGAAATACATTCTTAATATGCGGAGTGGATTTGTTAACTATTCTGTACTTTCAACAAACAATTTAACAAATAAATTAAATACATTTGTGAAACTGAAACTCTTGCCGGAATTTACATTATGGAAGACAACATCCGAGCCAACACCGTTTGCTGTTAATTTACTACGTCGGTTAATATTCCGGTTTTCCTAATTTTTTATAATTATTAATTGTTTTTGTCATTAAATAAAATTATCATAATTTTACCCGTAATATTCACCAAAGAGATTTAATTTTCTGCGAACCTGCTTTTCAGTTGCCATCTTAAATGTGACCTCCACCCATCATCTCGGCTCGTTTTAATTAACACATTTAATAATTGTTTCTTTTTTGAAAGCAGATTGTAATAATAAAAAAGTAAGTATTGCTTGCATTTACTTGTCTTGGAGGTTTGTTTTTTTTACTACATGGGCGCATCCGAACCGTTTTGAGTCCCTTTGGTTTTGTTATAGAAATGAGTCAACTTTCCAAGTTTACATGTAAACGAAGAACGGCCATTTTATAGATTCGTCTCCAATCGGCTGTTTTTTTTTTAATTTTCTTTAGTGTTTTTATATTTTTTTGTTTTTGTTTCTTTAGTGTTTTTATATTTTATAGTTTTGTGTTTCTTTAACGTTTTTATAGTTGTTTTTGTTTTTTTTCGAGTTAAGTGAAATTTTTTTTTTACATTGAAAACCGTTGCAAATACGTAGTTTAGTTATTACTCGGTACGTGCAAAATCAATGGCCGACTCCCAAAATGTAAAAACATTTAGACCCCCACTTAAAAATTCACTAAAATTCAGGAATTCAACCAATTTTAATGAGATTTTCAATATTTATCAATCAACAATCACGGAATATAATTAAACCATTATTCTTTTTAAAATCTTAGTGAAAATGTATTATATTATTAAAAACAAAATACACCTTTACTAAAATTATATTTTTATATATTAATAAAAAAAATGCATTACTTTGTTTTTGTTTTTATGTAAATAATGCATCGTAGATGTTAACAATTAAAAAGAATTTTTTTAAATATTTTTTATATATTACGAAAAATGCTCCTAAATACCGTGTTAACAAAACTACTATAACTCGAAGAAAGATTAATTTTTTGAATCAGCTATATTATTATTGAATACAGCATTGGTTAATCAATATTTTCACCAAAAAATAATATAATTGCAAAAAATATTTCATGTGATTTTAATGATTACAGTTTCTGGGAAAATAAAAAAAATGCGACATAATTATATTTCCCTTTCATACGTGAACGTGGCATTATCAGCGCAAGAATTGTTTTTATATAATCTTTAAAATAAACCAAAAATTGACAAATTTGTGAACCAAGAACTTAACGAAAAAAAAGAATTAAAAAAATGGGATAATTTTTACTAACGATGGACTTGGATTGGTATGGTACAGAAGGGGGTTCTGTAATAACCAGGTGGTATTAGCCTTCCAACAACCACTCACTTTTACACCGTCCTCAAAATTGTATTTCTAGAGATTCAACAATTTCGTTCATTTCACTATTCATCGTCAATAATTTCGAAAGATTTTTCATTAAGAAATATTTAAGTTAAACACAATTATCTATTAATAAATAAAGACAATTCAAACATGACATTTTCTTTCAAAATTGAATTCAGTTTATCAATAAATAACTGTTTTAACTTTTTCAATGAATAAATTGTCAGTGTAGTCATTGACTTTAAATTTACTTTTTCACACTTAAAATAAAAAATACATTTTATTTGAAAAAGAATCAATGTAATGTATCGTTACGACGCGTTAAAAATAAATCGAATAACTAAAGTTTTAAATCATGTAAAAAAAATTGATAAAATTGTCGCAGTTTGTAACGTAAACATAATTTTTAACATTTAAAAAAGTTTTACTTTAAATTTTAAGGAAAAAAACATGGTAAACAGACGTCCTCAATAATTTCAGAGTATTATTAAATTAAAAACTAATACCAAGTTAAATATGAACTTTTTTAGTTAAAATAAACTTAGATCTTAATTGCGTATGTAGCGCTCGGACATAGGACCTATTTCTTCTTGTCAGCTGTAGGCAGTTTGGTCATACACTGACCAATCGTCTTACAGGGCATATGATTCTCTAGCTGTCCCCAAACGGACTACTTGGACAGTGGAGTCTAGGGACGAGATCGTGAGAGAGAAACAAGCAGCAGCAGCCGTCTCCACTGGGAATGTATTTGCTGACGACCTGGCAGCCTCTTTTCTTCGCTGGGACACAGTTCCAACCATCTTTTAAATAAAACCTTTTTGTTGCCTGTTACTCGCTTGTTGTTTGTTCAATTCATTTTGTGCGATAAATGTAAGGAAGGGACCAACATCCCTTCAATTACACGTACACTCACAAATATTTTAATTAAATAAGCATTTCCTTTTTTATTATAACAAAATAAGGGTACTTAAATTTGTTTATAACCTTAAAAAGAATAAAGAAATTAATGGATAATAATTTTTCAACTTCTATAAACCATTACAAAACCATTTTTATATATAATGTTAAAAATGATAAATTATGACATTTTTGTCTTCCATATTTTTTGCATAGCGATAGTCAATTGGTAAACAAAGTAGTTTACCTGTTAAGTTATGCCAGATTCTACTAATTTATGACTTTTGGGGGGATAATTTTGCACATTATTAGTAAAACGTTCGAATTTTTAATTCAGTAACTTATGACTTTCATTTAATAATTATCTTTGAAATAGTTCCCAAAAACTTATATTTACATTTGAAGGGCATTTTACAAGTAATTTTTTCAAAGTTCAAAATTCATTGAATATTTGTTTTTTAGCCGTTATGATTACATATTTAATATAATTCCTTCTGACTCAGATAAATCACAGAATACATAAAAAGGAAAGTATAATCTCCAACGAATCATTTTAACTTAACCGTTCATTTCTTTGTATTTAAAAAAAATCAGTTTTTGTTTTGATTTAATTCAGTAGTTTTTCACTTCTATGTAGAAATATTAAAGTTAAGTTTACTTCAAATAATTTGATTTTTAATTAAATTATTTATTTTAAGATTAAGATTTATTGTCTAGTAACCAGCTGTGAGATTTGATGTTTTAGTATTAAAATATATTTAAAAATAAAGTTTTATGACTACATTTTGAACAATGAGAAAGTAAATGTCCTGAGTCTTTTTATTATGCAAAACCGTAATTGATTTATTATTTTACCAACTTATTACGGAAGATCTGAACTGCATATATGTATAGCTCAACACCTCTGTGGCTTTTTAAAAAACAGACAGCTTTAATGTTTAAATAATGTTTGAAAAACAGGTAATCATCCACATTTGTAAAAATTTTAAGTGTTCATTATTCTTTAACTTAATTTTTTGTCGAACAGCCTTATATACAACAAACTAATGCATAGATCAGCTAAACTTACACTGTTGACGATCTCCATTGTACACTGATTTCTCACAGGGAGAAAACCCTTTCTGATAATAATGTTTGGGACTTCTTCAAGCTTGTTTCAAAATAGGAAACCATCCAATCCTAAGACTCACAATTTTAGTAGTTCATTCAAAGTACAAGTGTTCAGAAATATTGGTTTTAGATGTTATATTTTCATTTATATTGTAGCCATATACCGAGATTGCGTTCTTGAGATTGTTGTCTGGTTATAGGGCTATTGCATTATTCGCCTTAGATTTCACTCACTTTAATTTTTTTCATTGTTAAGTGAACACTGCATGAATATCAGGCCTTTCAGCAACAAGTACTCATACATAAACACACACAGAAACTGGCTCATCAATAACTAGCAAGTCTCCTGACTTAGAGGTAGATATTCTGACAGGAGCTTCTATTTCCATCAGGAGCTAAAACCAAAGCAGGCCTTAACTCATTATCAGGACCTAAATTACAATCACCAATTCACTTACCAATTTATATGTTTGCATTGCCTAGAGTAATAACCTGAACAGTTATGTTTTTGTTAATCCAGCATATTGTCTTGCTCACTATGGTTCAGAATCACCTTGAATCAACTAGTGCCTTTTATATGGAGATCAGGCAGTCCACTCTTTTCATCATGCACCGCTGAAACATGAACTCTGCTTACTCAATCTATTCAATAATAGATTTGTTGGAGTCCACACTTCTAATCAATAGTATCAGTTTTTAGTCTAATTTTTCTGTCATCATGCGACTGAGATAGGTTTTAATATTGGCAAGTAGAGCTCTTTCACCTTTGATCGCTTTATGCCTTCCTTCAACCGTAATTGCTGTCAAGTCTTTCCTCGGCTGTAATGTCTGTTAAATCTTTCTTCAAACAACATTGCTTTCAAGTATTCTTTCAAACTTAATTGATTCAAAGTCTTTCTCTAACCATAATAACATTCAAGTTATCTTTCCCCCGTCAGTGCTTTCAACTCTTCATCCAAACAACAGTTTTCAAGTCTTCCTTAAACCATAATTGTTTCATAGTCGTCTTTCAACCTTCATTGCTCTCAAGTTATCCTTGAAACGTAATTGCCTAAAAGTTTTCCTCTAACAGTCATTACTTAAAAATTTTACTTCAACTCTCATTGCGTTCAATGATGTATTCAATGTTAGCAATGCAAATAACTACTCGTTTTTATAACTTACAATAGCCGTTATGCATTGCACAGTCGACCTAATGTCGTTTTAATCAGGGAAATAGGCTCTGAATATTACAATTGGCTTCATTAAGGACTTTGTATTCTTCATTTTCTTAGTATCTTCAAATATTTATAGGTTAAATTGTTTAACGAAGAGCAATGGACAAGAATTGCCGGATTTATTGCAAGTTCTGTTGATATTAAGTACAGTATTAAATAAGAAATTCATTCTTATTTTTAATGCATAAGTATTGCTACAAATATCCTCATTGTATTTTAAATCTAATCAATAATTAATTTTGGGACTTAATAAACTTGTACAATATAAATGCAATTCTGCTTTTAAGTCCAATATGCTTAATAATTGTGTTTGTATGAAATTAATAGCTTCTTTAAATTTATCTTTTAATTGTTTTTCATTTTGCAGAATATCAAGCATTCATGAGAATAACAAGTGTCATTGGATTTGAATGGATTTACATTCGTTTGCTTACTTGACATGTGGAAATATCTTACGAAAAGGTATTTTGAAATTTCAGAATTTCAGGCATCAAAAATACTTTTAAAAATGCATACTGCTAATGGTGAAAACTGAAAGTATCGCTTAATTATGGCTGAGAAAATAGTCAGTTTTGTAGAACAATCTAAATATTTATAAAATTATATTGAACCGAATTCTGAGAAATTCTATAATGCGGTGTATAAGAACTCACGGAATATGTAATTTAATTTATGCATGGATAAAGATCATTCCTCCCTAATGTAAATCCACAGATCTACAAGTGAGCTGAGACACGGTGGGAAACATCAATTACAGTAAAAAACAAGTAATGTTTTCACTGAGAAAAATATAGTCATTGCCCTTCAATTATCAACAAATTTCTAAATCCATAAAAATTGAAAAGATGGAAATATCTTATAATTCAATCTGTTTCAAAGACTAAAACACAATATAGAACAATACAGAGAAACACATTTTACTAAAAACTGTCACATATTTCGAATTAAAATATGAACAACAAATCTGATACTAGAGATAAACTATATTCTTGTAAAGTATGTGGTTCTAGTTTTACAAATAAACACTGTGAGTAGTCAAATGCAATCACATACAAAGAGAAAACAAATGCTTGTGAAGTATGTAGCACTTCTTTTACACAAGAAAACAACATATGTTGATATATGCACGAATGCATACTCGAGAGAAACAATATTCTTGTAGATCATGTGGCGCTACTTTTACGAGAAAGAAACTATATTCTTGTGAAGTATGTGACTCTTCTTTTACATGGAACCAAAATATGTTGTAACATACGCGAACACATACTAACGAGAAACTATATTCTTGTGAAGTATGTGTAGCTTATTTTACACAGAAACAAAATATGTTGAAACATATGCAAACGGATACTGTAGAGAAACTACACACTTGTGAAGTATGTGGAGCTTCTTTTACACAGAAACAAAATATGGTGCGACATATGCAAATGCATACTGGAGAGAAGCTATATTATTGTGAAGTATGTCGCTCTTCTTTTACACGGAAAAGACATATGTTGCAACATATGCTAACGCATACTGGAGAGAAACCACATACTTGTGAAGTATGTGGCTCTTCTTTTACACAGAAACAAAATATGTTGCTACATATGCGAACACATACTGCAGAGAAACCATACTCTTGTGATGTATGTGGATCTTCTTTTACATATAAAACAAGCATGTTGCGACATATGCGAACGCATACTGGAGAAAGGCCATATTCTTGTGAAGTATGTGGAGCTTCTTTTACACAGAAACAAAATATGTTGCGACATCTGGGAACACATACTGGAGAGAAGCAATATTCTTATGAAGTACGTGACTCTTCTTTTACATGAAAACATCATATGTTACTACATATGCGAACGCCTTCTGGAGAATAATCATATTCTTTTGAAGTATGTGGTGCTTCTATTACACAAAAATCTAGTATGTTGCAACATACGCACACACATACTGGAGAGAAACTATATTCTTGTGGCGTATGTTGCTCTTCTGTGGCACAAAAACAACATATGTTGATACATATATGAATGCATACTGGACAGAAACCATATTCTTGTGACATATGTCAAGTTTCTTTTACACAGAAATAAAATATGTTGCAACAGATGTGAACGCATACTGGAGATAAACCATTTACTTGTGAAGTATGTTTATGCATATGCACACGCATACTGGGGGAAGTAGCCGGTGTATGTCTGGCATCAGTTAGGATGCCTCATTGACAGCAAAAAAGGAGAGAAATCATATTTTTGAAGTATTTGTGTGTTCTTTTTCTAGAAAACAAGCATGTTTCAACATATAAGAACGCATACTGGAGAGAACCATATTCTTATGAAGTATGTAGCTCTTCTTTTACATAGAAACAACATATGCTGCAACATATGTGAAGGCATACTGGAGGGAAACAATTCTCTACTGAAGTATGCGATTCTTGTTACACAAGGAAAGAAAGTATGTTGCAACATCTGCGCACACATACCAGAGAAAACTATCTTCTTGTGATGTATGTTCATCTCTCTTTACAAAGAAATGATATATGTTACGCATATCCGCACACATACTGGAGATTAACTATATTCTTACTAGCTATATTATCGTGATATATAACGCTCTTATTTTACTACGAAATCATATGTTACTAGAGATGCACATGCATACTGGTTAGTAATTATATTCCTGTGATATATAATGCTCTTCTCTTACAAGTAAACAACATATCTTATAACATTCATACGCATTCTGGAGAGAAACATTATTTTTTCTAAGTATTTGTGTCTTCTCTTATTAAGAAATCAAGTACGATGCATGTTAACACATACTTTTAAAGCATATTTTTGAGAAAAATTATCTTACCTTTTTCTACTGATACACTACGTTGAAGCACATCCGAATACATACTGCATAGACACTATATTCCTGTGAAATATGTGGATCTTCCTTTTCAAACAAATCCAATACTCTGATGCTAAAAATAAACCATATTCTATTAAAGTAGTTTGTTAATTTATAATATAACAGCATATGTTGCAACACAGGCGAATGCCTACACGAGCGGATCTATTATATTTTGCATTGTAATATTTTATTACACATAAGACACATGCTGTGCTGCATATGCGAACACATACTAGAGGGAAATTATATTACTGTGAAGTGTGGCTTATTTTTATTTTTTGAAATATGTTGCCTGTCTTTTTCAAAGAAATTCAATACGTCGCAGACTATATTCTAGACAAGAGAAAATATTATTGTGACGTATATAGCTATTCATGTGCACAGAGATTTAGTATGGGAAGCGGACGATAGAAACACAAATTCTGTTAAGTATTTTACTATGTTTCACTAAAAACTTATACTGGAGAAACAACATATTTTTGTTAGTTATGTGACTTTTCTCTAACACAGAAACCAAGTTGGTTACAACACATGTTGACACATACCAGAGATAATTTCCAGTAATCAAAGGCGTCACTTGGATCATGGTAAACAATTATTTTTAAATACCTGGCTAATATAACCGGAAAACCAAGTTAAAAGAGGTCCAAATTGCACTAATAAGAACGGATTGAATCCTTAAATCATTTCACTAAGAGAAATATGTATATCTTGTTCACACAAATAAAAACGTTTTGATGCTAACGTTTAAATACATTTAGAAGAAAATAGAGCTGATCTTATATACAGTACCATTGTAGTTTAACAATATTTATTTAATGCAAACATGGAAAACTATTTTTACATTAAATAAAAATGTTGAGATTATTTTTAAATAAATGATTGCTTTATAACAGGTAAATAAAGTAATTTTTAACATCCAATAAAATTTGAGTATGATCTTTCGGATATACTATCAGAAATCAATTTCTATTTGATGAGAGTAAAAGAAGACTTCTAATATCACATCTTTGAAAACTACTATAATACTTTCTCATCAAATAAAATAATCTCATCCCAAAATGCATATGAAAAATCGTGCATTTTTGTCTGTATTCGTAAATTAATATGTCTATTTGTTTCTTTTCATGCATGTATAATGTCGACAAAATGTAACATTTACTATTTGTACAATAATACTTTGAAAAGTTGATGATTATTGTTAAAATAAATTGCATATTATTGATATTGGATAGAAAACGAGTATTTTTATTATTTATTCATGAGACATAAATAGTTGATGAAAATGTTATTATGTGACGAATCGATTTGAATAGATGGTAAAGTTAAACCCATTGCTTGGAAAATTGAGATACTGAATCTGTTGTTGGTTCCTAATTGGTTTATGAACTATGACTTTTTATAAGTTTATATTACATCAGTTATCGTAATAAAAATGTTGTTCTATTCTAAAAAAAATTGTAGAATTAACTTTTATTTAAAAAGCACATAATTTTTAGCGTGTTAAGATTATTTTTCTATGAGGTCAGTTTTGTAAAATATCGAAAATAAATCTGTTTTTTGTTAATGTTTTTTTTTAATTTATTTGAATAAAAATCTAAATTCATTTTTTTTGCTTTTCTATATAAAAAAGTCGATTCCATATTTTTGCAAAATACTCTCACACAAAATGAAACTAAAATCGTTTTAATGAAAAAGTAATTACCTCAAGCTCATACTGAGATCATAAAGGTAAAGCATGAGAGGAGGGAGGAGTTTATTTGATGAAGGGGAGGTTGAATGCGCTGTTAGAATTGGTTATTTTTTCTAAAGAATTTCAATTATATGGAAGCTTTGAAAGGAACAAGGGGGCAAAGAGGGGTAGAAAACGAAAGAAACAAGTAATTAAATTAGGAAAATGTTTTACATAGCAACGACAAAGTTGTATGTTCAATATTAAAAAATAAGTCGTATTGCAGTGAGAAGGAATGTTTATCGAAACTGTAAAATCATTTTAAGGAAAATGTAATTACTCTGACCTCATGCTGAAATAGAGAAGGAAAATTGTGGATGGAGACATTTATTGGTTGAAGCGAAAGTAAAATGCATATTTGGAATTGGTTGGTTTATTTAAAAGATAATTTGCAGATCATATATGTGCTGGTTTTTCTCTCAAGTTCCTTTTCTCGCTCGACCGTCTTTATAATTTAAAATCCGGAAAACCTGTGTAAACACGTCCCCCTTTGCTACTTTTTAGATTATAGGACGAAGTTTTTATAACTTCACAAAAAAACAGTTTTAAATATGGCTGTTCATTCACTAACTCAAAAAAGACCTCATGCGAAGAACTACACCATGCAGTTTTTCATGGATGTCTTTCATGACATAAGAGATGCAAATGTAATCGCCGATTCAGAACTATAATTTGGACATTGACACGCAGAAGTTAACAAAATATATGGGAACAAGACCACTTTCTGAAGATTAAGGACATCGAAAGCAAACCATAGAATTTACTTCTTATATTAAACACGATGTAACTTTAATATAGATAAATATTAGTATCGTAAATTTCATGTTATTGTGTAGTTGCCATTTTGTACAAACTAGCACCCATGTGTTTGATAAATCTATCAAAAATCAACTCATGGTCAGATTTTAACGAAATTTTCTGATATTTATTTAGTTTTAGATTAATTAATTTGCAAAATGTGGTTTTCGTAAAAAATATGATGGATAATATTTTTGTTATCTTGCATCATATTTCATTTTATAAAATCTGATCAAAATATATTATAATCGATCGGAATTTTAATAGTATAAGAAGCGAAAGAGTCTAAAACATATCAGATTTACTTTTGTGTTTTGAAACGATAAACGCTGAGAATGAAGGTTTTAATAAGAAACAATTACACATATTAAATCAAGTTAAAAATTGCGGTATTCCTGATTATTTACCTTGTGAAAAATGGGAGATAATTTGGTGTCATTAGTTAATCTTATTATATTACTTAATAGAGTACGACTTGTTTAATTTATTACATCTGCACTTTATTAGACATCGATACAGATTTGGCGGAGGTCTCACTTTATGCATCAATTTTACTAGGACAGTCAGTTTCTTGCTCAGATATCACGGTCTCACCTGAAACGATACATATTTTGTGGTTATGTGTGGTCAGTGGTCAGATCGGATATGTGGCCGGGGTTTGTAGGGATAATACAATTGCTATTGTCACTAGTTAATTTGGGGGCATCATCTCGCATATGGAAGCCAGATTGGTATTTTCCTTATATGAAATCATGGGAGCAGTAAATAAGTTATTCTGTTTATATATGTAGTTTGTTGTCCCGCCTGTTCCATCGATCTGGCAGTTTCGTATGCCCTCTGACGTAACAGGAACGTTTTTCTCAATCGTCGCCGTCGAATTTCAGAAGAAGAGATTCCGTTAATGAAAGCATCTCGTATATATTGCTTTTTATTCTTTTAAGAAGTCACCGCTTAGAATTTGCCAGTCTTGACTTGGGTTTTCAATTTTTGTAGAAATGCATCGATATTTTATGCCGGTTATGAGCTGATGTATATAATATTGAGTTTAAAAGTTATGCGAGTCCGAGTACTTCCATGTCAGCAGGGGGAAATAATTAGGTGCCCTTAGTTCATCGCAGTATAGTACCTAATAGAGTAAGACTTATATAATTTATAAAATTATGGGAGCAGTAATTATGTTATTTGTTCATCATATTGTAGTGTCGAAGATCACGTACCAACGTGATCGGTACGAGAGCAGGAAGCAGCAGCGACATAGCTAGGGACATAGATAGAGAGATTACGACCGTTGATACACACATGTTGTTATAACCCTTGTTAAATAAAGATATGTTTACAACCACCACAATTGACTGTTGTTTATTACCAAACACCACAAACTGGCGACGACGATGAGATAAAATTCTACACAAAAAAAAAGCAAAGAAAGACATCTACAAAAAAAAAAGTGCAAACAACGAACTTTTCTACGGAAAAAAAACACGAAAAAAGAGGTCACACGTGCTACAAGAGAGAAAGAAAAATATACTTTTTTTCTTCCAAAGGAAAAGTACAGAAAAAAAACGAGAGATAAGTAATTCGTTTGTTATCACATTTATTGTCTTTAAATAACAATCCTTTTGTTATTCACATCTTATTGTCCTTTTAAACAACAATATGGCAAAATTCGTCACATTGGGGGGGCTAAGCCCTCCACATGCGTTAGATACGATCGGAGATCCAGAGTCTTTACATAAAAGATGGGTAAATTGGAAAACCGATCTGGAAATTTTCATACTAGCTTCAGGTGTCATAAATTCTGAGCAAAAAAGAGCTATCCTTTTGTTAACAGGAGGCGAGGGTCTGCGTGAAATTTGGACGAATTTCACGGACGAACAAAAAGCCGGACACGAGGCTAATAAAGAAAGAGTCGATGTATTCCGAACAGCTATAGAACTGTTTGACAAAACTTTCGCTCTAAAGGAAAATATCCCTAAAGCGCGTTCAAGATTTTGGGAGTCTGAACCAAACACGGGAGAAACCGTGAATAATTATATCACTCGCTTAAAGAGTTTGGCGAAGGTGTGCGGTTTCACTCCAGAACCGAACGAATTCGTCAGAGACAAGATCCGTCTTCACATAAAGGACGCGGAACTAAAAGCCAAATTATATGGTGAAAGCAACTTGACGTTGGATCGTCTCATCCAAATTATTGGGACGTACCACCAAAAAGAGGCCCTAATTTTAGGATCTACTTGTACGTCTGATATAAATAGATTAAGCGACAGACAAAAACCTAAACCAAGCCACAATGTGTCATCTGCATGTTATAAGTGTGGGGGGAATGGACATTTTGCAAGAGATTGTGTTAGAAGCAAGCATCACAAGTGTGGAATCTGTGGGAAAAAGGGACATTTTGAAGTCTGTTGTTTCTACAAAAACAAACAAACAAAAACGCAGAATAGAAACGAACATGACAGAGCCCCAAAATACAGTCGTGGTGGACGAAAGCATTATCATAACAAAGGAATTCAACAGAGTGTAGGGGAAAGGGAAGATAACAAAACTGGTGGCGCTAATGGGTTTAATTTATTCAAAATATCAATGAGTGAAAATGTAATAAACCTCAAAGTCAGAAACACCACCATCCCTTTAGTGATAGACTCAGGAGCACAGCATAATACATTATCTGTAGAGGACTTCAAGAAAATAGAAAAAGAAGGACCCAAAATTAAGCTCCAGCCAGATTCTACTAAACTATACCCCTATGCTAGTGAAAAACCACTTCCCCTTCTAGGAAAGTGCTTATTGAAGGTTGAAGTTCCTAGCACAAATCGCTACATAACAGTTCCATTTTTTGTCATACCACAGGCCGAAGCGTCACTTTTAAGTGGTAGAACTAGTAAAAGACTAGGACTTTTAAGTGTGGGCGTTAACGCCAACATCTTGAACTGCTCGGAACGGGATATATGGACAAGAATACTAAAAGAATTTCCAAAGGTTTTCAGTGGATTGGGAAAACTGAAAAACTACCAATTAAAATTCAAAATAAATCCAGAAATTATACCTGTCACTCAGCCAGTACGTCGGATACCATTCAAGCGGCGGCAATGTGTCCTAAACAAATTGCAAGAACTGGTTGATCTGGATGTAATTGAGAGGGTCAGGGAACCTTCTCAATGGGTGAATCCTTTAGTGACAGTGGAAAAAAGGCCCGAGGACAATGGAAAAAGCGATGTGAGGATATGTATCGACATGCGTAGAGCAAACGAAGCTATCGTTCGAGAACGTCATCCAGTGCCCACGATTGAGGAAACTATACAAGAAATGGCTGGAGGCAAATATTTCTCAAAAGTAGATTTGAATATGGCCTACCATCAAATAGAGTTGCATCCAGACTCCAGAGAAATCACAACATTTGCTGCACCTGATGGGCTATACCGGTATAAAAGACTTATGTTTGGGGTAAACATGGCCTCAGAAAAATTTCAGCAAATCATAAGTCATGTTATAGCTGGCTGCCCAGGAGCATACAACATGTCAGATGACATCATAGTAGTCGGGAAAACGGAAAGTGAGCACGACACTAGACTCGCCAAAGTTTTCCAACACCTAGCCGAACAAGGACTGACCGTCAATGGAAAGAAGTGCCAGATTAAAATGACATCTATAAGATACATGAGCCACATTCTGACACAAGACGGCTTGAAGGTCTCGGACGAAAAGGTGAAGGCTGTAGTTGATGCTCCTCCACCAAAAGATGCATCACAGATGAGGAGTTTCTTGGGACTGGCCCAATTCTGTGCTAAGTTTGTGCCCCATTTTGCTAGTGTAACTGCACCACTTTGGGATCTTACAAGACTAGATTCTGATTGGAGATGGGAAGAAGAGGAACAATATTCCTTTAACAAACTAAAGAAAGGGTTAATTGAAGCGCCAGTCATTGCATACTACAGTGTTGAGTTGCCAACTAGAATCACAACTGATGCTTCTCCCGTTGGCGTGGGTGCAATCATTGAACAACAGCAGCTAAACGGATACTGGAAACCAGTATACTATGCCAGTAGGAAGCTCACACCAACAGAGTCCCGATATTCTCAATTTGAAAGAGAAGCACTGGGAGTATACTGGGCATGCAAAAAGTTCAGTCTGTACCTCATTGGATGTGACTTTCAGATCCTGACTGATCACAAAGCGCTGGTAAAGGTACTATCACCTTCCTCGAAGCCCCCTTCAGCAAGAGTGGAGAGATGGTTGTTGTTTCTACAACAGTTCACCTACAAAGTCATCCACATTCCTGGCCGAACCAATAAGGCGGACCTGCTGAGTCGACAGCCCGTTGAAAACCCAGACAAAACTGAGGAAAAGGAAACAATGGACTACATCTACAGTATCATTAAAGATACTGTACCTCAGGCACTGACTCCCTGTGAAGTGGAAAAAGCTTCAAAGGATGATGCTACGATCTCCAAACTTCTGCAAGCTATATCCGAAAATGACTGGACCCATTTCAAAGGTACTGCATTTCATGCAATCAAAGATGAACTCTGGATAGCAGGACAGATGGTCATCCGAGGACGCAGGATCATAATCCCTGAGGCACTTTAGGGGCGGGTAGTTGTACTGGCTCATGAAGGACACCAAGGGATTGTGCGAACCAAAAATCGCCTACGGTCCAAAGTTTGGTGGCCAGAGATGGATAGAATGGCAGAAAAGCGAGTAAAAGCGTGTTACCCATGTCAAGTGGTTGGCAAAAATGCCCCTCCAGAAGAACTAGAGAGTACACCGCTGCCTGAGCAACCCTGGACCTATGTAGCTGTTGACCTACTGAGTGTCTCCGAAGGGAACTACCTGCTGGCTGTTGTCGACTACTACTCAAGATGGCCAGAAGTTGCGCATATGAAAATAGCAAATGCCAAAAATGTAACGGGTGCACTAGAAATGATGTTCAATCATCATGGATATCCCAACTATCTGAAGAGTGACAACGGACAGCCATTCTCATCAAGAGAATTCAATGAGTATATGAATACTCACGGCATCACCCAGGTGAGAGGGATCCCGTATTGGCCACAGTCCAACGGCGAAGTGGAACGGTTCAACAGAACAATCCTAAATACAATTAAGATCGCCAAAGTCGAAGGGAAAAACTGGAGGACTGAACTAAAAAATTTTCTGTTCCAATACCGAACCACCCCTCACACAGTAACCGGAGTATCCCCAGCGAAGTTACTAATGAACCGCGAACTCCGAGGTAAGCTGCCAAGTATTGTAGGAGCGTCCACTGATTTTAGTGACGTACATGATAAGGATGCTCTACACAAACTAAAACGCAACATAGCTGCTGACCAGAGAAGAGGAGCCAGAGACCAACAGATCCAGAGAGGGGACACAGTATTGTGTAAAAATTTACACAGAACAAACAAGCTGGACGCTCGGTTCGAGTCTCAGCCCTATCAAGTTGTGGAAAAGAAGGGAAATGCTGTTCTAATACAACAACCCCAAGGCCAAGTGAGAATGAGAAACGCTGCCCATGTAAAAAAAGGTACCCGGCGACATGCAGTATAGTCCTGACTACACCGACGTCCCTAAAGCAGTTTACTCTCCCCCTGATACAACCCACTGGCCCCCTACTTCTACAACAGATATCGAAGACATACACCTCAACCCAATCGATGCACTTCCCATCTCCAGTCCAGACCCTAAGGAAACTGCTCAAGAACCCCTAACACCGGCCCTAACTGCCCCTAGTGGTTCAATCAGAACACCTAGAGTAAGATCCACCCCAGTGTGGCAAGAAGACTTTATAGTGACATAAATTTATAAAAAAAAGAGGGAAGATGTAGTGTCGAAGATCACGTACCAACGTGATCGGTACGAGAGCAGGAAGCAGCAGCAGCAGCGACATAGCTAGGGACATAGATAGAGAGATTACGACCGTTGATACACACATGTTGTTATAACCCTTGTTAAATAAAGATATGTTTACAACCACCACAATTGACTGTTGTTTATTACCAAACACCACACATATGTAGCTTATTTCCCCGCCTGTTCCATCGATCTGATAGTTTCGTATGCCCTCTGATGTAACAGGAACGTTTTTCTCAGTCGTCGCCGTCGAATTTTAGTAGAAGAGATTCAGTTGAGGAAATTATATTTTTATTCTCTTCAGAAGTCACCGCTTGGAAGTTGCCATGTTTCCAATTTTTGTAGAAATGCATCGATATTTTATGTCGGTTATAAGCTGATGTCTATAATATGAAGTGTAAAGGTAATGCGACTTCGAGGGCTTCTATGGCAGAATTGAAATTTTCAGTGTCATTAATTATCTTCAACTCTTTCGATAATACGCGATTTATGAGCGCGAAATAGTTGTTGTCTACTTAACCGTTAACTGAATAGATATAGAGAATGTACGCTTCTAGTGTTTTGATCATTTTTCCACGTTTGGAGCCGTAGATACGACACAGAATCTTTAATGACATAGTAGTATTCCATTATGACTGTTATTAAAATTGTTTGATAAAACATTATGACTTCTTTCGTGTGAATCCGATGATTCTGGTGTTGGCATTAGGTTCCCCGATGTTTTTCTAGTTAGACATCTTTTTGGAAAGATATCGGAAAGGGCCACGAGAAGGTTGCCAGCATCCCTAAGTGAAAGTGGTACTGTGGAACCGACTAGATTCGAACTTGGAACATCCAGGTCTTAAGTCCGTGTCGTTATCCACTTAACCACCGTCACATCCCAACATAAAGGCTGAGATACATGTATCGTAATGAAGGTTTTAATAACAAAAAAATTACACAAATAAAAATCAAGTTAAAGATGGCGGTATTTCTGATTTTCCACCTCGCGGGAAAGGGGGAGATAATTATGTGCTTTAGTTAATCGCAGTATAATACCTAACAGAGTACGACTTGTATAATTTATAACAATCAGAGTCAAAGATTTTTGCTACGGTACTTGTCTATCTTCTTAAAACCCCAAATAAGAGTAAAGAATATCAATGTTATTCTTCAAAATTACGAAAGAAGCCGTGTGTTTGTGGAAATTAGACTCCTTTTCTACATAAGAAACTTATACACTTGCGCGTACTAGACATTATCAGTTGTGATATGACCACGCACCAAAAAATATTAAAATAATATTTATATATCTTAAAATGAGAATTCGAGGTGAAACTCTCTGCATTAAAATATGACGGATAAAAGATTTGCGATTGTGTAACATCAACGGTGCTAATTTTCAGTGTTATTTAGTTGTCGACCAAGCAAGAGCATTTGGTGTTTCCAATACGAACCAGTAATCTGATCAGATTATGCTTTTCAAATAACTTCTATGAGTTTTTTCAATTGAAAGATGGCCGTATTTGTTTGAGACATGTATACACCATTAACTAAAATAAACAATATATAATAAGAATAAAAGAAGAAGAGAGGAGTGGAAGCCGACTGTTGTGGACAAAGACGCGACGGTCGAAGAAAATACGTTTGGTTTGCTGCTTGTGCGGAGGAGAGCTGCGAGCGCGAACCCGGAAACGCCCATTCACGAAATTGTAATTCAATTTTTTATTTAAAGAGGAAACGGCGGCCGGCGGCTTTGGCGTGCTCATTTGCATATCCGAGATGTCGTCACTACAAGAAGCACGAAAAAACGTGATTTGGCGAGATTCGTTGGGAAATAAGCGCGAACGGTATAATAATAAGAACGGAAGAAGAAGATGAAGAAAAAGAAGAAGAAAGTGCCGCATTTATTTTTGTGAAACGTTGCATTGACTCGTTCAGATAGAGATTATTTCCACATACAATTTGTGCCTTTGTGTTACATTTTTGTCACACAATTTAGTACCTTCCAACCGAGTTGTATCTATCTGTTTGTTCAATTAAGTAGTACACGGTATTACAGTTATTATCAAGGTTTTGTAAATGATGGAAGACCCTTTCTTCACTTCGTATTGGTATTTGTGTAAAAAGAGCTGTTGGTAAAGTATGTATCTCAAAGTCAGACGAGGTTCAATTTATTGGGCAGTCACACTAGAACTGGATTTTTGTGCAGACTTCAATCACTTACGAAATGAATGGATTGTGTCATGGAAGTGAGCATAAACGAAAACACTCTGCGAGCTATTAAAAGGATTCACATTGTATTGATGCCGATTACAGTTTGAAAAGTCCTTGAGCAAAACGTAAAGAAATTGATCAAGAAATATTGCTTGCTTGCTATAATAAAAAATATTGGATCACCAGAGGGTTGCTCTAATTGACGGCCGTCATGCAGCAAACAAATTAAATGTGCCATCTGTAATCCGTTAAAAGAAGCTCAACTGCCATGTCAATGCTTATATCATCACACGATCATGTGCCAGAAAACTATAGAGATGGACACGGTGAGAACTAGACGTTGCGAATCGAAGAGTCTTTGATCCATATCAGAAAATTGTTTTCTAAAATACTTAATTATACTGGGATTTAATCTGAACGTAGTTATGCACATAATGAGGGAGCAGCTTGGAATGTAACCGTCAACATAATTTGTCATCAGGATCCAACTTTCTGTGGAAAAAAGGCCGTTACATTTTAATTGAGTTCTGTCATGAAATGGGCGGTTTAACCGAAAAACTGAAGTTTTCGATTTTAACTTTTTCACCGGAAATATAAACTATTGTTATATTACTCGCTTTTAAAGAAGCCATGATGATACTTTTCACATAGAAATGTAAATTCAGAAATGGTTTCTTCGACTTTATAAAAGCAAATTGTTTTTCTAAAGATATTGACGGGATAATATGACCTATTGGCTCTTAAAAGCCTAGAATGCATGGCTTACCCAAGGTTCACAAGACAAACATTATTGTACGCCATATTCTAGCAATGTTGGGTTTTGCATAACATGAACTTGGAGAATGGTTAGTTTCTATTATTAATCCAGTGCTTACTTTTTCCCCACTGTATCTATGATTCCTGTGATTCAAAATACTGCAATGATTTGAATATGTGTTGGCTTAAATAATTTTTTTAAATGTACGTTTTTGACTGAAGAGCTGAGTTGGGTTTAGAAGAGAAGAGGGTGATATGGGAGAGAGAACTTTGAATATATGAGAGAAAACTTTGAATATTGGTGATTGCGATTGTCGGTGAAGATAAAGAAAAGCCAATTTTATTTTTTCAAGTTTGGATTACAAGCTATTTCGGCGTGAAGAGGAGACTATGGATTCCGAAAAATAAGTTTGAGCAAGGATGTGATATCGCCTTTTAGTGAAGAATGTGATGTAGTCGGGTGGATGAAAAAAGTAAAACACGTGGCGAAACTACAGAGAGTACAAGACTGGCTAGTTTCATTCCACTTTTTCTGCATGGGGATGGGCTTGCTCTCGACCTCGAGATGAGTGATACAGACGAATTAGATACGGAAATGATATAGATGAGATTAGTGACAGCATTCGCTGAAGGTCCTTTCGAAGTCTATGAAAAACTGAAACAATTCAGGCTGACTGGAGAATCGGTGGATGTTTATGCCAACAATATAAAAAGATTGGCTGGATTAGCTTGATACCTAGGAATAGGTTTGGATCAGACAGCCAAACTCGCGTTCATCACAGGATTTACAGAGGGCGTATCTGTGGCATTGCAACAATTACATCACTTGGAGAGATTTGATGTTAATCGACTGATACCGACTGCACAGCTATTGGTTAGCAAGAGAATGCGAAATACTGGGACAGTGTCAGCGAGTACACAAAGACCTACACTGAAAAATGAGATTCAAAGAGAATCTTCAAGCATTCGGTGCTTTAGGTGTCGAGGACTACATCTTATTCAAGATTGCACGGAGCCAGCTAGAGTCAGAGTAAGATGCTATGAGTGTGGAAGAATTGGGCACATTGTGAGATATTGTTCTCTGGCTCAGGGAAACGAGCAAAGGGGATCTTCTGCGCCAGTAGCTACTCCAGAAACAGAATGAAGGCGCAGTACGGAACTCTACCCATGATAGAAGTGGCAGTAAATGATGCTGTAATGACGACACTTGTTGATACTGGATGCACCAGCACTCTACTTAACTTCAAACTTGTGTGTGGGTGTGGTAGAAGTGGTACGATAAAACAATTGACATTCGGGACGTAAATTGTAAGGGAGCCCGGCAAGTGGAAATTAAAGTATGTGGGGTACGAGTGAAGGTTGAAGTGATTCTGATTGATCACATGATTGACGGAATCGATGTCATAATTGAAATGGACGTGATCAATGAGATGGGAGGTGTGAGTATCAACAAAACTGAGGTCAAGTTTGGAGATGTACACTGTGTCGTAGCTGCCTATCAGCCGAACGTTTGCAAAATTGAGGATAAAGATTTCGAAGCGGATTTTGATTTAAGTAGAGAGATGGACAGTGAAATGGAAATGGATGGGAGAGCATCCAGTGTTGCAGAACAAAGTAAAATATTATAAGAATTCCCTGGACAGTGAGAAAAATTCAGAGTTCGAGAAGGAAGTAGACATATGGATAGCAGATGGTATTCTCTTACCATGAAAGGTTGAGGAAAAATGTGTGTTACCGTTGATAGCAGTGGTCCAGGCCACACAAGGTAAACTGAAGCCAGTGTTAGATTTTCGGGAATTGAACAGTTTCGTAGCATGTCATATGCCGAGCGACTTAATAGATGCGTGTGATGAAAAAATGAGAAAATGGAGGTGGTTGGCAGGAGGAACTGCGATTGTGGACCTTAAGTCTGCCTACTTGCAACTACTCGTGACAAAGGAGCTATGGCAGTACCAGCTAGTCTGCTATAAAGAAAGAAGCTACCGTCTGACACGCTTAGGATTTGGGCTTAATGTTGCACCAAAAATTATGGCAGCCGTTCTAAAAACTGTGTTAATGAAAGGAAATAAGAAAAACGAGGCCACTGATTCGTACATTGATGACATAATCGTAGATGTGACAAAAGTATCGACAGAGGAAGTGGTGGAACATCTTAAGGGCTAACAGCAAAGCCACCTGAATCCTTGGACGGTGGAGCAGATGTGGGACTTAAGTTGATGAAAGGAAAGACGAGTGAGCTGATATTCAAAAGGGGCAACGAAGTCTCGGAGATGACGTAAGAAATGAATAGGCGGCAGTTATTCTCTATCTGCGGCAAATTGTTGAGGCACTATCCAATTTCGGCATGGGTGCGACTGGCATGCAGTTATGTTAAAAGAAGAGCAAGTGGAGTAGACTGGGAGGAAAAAGTTGATGGAAAAATTGTCAAAGTAATACAGGAGATTCTAACTGATTTAGAGAAGGAGGACCCAGTTAGTGGAACTTGATACATACCTGAACCAAAAATAGGAGTGATGTGGCGTGATGCAAGCAGTATTGCAACAGGCATGGTTGTAGAGATTGGTGGTTTGGTGGCGAAAGATGCAGCATGACTGAGAAAAAAGATGACTGCAATCACATCCACGTGGCCCGATTAGATGCTGTTTTGAAAGGCGTCAATTTCGCTATAAAATGGGGATTGAGAGAGATTGAAATAAGGACTGATTCAGCAACGGTACTAAGTTGGGTGAACTCTACAGTGGAGGAGAGTGGAAGAATACGAACCAAGGTTGCTGGAGAAATGATCGTAAAGCGTAGATTGGGAATACTTGGAGAGTTAATATCCGAATTTGGACTGCGAATAAAGGCAGTGTTTGTGCCTTCACAGAGAAACAAAGCAGATGCGCTGACCCGAATAAAGAAACGGTGGTTAGTTGAGAAAGAAGAGGTCCCGGTATGCTGTTAAGGAACCGGAGAACTAGAAGAGTTGCATTGCATGCACCACATGGGAGTGGATAGAACATTATATTTGGTGCGGAAAGTTGATCCACTTATAAGACGGGAGGAAGTTCAAGGAGTGGCCAGGAACTGTGTTCGATGTCAATTAATCGATCCTGCCCCGAATATACGTGATCCTGGTGAAATTGGAACTTCAAATAATTGGACAAGATTAGCTATTGACATAACATAATATCGTGGGGGCGCACACTTGTCAATGATTGACTGTGGGCCTGGGATATTAGCAATAGGAAGGGAGTTACATGCGGAGACGACAACTGCGGTTGCAGAGGAATTGGAAAAGGTGATGCCTGAACGGGGTCCGGTAATGGAGGTGATAATGGACAATGGCACTGTTTTTCGCTCACAACGTCTCTAGACAATGCTAGAAAAATGAAAACTAAAAAGATAGCTGAGAGAGGAGGGATATCACACGAAGAGGCCACCTTATTGTACAACATGGCACACAAGGTCAGACAGAAGGACGAGACAGTTCCACATAGATCCATTTTTAAATATGAATGGCGACATCCAAGAGATATATCCTCAGTTGAAGAGCGAGGACCAGCCAGAATCCAAATTGGAGAAGAGGTTTAAGTGAAGCCACCAAATGCTCGATGTACAACGCAATGGGGAAGAGGAGTGATTACTGGAGTGCAATCCCCTAACAACTTGAGCGTCGATGGGATACCGCGGTATATTTTAGATTTTAGCCGTGTGGTCCAAGTAAATGATGGATATGTAAGCACCGGACATGAAGGTGAGGCGGTCGCGATGCAAAAACCGCGGAGAGAACGTAATGCGCCGATTTGGGCACAGGATTATGTGCTGGAAAATGATCTTTGATGATCATGGGGGCATGTGATTAAGGATACTGCAATAATTTGCATATGTTGTGGGTTAAAGAATATAAAAACTGTACTTTTTTGACTGAAGTGCTGAGTTGCGTTTGGAAGAGAAGAGAGTGAATATTGGAGAGAGAACTGTGAATATTGGAGAGAAAACTTTGAATATTGGTAATTGCGATTGTCAGTGAAGCCAATTTTATTTTTTCAAGTTTGGATTACACATATGAAAGGCCTTCACGTCGATTACGTCCATTTTCGGAGAATCAGAGTTTTCTGCCGCTTCTTACACCATTGCCACTCTTCTAAAATAAATTTCGGCACGTGTACCGCAACTGTACATGTGCTTCATTATTTTCTAACTTAATTAATTCTAATATTAACTTTTTAAATAATTGTAACTCCTTTTTTATATTTAAAATGCGAATTTCTGGGCTACAGGCTTCCAATCAAAACAAACACTCGATGACTTTATTTATTTACCTTTCTCATAAACGAATATTAAATTCAATAAATCTTTAAAATCTTTTAGTCCTTCTGATTAAATAATAAATATTATCGATCTTGTATCGATATTTTTCAATCAGTCCTTAAAAACAATTAGTCCTTTTTTTAGACTAAAAGAACATCAACGATCCTTTTGTCGAGATATTCTCAATCAAATATCAGGCTAAACTGGCCTTCGTTTAACCCTTTTAAAATACTGACATATTGACACAAATTTATTTTCACAAACTTTCAAATAGTAACTTATCATCATAGGTTTTCTTAATAAATAATGGTTTGTATTTGAGATTTTCAAATACAATCTTTGTATAATTCTAGGATCTCTTCCTCGAATTATCTTTAACATAGTCATTAAATCAAAACGTCTGAAGTCCAAATTAAAATTCAGGTGAAACAATTGACCAATAAATTACGGTAGTATGCAACTGAGCGAAATCGTGCAACTTTTGTGAAAGTCTACATGACTTTCTGCTACCTGACAATATCGTATTAGGGGTGGGAGATAACCATGTCCGTAAAAGACTGCTGCAAAATACGGCACTAACATTTCAACAAAGTTTAGACATATGAATTAGCTGAGAAGCAACGAATACATGGCTGGAAATAATTAATCCTGAGCAACAAGTACGGATTAATGAAGTCCAAGGCCCAGTTTATCAGAAATAGAACCAATGGTACGGGCAAATAGACTGTCATTTCTGTGTCAGGGGGCATGGCAATAGAAAAGAAGCATGTCCTGCATGTTGCCAGAAATTAAACCTTTGCAGTTAAAACATACTTTGTGCTGAAATGCCCGCAGAAGTGGCACGATGAGAGATCAAGACCATCTAAACTGTAGGGAACATGAACATGAAGAGAGCTTACTTGCGAAACGTCCTCGGGTTTGCTTGTCCTGTGCGCTGCGAGTGAAAGAAAGAAAGAAGGAAAGAAATCCAACATGGCGTCCCTGAATGTTTATTACATACAGTTCACGCAAAATCTCGCAAAGTCTCGCTGCACGTATGGAAATTAGGTGTGACTGGATATTATAAAAAGCGAGTCTCGTACCGTCTCAGAAAAAACGGAGTGTGCGAAGCGAGTGCACGTGTCGAGCAGTAAGAGCTGCTTTGGAGGTTAACAGTGACTTGCGACCTACGGTGTTATTTCAAGCTATCTCGGCAATGGACAAGTTCGACTTGAGGTTGATACCCGAGTTCGACGGCTCCCCCTCCGGACCCTCTGTAGTCGAGTGGTGGGAGAAAGCCGAGCGCGTCTGCAGACTTTGCAATATAAAGGATCCTGCACTGGTCATCCCGCTGAGGCTGACCAAAGGAGCATATTCGGTGTATCAGCAGCTCGGAGACGAACCAGGCCTGGAGGAAATTAGGCAGGCGTTATACGCAGCCTTTGCTGTGGACCCTTTCGTCGCCTGGAGGCAGTTCACCGAACGGCGGCTTGGGCTAGATGAGACTGTGGACGTCTACCTGGCCGATTTGAGGAGGCTAGCCGCGCCGTTTGGTGGAACAAGCGAGCGAATACTGGGATGCGCTTTTCTGACTGGACTCCCAGACGGCGCCAGCAGACTGCTGCGAGCATCGTCCAGACTCAGTGAGATTGGGCTTGACGAGTTGTTGGCCAGAGCCCGAAACATTTTGAAAGAGGACACAGAGCCGGTTTCGGCAGCTGCGGAAGCGTCTTCACCACCAACAGAAGACGTGAGATGCTACAAATGTGGCGGGCCGAATCATTTTTCAAAAGACTGCCGTAGCCGAAGCGGTGCAAAGGACGCGCCCGATCGAGGAACGTTAAAACGCGTGCGTTGTTACCGGTGCAACAAGCTGGGTCACGTGGCAAGAGGTTGTCCGGGAAACGGGCAAGGGGAGTAAGCTATAGCGCCAGTCTTCTCCCCAGATCGTCGCCAAATAAGGCGCTACCCACAGTGAGCGTGCGCGTAAACGGGCGTGAGCGCTTCGCGCTCGTAGACACCGGGTGCACGCAGACCCTCGTGCGCAAAGCATGCTGTGACGCATGGGATAAGGAAAGGATCCCGGTATTGACGGTTGGCGGTGGCTCGATTGCCTCTTGTGGCGTTAGCATCATTCGCGCAGGTGTCGGCGATGGGCCTACAGTAACCGCACGAGCCTTGGTTATAAACGGTGACCTGCTCGGTTACGACCTACTCCTGGGAATGGACGTCATCAAGGAATTGGGAGGTGTACGCATTGATGGTGAGGGTAGGGCACATTTTGCAAAAGCGGGCCTTGCTCTGAGTGCAGCTATGAAGCTGGAACAGCCTGATTTTTGTGCGGAATTCGACCAGCGCACAAAATCCTGGACAGCCTCCTGGAAGTGGTCGGAGGAGCAGCCACCCGAGAAATTATGCAATAAGGTGCCAGAATACAAAATCCCCCCCGACAAGGAACTACAAACTTGGATTAGTAATGGATGGCTAGTTCCGTATTCAGAGAAGGAATTGGGTCCTCCAAAGTGCCTGATCCCGTTAATGGCGGTTATCCAACAGAATAAGCAGAAGGTGAGGCCGGTGCTCGACTATCGAGAATTGAATGAGCACGTGGACCCTTTTACAGCTCGCGCGGACGTATGCACTGAAAAGTTGAGGGAATGGCGGCAAGTGGGATCTAATGTATCTGTACTGGATCTTCACAAAGCATACCTTCAAGTGCGTGTACACAAATCACTATGGCCCTATCAAACGGTGCTCATCAAGGGGAAAAGGTATTGCCTAACCCGCATGGGATTTGGACTTAATGTTGCGCCATCAATTATGCAAATGATTGTTGACACCATTCTGACTAAAGATGAGTGCATTCAGCGGGCAACGTCTGCATATATTGATGACGTGTACGTGGACGAGGAAATTGTATCTGCGGCGCGCGTGAGGGAGCATCTCTACAACTTTGGCCTTCTCAGCAAGGAACCGGAAAGGCTACGAGATGGCGCACGGGTACTTGGTTTGCAGGTCTGGGAGGAAGATGACGTTCTGTACTGGAAACGAGGAAATGAAACCCCGGACATGCCTTGTATTGTTACACGACGAAACGTATTTTCCTTGTGCGGAAAGTTAGTTGGACACCTTCCTGTCGGCGGCTGGCTTCGTGTTGCGGTGGCATTTATTAAGCGAAGAGCCTCCGACGTCACAACTGGATGGGATGACGAAACTCATGACGTCCCTCTCAATACAATGCTCAAAGAAGTCCTCACCAGGGTGCACAAGGAAGACCCAACGCGAGGCAGATGGTGCGTCGACAGCCAGAACCTTAGTGTGTGGGTTGATGCAAGCTCTCTCGCCATTGGTGTATCGGTGGTCCATGATGGAATGGTGGTGGAAGACGCTTGCTGGTTACGCCCAGAAAAGGACTCCCAGCACATAAACCTGGCAGAACTTGATGCGGTTATCAAGGGGATAAACTTGGCAATCCTTTGGAAGACGACCACCATGCGACTATTCACGGATTCTGCTTGCGTCCATAAGTGGATTTCAGATACTCTCACCGGGAGGGCCAGAATACGAACCAAAGCCACGAGCGAGATGCTCATCCGACGGCGGCTCGACACGATCATGAAGCTGGTGAACGAATATGCGCTGTCAATAGAGGTGTCCCTGGTCAAATCCAGCCTGAACAAAGCAGATTGTTTGACGAGAGTACCTCAAAGATGGCTTGATGCCATAAGAAAGACTATTGAACCCATGCAGCCCGCCTGCGCCGCTTCCATGAGCCCCGTTCGATCTAATACCATCAAAGAAGTCCACCAACAAACCGGGCACCCTGGGGTCAAGCGGACCCTATATTTCGCTAAGTTGGTTGAACCAAGAGTACAAAATGCAGACGTCAGGAAAGTGGTCAAAGATTGTATAGCATGCCAATCCATTGATCCAGCACCCGTTCGCTGGGAGAAAGGAAAGCTGGTAGTGGAAAGCCATTGGAACCGGCTGGCGATGGATATTACTCACCACAACGGTGAGGATTTCTTGACTCTCATTGATTGCGGTCCATCTAGGTTTGCGATATGGCGCATGCTGCGCCGGCAGGATGCAGCCAGCATCATCCGTCAGTTAAACAATATTTTTCTTGAACGTGGCCCCCCAACGGAGATATTAACCGACAATGGCGCTGCATTCACTAGTGAGCAGTTCAGAAAGTTTGCTGATGGCTGGGGAGTACACCTGAGGTTTCGATGCGCCCACGTACCGAGTGGAAATGGGGTCATCGAGCGGAATCACAGAACCGTCAAAACCATTGCGGCCAGGACGGGCTGCACGGTATTTGAGGCAGTCTACCTGTATAACGTAACCCCAAAGGATAATGTTTCACCCTCTACAGCGCCGGCTGACACCTTGCACAGGTATCACGTCAGGGTGAAAGGCATAGAGACTAACCCGCTGCCCGAACTGGAAGTAACCAAAGAGAAACTGAAAAAAGGGGATGTCGTCTGGACTAAGAACCCGCGCGGCAAGTGTACGACGAAATACGGAGTTGGACGCGTCACCGAGGTAATCAGCCCACAGGCGGTGCGAGTCGACGGTATGCCCCGTCACATTAGGGACCTACGGTTAGCAACGCAATCATCACTGAACGACAAGAGCGAGTCGGAGTCAGAGAGCAGTGAGGCATCGCTCTGGCTTGCAGCAGCCCCATCGGACAGTGACTCGGATATCAGCAGTATCCCAGCGGACGCGATGTTTCTCGACCCTCAGACCGCGGACGAGAGCACGAGCGAAGATGAGGCTTGCGTTGTCCCCCTCCGAAGAAGCAACCGGCGAAGGCGATCTAGGCCTCCCTGCCATCTCTGTGATCATGAGATCAGGGGGGAGTGTAGGGAACATGAACATGAAGAGGGCTTACTTGCGAAACGTCCTCGGGTTTGCTTGTCCTGTGCGCTGCGAGTGAAAGAAAGAAAGAAGGAAAGAAATCCAACATGGCGTCCCTGAATGTTTATTACATACAGTTCACGCAAAATCTCGCAAAGTCTCACTGCACGTATGGAAATTAGGTGTGACTGGATATTATAAAAAGCGAGTCTCGTACCGTCTCAGAAAAAACGGAGTGTGCGAAGCGAGTGCACGTGTCGAGCAGTAAGAGCTGCTTTGGAGGTTAACAGTGACTTGCGACCTACGGTGTTATTTCATAAACCAAATCAAATTGTGTCCGACTCAGACTCTTCTAGCGAATAAGGACAATGTGCGAAGCGTCAAACACGAGAGAAATCTAAAAAAAAACAACACAACTATTTTTTGCAAGGATGACGCTAGAACAAAAACAAGTTAGATTTCAAGTCAACTGTGGTGCTACTGTTAATGTAATTACACTGAAATACATACGCGATGTAAGTCTGCAACCACATCTAAGAAATTACAGATGTGGGATACAACCGATCTGGTACCGCTCTGCAGATGCAAGATTACATCGCGGAACCCCAAAAACACAAAAAGTTCACTGTTGAGTTCACGGTGGTTAAAGTGAACGTAATCCCATTGCTAGGAAAACGGGCGAGTCAACAGATGAACTTAATAACAGAACATAATGACAACATCGCTAATGTTCACCCAGACCCAGTCTGTGAGCGACTGATGACAGAGTGCTCGGACGTTTTTAACGGCGAACTGGGGTCACTGCTAGGTCAAGTGCACTTACAAGTAGACCCCACCATAACACCCAATACTGTCTCAGGCGGACGTATACCAGTATCGATGATTCTTCGAGTGAACGAGGAATTAAAAAAGTTAGAAAACCTCGGAGTTATCACTTCTATCGACGAACTAACCGACTGGAATAGTCGAATGATTATCACTACAAAGAAGTCAGGGGATATCCGAATCTGCATCAATCCAAGACCGTTAACCAAATAGACAGGTCAATATACTGTCAGAGCACCCCTACCCCAAAGAAAGTGTGACATTTTAATTTTGGTGTTTTTTTTTTAGGCTGGACCTAGTCTAGAACATACAAGAATTAACAAGATCCGAGTATGGAAATGTATCAAATTTCGAATATGACTTGTTTTGGTTTACAAGTCATTTTCCATTTACATGTGAAGCACTAAGTCGGTCAGTTTTCATGATAAATCAATAAATCTAGGAGTTTACTTGTTTTCAGGGTCAATCTTTCACAGGAAAAGGGTTATCAGTGATCTCAAATATTTATACCATATCTAGGGGTACCCGACCCTTAAACCCCTCACTACATCCACATTGGTACCCGTACCCCTGAAGCTCTTATTGCATTAACTGAGGTTCACAAACAGGCATATGAGTGACTATTTTTATATGGGTGCCAGTGGTGAATTATTACTTTCCGCAATAAATCGGGCATCTTATCTCCGTATAGAAATGAAATTGTTTTATGGGGTATTAAATTCTTGAGAAAACAACTGAAAAACCCAAAGAGACCACGTTTTACCCTATCAAAATCTGCCCTCACAAACAATGCACTAACTCCATATACTAATGCACATATATGTTCCTATATTGTCAGGGGGCAAACATGAGTTCAACCGCCAGTAAAGAAACTTGTTCTTTATGCGAACATGATTTGGACTGTGATGAGACCCGAGTGCTTCGAGAAAAGGGTGCTGTAGTAGTCAACCGAACAAGTAACGAAAGAGGTGTCAAAGTCATTGTTGAAGCCGGAACTAATGTTCACATGAACAGAAAGGACATTACTTTAGCCTAAAAAGGATGATTCTGCTCGGCCAGTAAAAAAATGCGCTCGTGTTTCTCTGAGACGATATGACAGTAAAACGCATAGCCTTTTTCTGTGGAACTGATACTACGAAAAAAGATTATAAACGAAAAAGTGAGGGAAAGATTTGCTATGTGAAAACTGATGCATTTGCTAGAACTATCCTCATTCATTACAAAACAAGAGGGAATGAGTTGGCCTCTGCTGTTTAAGGTCGGATCAAATATTTTGGTAATGATCTTCATGCTGCAGACTGTGTACCACTAGTTATGTAACGTAAATTTCAATATAATGCAAGGCATTTAAAGAAAGTTAACGTCAGTTGAATTAAGAAAACGACGAAAAAGTGGAGGACCAAACAGGATGAAACATTCGAAAGGTGTGTATTCTTAGAGAAAAACGATGATGAACAGATAACGATATAGGACCTTGTCGCTTAAATGGGAGAATACTTACGAGGTAGTAAATCAACGGAATATGGAAATCAGTAATTCAAGGAAAAGCTGATAAGTCGATATGGAATCTCTTTATTTTAACGAGGATGTCTATGCTGACGCGAACTGTTCTAGTCACAGAGCACAATGTACTTGATGGAGGATCTCTTCTTCACCGTTTGAAATTGAAGGAGGGAGTATCTACAGCTCGATTGCAAATGATTATGCCTCATTAACTGTTGAACACTATGGGAGAGCAACTGTCGTGTTTGATGGTTATGAAGTTTAACCAAGTATAAAGGACTGTACTCATCATCAACGAAGTCAGATGCAAGAAAAGTGAATATTACCAAAATTTGCTGGGAAAAAGAACTTCTTGTCAAATGTGTCAAACAAGCAGGCGTTATCCAGAGGATCATGGAAAGAATACGGCAGAAAAGCTGTGACGTTATTCAAGCGGGAGATGCCGATGTTGAGATTGCAAAGGCAGTCATCAATGTCTGCTTTCAAATCAACCACCCTCATTGGAGAAGACACGAACCTTCTCTTGCTCGTCCGTGAATGTTTCTAAATTTACTGCACTTATTTTTTGCTCTGACAAGCTGAAATCCTACATCTACAATGTCAAGGTCCTCAAGCAGGTGCTTTGCGACGCAGTTTGTAATGATCTGTTGTTCCTGCCTTTACGGGATTCGATTCGATGTCCAGGCTATTCAGAATAGGAAAGACGTTGATGTACCAACAAGTCGTCAAGAGAGAAAAAAACATTTACAGACTGTTTAAAAGCATGTTTTCCAAAGGAAAGAAAGTATGTTGTGGAAACCAATGGTTGTAAGGCACTGGTAGCTTTGTTCAATGCGGATATACCAAAACTCCCTGGCATCTATTAGATACAATATGCTCTAAAACATATTTTCATATTTATAACCTGTTTCTCGCCTTTTTTACATTCTCTTCGCCCCTTGTTCCTTTCAATTATTTTTTCTGGCTACCTTTTCTCTCAGAATCTTAATACTTTTATGCTCCATATTTTCGTTCTCCTGCAAAATTACCTTTTTACCCAATCAATTCCCCCTTGTCCTTCCTTGGTTTTTAGCATGAGGACGGGTGATTCCCTTTTTCTTTAAAACGATTTTACAGTTTGATTTTGTCTGATAGTATTTAAAAAAATAAATCATCAACGTTTTTTTAGACAAGTCAAAAATATTTTTAATACCATGTTTTTGATTTACATAATTTTGAAAAGAACATTAAAAAGCAGATTTATTTTTATTTGTTTCTATATTTAACAAAATTGATCTCATAAATATAAAATGTAATTCCACAAAAATGTCATCATAAAATTGATGTAAAATAATTAAAAGTCAAATTTCATTAAGCACTGATATAATCTTTGTATACAATAATTAAAAACGATATTCTATTAGACAATAAGAGACCAGCTGTAAGTTTAGTATTTCAATTGTACTAGGAGGTACGGGTCGATTTCGTCTCCGAATAAAACTTTCTTTAATTACAGACAATCAAACAATAATTATTTTTTCATACACATTAAATAAATAGGAATGAAAAATACCCGGATTCTATCTAATATATATACAAAATGATTCGCAACTTATTATCCACTTTTCCTAGTATTATGTACATATAGAAAATTTTCTAAAATGTATTGAAATAAATTTTCGTAACAGTAAAAATCTATGAAAGGAAGTAAAAAGAAAAAATTAATTATAAAGAAAAATTATGCATTTTGGGGCATGTTATTTTTATTTCTGTGGGAAAGTATTAAAATAATATTCGGAGATATGATTTCCGAAGTTATCTTTTCATTTCATTAATTAAAAAAATATTTCCGAAAGGGCGAACTCAAATTTTTTTTAAGATGTTAAAAGTAACTTTATTTTCCAGTTATTCAAACGAATTTCATCTGTAAACTTTCTCCACATTTTTACTTAATTTAAAATTGTTTTTAGGTTTGCATTGAGTTAATATTGTCAAGACTCCAATTGGTTTTGTATGTCAGCTCTTACTCATATGAACTAATAAAGTCTGATTTCTTTGAAAAAAGATCAAAATATTTTCTTAAAATATAATTTACATCCGGTTTGTATTCACACGTGTTAACAGCGTATTTAAATGTACAAGTAGAGACACATACTACACAAAAATATTATTTATTTCTTAAAATTTTATGTTATATTTGTCTTTACTACCAAATCCCAGACATTCACCGGATTTGGAGACATCATTCCACGATTACAGCGTTTTAATGCAATGTTTTGGACATTTATAAGATACATACTTCACGAAAAAGTGGGGTTTCTACAGTATTATGTTTAAGTGAAAAATAGCAACATATTCACATTTATGTTTCTATCAAGTACACTTGCATATGAGCTAAAAGATATTAGTTATCCCATATGTTGTTTCATTCTAAATGAACTAAATACTTTGAGAATATTATTACTCTTAAGCATCAGCCTATTGGATTTGTCTAAAAAACGAGCCATATATTTACAGGAATATAGTTTATATTTAGTATATATACAGCTGTGCTTTAACATACTATATCTGTGTAAAAGGTAAAAGCAATGCATTCACAAAAATATTGTTTTGTTTACAGTCGTTTTCATGCTATATATTTGATTTCTTTTAAAACAAAGACACAAATATTAACAAGAGTATGGTTTATCTCCAGTATGCATACGCATGTGTCGTAACATATTGTGTTTCCTTGTAAAAGAAGATCCACATACTTCACAAGAATATGGTTTCTCTCCAGTATGTGTTCGCATATGTCGCATCATACTCTGTTTATGTGTAAAAGAAGAACCACATACATCACAAGAATATGGTTTCTCTCCAGTATGTGTTCGCATATGTTGCATCATATGCTGTTTATGTGTAAATGAAGAAAAACATACGTCACAAGAATATGGTTTCTCTCCAGTATGTGTTCGCATATGTTGCATCACATATTGTTTAGTTGTAAAATAAGAGAAACACACTTCACAAGAATACGGTTTCTCTCCAGTATGTGTTCGCATATGTTGCAACATATTTTTTTCTGTGTAAAAAACGAGCCACATACTTCACAAGAGTATGGTTTCTCTCCAGTATGTGTTCGCATATGTTGCAACATATTCTGTTTATGTTGAAAAGAAGAACCACATACCTCACAAGAATATGGTTTCTCTCCAGTATGCGTTCGCATATGTTGCAACATATGTTGTTTCTGTGTAAAAGATGAGGCACATACTTCACAAGAATAGGGTTTCTCTCCAGTATGTGTTCGCATATGTTGCAACATATTCTGTTTGTGTGTAAAACAAGAACCACATACGTCACAAGAATATGGTTTCTCTCCAGAATGTATTCGCATATGTTGAAACATATATTGTTTCCGTGTAAAAGAAGAGCCACATACTTCACAAGAATATGGTTTCTCTCCAGTATGTGTTCGCATATGTTGCAACATATGTTGTTTCTGTATAAAAGTAGAGCAACAAATATCACAAGAATATGGTTTCTCTCCAGTATGCATCAGCATATGTCGCAACATATTTTGATTCTGTGTAAAAGAAGATCCACATACCTCACAAGAATATGGTTTTTCTCCAGTATGCGTCCGCATATGTTGAAACACACTTTGTTTAGTTGTAAAAGTAGAGCCACATACTTCACAAAAATATGGTTTTTCCTCAGTATGCGTCGGAATATGTTGCAACATTTTTTGTTTAATTGTAAAATAAGAAACACAAAGCTATAATTAAGGTTTTTTTCCATTAGCAATGTCTGTGTCTTTTTTATATTTTAAATACATGAAATTGGACTTTGCGACAAGTACTTAATTATTTCATAAAAGTAGTTAGAAGACAAATACATATACACATGACAAGAAAGTGTTTTCCAATATGTTATCACAAAGTTCCATTTAATTAAAGAATAAAAATTGGTAGAGTTCACAAGTATATTATTTCTATCGTTTTCTGCTTTTAACTCTGGGGAATTTGCATCGAGAAATTCCAGAATATATTTCCGCAAGACATTTCCATATTTCAAGTCACCAAATCAATTAAATTCTAATAACACTTATTTTTCTTATGACTGCTGGATATTCTGCAAATATGAAAAGAAAATTAAAAGATAAATTTCAAGAAAAGATAAAGGAACGTAAATCTATTAAAATCTCCTAATACATTATTTTATTTGATTGTTGGAGTTTCTGCAAATGTAAAAAAATTAAATACATTTCAATTAAAAATATTAATGTTTATACATGTTCTTTACAAACAAATAATATTTTGAATATGTTGAGCAGATGACGAAACGGTCATTATGAAATAACCAAATTACTAATACGTAAATCGATGCAAATCTAAGTCAACATTTGTTTTTTACTTGATTTTTGGAGTTTCAGCAAATAGAAAGAATCTAGAAGACATATTTCATAGAAATATATTAATTTTTATACATGTTCTGTGCTAAGAAAATTATTTTTAAAATGTTGAGAGATTACGTAATAGTTATTATTAAATGACTAAATTAGTAATAGGTTTCATAATTGCGGGGTAAAAGTTATGTACACTTTTATGAAGAAGTTCCCACATTAATTATTGATTAAACTAAAAATAGAAGTCGAACATTTGTTGCAAAACTTATACATTAATAACATAGATAGCGTTACTTTTTTTACATAATATGGCACTAAAAATCAAAAACCTTTTATTAATATGATCCGAAATGTGATAAATGTGCTTTTATAATTCACAGAATTTTTATGGTTTAAAAAAAGAAAAAAATAACTTGAATAATATTTAAGAAACATTTATTCTTTATTGAGGACGTTAAAAAGTTATAATCCCATGTTGTTTGCAACTTTTGTTTGACTAATATGTCTTAATGTATGTAATATTGTTTTATTATTATTTGAACTCAGCAAAAATATATGAATGGGCAACTTTTGTTTGACTAATATTTCTTAATGTATGTAATAATTTTTTTATTTTAACTCAGCAAAAATATATGAATGGGCAAATTTTGCTGAGAATCGCTATCTGACTTACCAGATTAAGCCATGGAATTTACAAACATATCTGATGTGCGAGAATTCGTTCAGCAAATTATTCTATAACTATTTGAAAATACAAAGAAATTGGAGAATATATGAAAATCACCAAAATTACCTACAAAGTGTTGATATGCCATAAAACATAACGACAGGACACATTTATCTTTTTCACATATGGCATAAAATATTTAATTATTTTATATACTAATTGTACCGAATAAGGTTATATGTTTGAATATGATTTTGAATAAACCAAAATAGAATAAAATGTTATTTCAAGCAACAATAAAGACATCAAGCTGGAAGATGTACCAGTCATATCTTATTCAGTAAACAACATTCAGTGGAAGATTTTAAAAATGTAAGAACAAATATTGTCAGAAGAAAAAGGAAATATCCAAGCAGTTGAACAATTTCTTCCATATCCACTAGATAAAAAAGTAAATGTAACGATATACTCGAAACATGATTAATGTCCTTGAATGAATTAAATTTAACCATTTAAAAATGCATTAATTCTTGTGAAACAGCATTTCAATAAAATTTTGAAAAAAACATTTTTTTTTAAATGCACTGTCATTTTTTATAAAAAATAAATCTTTTTTGCTCCTCGGCCTTTTGGCCGGGATCAAAGTGTAGTATCTGTTCTATAGACTGGTATTGTCTTGGCCTTCACCGCTTGATTTACACCGGTCTATGGATCTGTCTTGTGCAGTTCTAGGAGGTCCACCCTCCTAGGCTTCGCCTCCCCTCTTTGGGGATGAGTAAGTTTATTGCTTACTGCCTGAGGCGCCCCTACCGGGGAATGCCGACGGGGCTGCCCACGCAATTTTTACTGGCCAGAGTGCTCACCTCTCGGGCGCTGGCTATTTCAAACCCCACTTTCTAGACCCGACTTTGTGTCACATCTTACTTGTGGGAGTAAGATAAAAAAAAACTGGCCTTGTCCCTAACTCCTGGCGAGGAGTAAATAAATACTGTGGTTTTAATAAAAAGTAAAAAACAAACATAAGCCATAACATTTTTAATTTAATTTGAAAAAATATTAAATTTATTTATGACAATGTGTTTTTGCATGACGAAATATTTAGTATTTAATAAGACTCGTTTTCTGTATTTCCAGTCTGATAAAATTATATTTAATATGTATGAATTGTTTGACATTTGGTGATTAACTTATTGTTTAAGGAAAGCTTAATCACTTCGGTTATACATGTAGACACAATGTTGTCTTTTTTCATTAGTTTCATATCATTTTGTAACTGATGAAGAAAGTAGTCATGCTTTACATGTCAGTCACGTGTCATTGAAAACAAGTTATTACTAGCATTGGAAGTAATAAATATTTAAGTAAGATATGATCGACATTACTGTTAAAAGAAGGGTTGAAAGTGATGATTAAATGAGGACTGGAAATACATTCGGTAACAAAGAATTAAAAGCAATTACAGTTGAAGGAAGACTTGAAAGCAATTACGGTTGAAGGAAGACTTGAAAGCAATTACGGTTGAAGGAAGACTTGAAAGAAATTACGGTTGGAGGAAGATGTAAAACGATTAAAGTTGAAATAGTTTTACTTGCAAATATTACAATTGATCTCATTAGCATGATGACAGACAACATTGACTTTAAGCTGATAGCATAGACTCGTATTTTGGACCTCAACCAATCCATCATTTTTTGATAAGCCAGTTATTGTGTGTTTGTGGCTGTTTGAGCACTTGTCGTCATAGAGTCTGATTTACATGCAGAGTTCAACTGGCCACGATATAATGAAAGTGAGTAGAAGGAAGGTACCCAGCAAGCTGTGAAAATATGTATAATGCCGTAACAGTCAAGAGACAGTTAAACAAAGTGAAAGCAATGGATAAATAATTGTTGGTTTGGTCTCTATGACAAACAAAACTTGAGCTCCCGAAATTGCTACTTTCGCTGAAGGCTGTTGTCAAGCAGAACAAATAAAAAGTGTGCTGTTTTATGGACTACTAGAAGCTCAACCTTCATTTTGATGGATACAGTGCTAGCACTGATTTTATGCCAGTAAACTAAGAGAAAATTGACGATGATGATAAAACATTGTGCGGCTAGATCTGCCAAGCTAATAGTGCCCGTAAACGAGCCACTTTAGATCAGAGCATTGTTGACCATGGCAGAAGGTACTGCTTATCGAGGGTGAGATTTTCTCTGAACGTGACTCCAAATAAAAAATGGCAATCTCGGAATATGTCCACATCATATATGAAAGTGTCACATCTGAAACCAATATTTCTGAACACTTGTCGCACTTATTTGCTCAAATTCGGCGATTTGATGTTATTTTATTTTTGAAACGAACTTCCAGACATCACAAACATTATTACCAAGAGGAAGGTGTTTTCTATCTGTGAGAACTCAGTGTGCATCTTCCTACCTTCGAGTATCCGTCGGCATACTCAGCAAAAGGCAAGCGCATTGTAAAAAGTATCGGATGACTGGATGGATAATCCTTCACTGATATATGCTAATGGAGACCATCAATACGATACGAAAAGCCAATCTATGTAAAGAGAATAGAAAGTAAACTCTAGCAAAGGTTTTTGGAGGCAATTAGAAGGAAGTCAGAGCCTGTGTTGCAGATAAATGTCGCTGCCATTGACGCCATTAGCTGAGACAAATATGAGTAATCCATTCGAACAGTGGCCACTTTGGAACAAAATGGATGATAAACTTCAAGAAGATCGCCGCTACTATGAGAAAAATCGAATTGGAATCTGCAATTCCATTTTGGTGATAGTGTATATCCATTTATCCAGTGCGAATTTGATTGAATCTTTTGATTGAATCTCTTTGTAACATATACGGGGTGTTTGTACAATCAATTATATAACTTCGAGATTATCTTCTATGTGTGTGGGTTGCTTTTGTAATACTCAAATTCATAACAAAGTTTTGTATTATTGTTACCTCTTATCAGGGTGCTCACTACATCACATTCATGAATTGTTGGCACACAACGTTTGTAGTCTGGTGACTCTTATGGTGAGAGAATTATGTTGCCTTAGTAAAGTGTCTCAATTGAATTTTATTGAAGAATGACTTACCCAAAGAATGCTGTCAGATAACAGCAGTACAAGTTATTCGATCACTGCAGACACTGAAGATGTGTTCCATTGTATGTCTGGGATTTCCACAATGGCAGTTGTTTTTTGTTGCTGGTTTCCATATTGTCTCCAACATTTGCACTTGCTCGATTCCAGATCACTTAGTCATTCCTTGCGAGATCCGTTCTCTGTGGAACATGTTCTCTGGGTTCTTGGTTAGCTTCATTTAAGTAGTCATTCCAGTCATTTCATCTGCACATTTCCTGATGAGTAAGGACCGTAAAACATAAATGATGTATCTAATAAGTCGGTTTCATGTTTGCAAAACATGAAAAAAAGAACACAGAAAATGTCAGGGTGCTTTCTCCCTAGAAACAATAGCATAACTCCAAACAATATAAGCATTTGTATTTATTTCCCCCCAGACAAGGGACAAGCTAGATACAAGGTCTGTTTTATTGTGAGAGATATCCAGCTAACTTAAAATCTACTCAGTGGAAAGCATTTCTCCTCCTCTGACTGAGGGCACAACAGATACCACACTTATATCCTAGTCAAAATGTATGGCTTCAAACCCACCACAAATAATATTTTGAAAAACAATTATTTTAACTTGTTATCAAAAAGGTATCGAAAACAGCAGCACTCTATAACAAAGAGTTTAGGAAGAGCAAAACACAAAAGTAACGTTGTGTACATGGACAATTGGTGGTGGGGGAGGGTATAGTTTGTCTTTAGTTAAATATTACGTTTCACTAAGAAAAATTGCTACTCGTACAGTAATGCTGGGGAATAAAATGAAGTTTTTTGGTGAAAAAAGTGAATATATGTCATCTTTTGAAAAGTATAGAAGAAGCAATTAGATTGTTTGATGACAAGACAAAACATACCTTCATTTCAGCATAAAATTTACTCTAAGAGTAGGATGTTGATCGAGAATGTGGAGATCTTGTCCAGACCATAATTCGACATTGCCTAATAATTTAGAGATAGTAATTAAGACTCTCAAATAATCATCAAATTCACTTAATAAAATGTTTATGTGCTTTAACTTAGAAAATTGTGTTTTTTTTTCTTTACATAAAAGCTGCAAATTACGTTTTCAAAGAATAAAAATTAAATTAAACTGAAAAAGGACAATTGGTGTTACTGTCACTTTTTCAGTTTACCTGTCTATACATCGTAATGGGATTTTGGGGGTACTTGTACAGCTTTTGATAAAATGGCAAATGTAAATAAATAGGTTAAAATGGCACAAGGAAATATATGGATGAATATCTCACAATGAGTTTACTAAAATATTGGTTATAATACATGAAGGAGATACATGAGACGTTTATCAAATTAAAAGAAAATCTATCAAAATTCCCCACCCCCTCCCAATGATATTTTTCTTTTTAGGCAATTACTTCTGAACACACTGAAAAACTTGGGAAACACAATTATAAGTAAAAGAGAAACAGTTGACTTGATGATGGCTTCCGACCTTGAAATCGGAAACCGACAAGTGGTGTTCATCAGAAAACAGTCCCCCATCATTTCCGTAAGATTTAAGTGGGAGGATTTATATTTCACTTGTTTGAATACGTGGGAATCAGATTTGCAGTCGAATAAAAACCAATTGTTCAGGAATATTCTGTATTGCATACGTTATTACTATGATGTTTAATATATTTTAATTTTGTTACATTTTTATTTATGAAACAAAAACTGTTAAACTATTAAAAAAATAAAGTATTTCAAAATATTTAAAAAGGATAACCAATAATTTATTGAAAACAAATGTGTTGATATTTATTGTGTGTAAGTGTATTGTTTAATGTTGTTTATTTTTAGTCGTTTTTTTTGTTGTTATTTGATATAAAAGGAAGTTTTTTTTCCAATGTAAAGTATTTCTTCTTCATTTCTCAGAAGAGAAAGATGTTTTTTTTCTTTAGCTTAAGAAAAAGAAGTTTGTATCTTTTTGTGTGAAAATGTTTTTAGTGTTTTTTTCCGTTTAGTTTAATGAAAGGATTTTTAGGCAGGAGAGGCTCGTAAACTGGATGGAGAGGCTTGGCCTGTAGACACTATACAATTAAGGTTGGAGCGTGCTCCAGTTTTAATTGAAAATACAATTATGGTTGGAGCGTGCTCCAGTTTCTGTTTCATGAGCAAACGATTGCAATCTGGGTTCATTTGGAAATCTTTTCTAGTGGAGGTAGAGGCATGCCCAGAGGATGAGGAGGAAAGGCATGCCTAGAGGATGAGGAGGAAAGGCATAGCCACAACATCAAATGAACACCCACTTTTGAGCCAGTTTGTGCTCATGGATGTATGTAACCAAATTTTTTTTTAATATTTTAAAGGGAAATAAATATTTGTGGTAGATGGAAGGGTGTGTTTCTAAACTAATCTTTCATTTGGGGCTTACCATGAAATAACGTGTAAAAACAATATTCAATGCTTTAGCATACAATAAAACAAATATACAATAAAACAAATAGTGTAGAAAATATTAGAGGTGAAAACCTGTTTAGGAGGAGTAAAATGTTGGTTAAGTTAATTTTTAATAGGATTGTTGATTCCAAATAATTTGACAAATAATAGGGTGTGCCTTTTGACAAGAATTTATTTACCGAAAAAGTGTTGATTTTTTTTTATTGTGTTTATTTTTCTTGTGTGTATTGTTGTTTTTTGATTATTTGGATATATAAAGGAAGTTTTTTTTTCAATTTATTTAATGCAAAGTATTTTTTTCTTTGCACAAAAAAGGAACATGTTTTTTTCTTTTAAGTTAATAAAAATGTTTTTAGTTTTTTGCATGAAAATGTTTTAGTTTTCTTTTTACTTTTAGTTCAATTAAATATTTTTAAGGCAAACATGTAGAGGCTATATAATTAAGGTGGAAGCAGTTTCTGCTTCATGGGCAAACGAGTGCGATCTGGGTTCATTTGGGTAACTTTTTCGGCAGTGCTCAAAAGTGGGGTAAGCACAGAGGCATGCTTAGAGGATGAGAAGCAAATACATTTGACTTTCTCTATTTTGCTTACATCACGACTGTCAATTAATGGATGCATATTCAGAATTAGCACCAACATTACATATTGTTTCCACATGTTAGTTTCTTGTGGGAAGAGCAATTCCTTCCCAACACACACATTGTTTCTGGCACCAAAAAAATGTATTCTAAAACATTAAATATTTTTATTTTTTTACGCACTATATTTTATGTAGAAAAAATGCCCCCTTCCCACATTTTTGGAGGCAGCTACTACAAAACAAAAAACTTAGTTAACCCACACTTCCCTCCATCTCGCACAAATTCGGATTTCTCTCCAAAATATTTTAAAACATTTTATTACACATCTCTATTTATTCTTAAATGACCCGGAGGGTGAAGTATTATTTGGTAAAGAATAACAAAGGCTTGGATGAGGAGAGAATTTACGTACGTTTATTACGTGAGGTTATGGAGACGTTCGACCTCTAAGTAGTTCTTATGTATTAGTACGCAGATGGTTAGTATATAATATATCCTCCCTGTTTAGTAGTGTCCATATGAGTGTATGAGAGTCTGAATTGATATATTGATTAGGATAGAGTGATTATTTTTTATGTATTATTGTCTGTTTTGTAATTGTCTTGTAGTGCTGGTATTTGTTGAGTAGTCATAGATTATGTCTGCAATGTTTATGGTTGTATAGAGTCCTTGAATCTGGCTGGCATATTTATGACTCGTCCTGATTTAGTGTGGGTTGAGTTTCTTTGTATATGGTCTTCGTTTGGTGTGATTTCTCCATCATCGTGTGGGATGGTTGTTTGTTTCCTGCCGTCATTTGTATTGGGTTGGTCATTACATTATACCGTCCTTGATGTTTGATCAGCAAAGTGTACTTTCTTTCTTCACTGTTGGTATTGGTACAACACGTAGGTGAGTACGGGTACGGCGGAGTCTTGTTCCATTTGGAGTTTCCACAATGTAGCTCCTTGGGTTGCCATCCTTCTGGACGATGGTTCCAGGGTGCCACGTTTTGTCGTTTTTGTTTGTTATTGACACATGTTTCCCTGGATACAGTGGTTGTAGGTTTCTAGTGTATCTATTGAGATCGTGGTTTGTTTTCATTACTGTCGATCTTTCATATAGTTGTTGTCGGTGTTCTTCCTTTCCAGGCTCTACTCGGCTGGGTAGTGTAGTTGTTATAGGCCGTCCGAATAGTAGCTCAGCTGGTGATGGTAATTTGCTGTCTATAGGTGTTGCTCTGATCTGCAGTAATGCTATTTGGATGTCACCTTTATCCTTAAGGCATTTCTTGATTGTGGACTTAATGTGCCGCACATGTCTCTCAATGAATCCATTACTTCTAGCATAGTGGGGTGAGCTAGTGACATGCTTAATACCCCATGATGTGATAAATCTTTGGAAAGCTTGTCCTGTGTATTGTGGACCGTTGTCCATCATTATCTCATCAGGACGTCCGAATAGCGATGTGTAGCTTTTTATTTTGTCAGCAACTGCCTTGCTGGTTATTGGTGTTGGCATTTCGTCCACGACAGGGTATTTTGAGTATCTATCAACAGTTAACAGGAATTGCTGTCCATTGATCTCAAATAGGTCAGATGCGATATATTTCCATGGTCGTGATGGAATGTCGTGAGGTTCGAGTGGTTCTCGTCTGTTTGCATCTTGATGTTCTTGGCAGTGTAGGCATGATCGGCACATCTTCTCTATGTCCTTGTTGATATTTTGCTAATATACGCTTTCTTTGGCAAGGCGGCGGGTTTTCTCAATACCTTGATGTGCTTGATGGAGCTGGTACAGAATGTCATCTCTCATAGACTCTGGAATTAGAACTTGCTGTCCTTTGAAGAGTACTCCTGCTTCAACCGCTAGTTCATCTCGAAACGACCAATATGATCGAATGTCAGCTGGCACATCTCGGATAGTTTCTGGCCATCCTTGGAAGACAATTTCTTTGACAAGGTTCAAAGTTTTGTCTCTCGTTGTCTCACTGCATAGCAGTTCTCTTTTTTCTGTTGAGAAGTTGATGATCGTAATTGTATGGTGCTCCTCATCAGGTTCTGTATCTATCCCGTCGATTCTTTCGTCTAATTCGACTATTTTGTTGTTTTCTGGGTTGGGTAATTGACTTAGTGTGTCTGCAAGGATCATTTCTTTGCCAGGGCGGTAGATGACTCTGAAGTTGTAGCATTATATTTTTAACAGCATGTGCTGTAGACGCGGTGGTGCAGAATGCAGTGGTTTTGCACATATAGTGACTAATGGTTTGTGGTCCGTGATCACTGTGAATGTGTTTGCATACAGGTATGTGTGGTAACGTTGTATACCATGAACAATTGCTAGCATTTCACGTTCGATATTGCTATATCTAGACTGGCAGTCGGTCAACGTTTTGGACTCAAATGCCACTGGTTTGCCTTCCTGTATCAGTGTTACTCCCAGACCCCTATGTGAGGCGTCTACTTCCAGTGATATTGGTTTTGTTTGGTTGTAGTATGATAGGAGGTCATCAGCAGTGATCATATCTTTTAGGTCATCGTAGCATTTGTGATGATCTGGGTCCCACACCCATGGTGATTGTGATTTCAAAAGACCACGTAGTGGGTGTGCTTTTTTACCAAAGTTTGGAATAGACTGGGAGAGGTAGTTCAGCATTCCCGGGAAGCGCTGTAGCTCATCTTTGCTTTGTGTATTTGCATCTTTTGTATGTCTCGTATTTTTACTGGGTCTGGCTTGATGCCGGTGAATGTGTATATATTACCGAAGAACGTTGTAGTGGGTTGTTTGATGACGCATTTTTCGCTGTTAAACACGAGGCCGGTTTCGGCTGCTTATATTATCAGGTTGTGGAGATTCTTGAAGTGTTCCACATCATTTTCCCCGTATACTGCTACATCATCTGTGATGCTAGCAACACCATCTAAACCTTCAAGAATTTGGTCCATCCTTACCTGGAATATATCCTGAGACACGCTTAGGCCAAATGGTAATCGTTTCCAGCAAACTCGCCCGAAAGGAGTCCTGCACGTGGTTAGCAACTGGGATTTTTCATCCAGGTGGACTGGCCAATACCCAGCTTTGGCATCAAGTTTGCTGAACACTTTTGCCTTTGCAAATTTCGGATTCAGCTCTTCAACTGTTGGTATTTTGTAGGGGCATCTTTTCAGACTGGAGTTTAGTTTCTGTGGGTCGATGCATATCCTAAGGGATCCGTCCTTTTTGTACGGAAGGCCAGGCTGGAGCACCAGTCTGTGTGCTCTTCTACCTTTTTTAGCACGTCTTGTTCTATCAGCTTTCCTATCTCTTGTTTCAGCTTGTCTTTGAGGTGGATTCTGCATTTGCGTGGGGGATCAATAAATGGTTCTGCATCCTCCTTTAGCAAAAGTTTTGCTGTACCACTGAAGTTGCCAATTCTGTCAAATTGTTCTCGGTAATGTTGCCTCAGTTGCTCAACGTTAGTGATGGGTGTAGGTGGTTGTCGCGATCTTGTGTTTCCGATAGTATCAATGTTTATTGTGAGAAGTTTGAGCTGCTCACTTGTAGACAGACCTACAACTGCGGGTCCAGGGGCATCGACAACATAAAATGTTGCAACTATCCATTTCGATGTTTTATATTGGCATGAGATATTGATAGTTCCCTTGCAGGTGATTGAGTCACCACTGTATGACGTGAGCTTTATATGTTCCGCTGGTCGAAGGATATTGAGAGCGATGTCATCTGTTCCATACATTTTTCGAAATGTTCTTAAAGGTAATGTGTTGCCTGATGCTCTTGAATCAATTTTCAAGCGGAGTGTGTGCGGCGAATTAAGGATATGTGGTGGTTTGATGTTTAGCGTTGTGTATGCTTAATCTCTGGGGTGTTTATTGATACTGTTCATGCACTTGGCGCTTACTGTAATGGAGTAGAAATGCTTGTGGTAGTTGTCACTGTCGCTTCCAGTTTCTATGTGGTCAATGTGATTTTTCCTTTCCATGTAGTTGGACTTTCTCGTTTGACTATGATGCTGGTTGTTGCGTGACTTGCTTCTGTGACCTCTGCTTTTGCTCTGATCTTGTTTTTGTTTTATTCTGCAGCATCTAGACCAGTGACCCTTGTTCCCGCATGCAGAACATTCGTCATGATAGGCTGGACATTGTCGCGGCTTGTGGCTTGTGTCACAGTTTTTGCATTTTCTGCCCCGGTTGATGCTGTGGATCTTTTCATATCGGGACACACCAAGTAGTTGCAGCTAATCGTTTCCTGCTGAGAGGGCTTCATATTTCCTGCCTTAAGCAAGGACATCACTTATTTTGAGACCTTTGGGTTTTCTGTATAGCTCATTTCGGAATGGATCATACGGTGTAGAGGCGCTTATCAGTTCGATAATACGCTCATGTAGTTCTTCCTCCGAGAAGTCAGACTTCAGCGCCAGTGTTCTGGCCCTGGTCACAAAATAGTCTAAGCTCTCACTTGGTTTTTGCTTATATTGCATTAGATGAAGTCTATGAATTCTGAAGTGCACGTTTGTGTTTAGTTGTGCTTCATAAAAATTCCAGAGATCTTGTGGTGACTTTTTTTGTTCATCAGTCAGACCACTGGCGTTTAGGCGTTTCAGTCCTTCATCACCTATGCCACGGCAGATTTTTCTGGCTTGTTTGTTTTGGTCTACGATCTCCTCATCTTCCAGATATAACGTCATTTTTTGTTTAAATAGCGATATCGCTTCACCAAGGTCAGGGTCAGACAAGTTCATCGTTGGTAAATGAGAAGCCATTAGTGATGTTGCGTCAACAGGTTGTTAAAGGTCAAGGTTGTTTTTCGATACCGCTGGACGGCTGCTCAGGTTAGTGTAGCAATCCGCGTTTTGTGAGTAGAAAAAATAGTTCCTCTTTCTTTAACTTGTTTTCACGTTAAACGAAAATTATTATAGTTCCTATCTTTGACAGGAAATTATCTAACATACAATTAAATTTTCGGGTCAAACTTTGCTATGACGAAGTATTTATAAAGAAATGTATTTCTTATACATTTGTACTTACGTACGACTGTTTTAGTTTGACGATTTAACAACAATGGCGTCGGTATTCATTCGAAACTATTCACACGTGTTGTGGACAAAGTCGCTTTTAAGACACTTCAGTCAAATGTTTCGATCCTATTAACAATGTTAAAGATTCGTCAGTCAAGTGCGAGGATCCTATTGAAAACATTAAGGACTCTTAAGTCAAGTGGTTGGAGTCTATTGAAAATGTTAAAGACTGTCCAGTCAAGTGTTAGGATCTTATTGAAAATGATAATGACTCGTCAGTCAAATGTTAAGATCCAATTGAAAATGTTAAAGACTCTAAAGTCAATTGTTTGTATCATAGAAAATGTTAAAACTCTTCAGCCCAATGTTGTGATCTTATAGAAAATGTTAAAGACTTTCCAGTCCAATCTTAAGATCCTATTAAAAACTTTTAAGATTATTCAGTCAAATGTTTAGATCTCATGGAAAACGTTAAAGACTCTTCAGTCAAATGTTTCGATCTTCTTAAAAATGTTTAAGATTCGTCAGTCAAGTGTTTGGATCTTATTGAAAATGTTAAAGACTCTTCATTAAACTGTTTTCATCATATTGATATTTTTCAAGATTCGTAATTCAAGTGTTTGAATCTAATTGGAAATTTTGAAGACTTTTCATTCAAGTGTTGGTATCTTATTGAAAATGTAACAGACTCTTCAGTTAAATGTGTTTATCCTATTAAAATCCTGCTGAAAAAGTTTAAGACTCTTCATATAAGTTTTGGATTTTCCTGAAAATGTTTAGTTTAGTGTTTGTACTTTATTTAAAATGTTTAAGACTCTTCACTCAAGTGTTATTTCTTATTGAAAATGTAATAGACTCTTCAGTTAAATGTGTTTATCCTATTAAAATCCTGCTGAAAAAGTTTAAGACTCTTCATATAAGTTTTGGATTTTCCTGAAAATGTTTAGTTTAGTGTTTGTACCTTATTTAAAATGTTTAAGACTCTTCACTCAAGTGTTATTTCTTATTGAAAATGTAATAGACTCTTCAGTCAAGTGTCTGTATCTTATTGAAAATGTTTAAGACTCTTCACTCAAGCGTTATTACTTTTAGAAAATGTAAGAGACTCTTCAGTCAAATGTTTGTACCTTATTGAAAATGTTTATGACTCTTCAGTCAAATGTTTGTACCTTATTGAAAATGTTTAAGACTCTTCACTCAAGTGTTATTAATTTTTGAAAATGTAAGAGACTCTTCAGTCAAATGTTTGTACCTTATTTAAAATGTTTAAGACTCTTCACCCAAGTGTTATTACTTTTTGAAAATGTTAATGACTCATCAGTCAAGTGTTTGTATCTTATTAAAAATGTTAATGACTCTTCAATAAAATGTTTAGATCCTATTGAAAATGTGAAAAATTCAACAGTCAAGTGTTAGGAAAATTTTAAAGATTCTTTACTCAAATGTTTGTATCTTATTGAAAACGTAAAAGACTTTTCAGTGAAGAGTTTGAATCTTATTTAAAATGTTAAAAACTCTTCAGTTAAATATTTGGATCCTATGTAAAATGTGAAAGATTCGACAGTCAAGTGTTTGAATCTTATTGAAAATGTTAAAGACTCTTCAGTCAAGTGTTTGGATCTTAATGAAAATGTTAAAGACTCTTCAGTCAAGTGTTTGGATCTTATTGAAAATGTTAAAGACTCTTCAGTCAAGTGGTTGAATCTTATTGAAAATGTTAAAGACTCTCCAGTCAAGTGGTTGAATCTTATTGAAAATGTTAAAGACTCTTCAGTCAAGTGTTTGGATCTCATTGAAAATGTTAAAGACTCTTCAGTCAAATGTTTAGATCCTATTGAAAATGTGAAAAATTGAACAGTCAAGTTGTTGAATCTTATTGAAAATGTTAAAGACTCTTAGTCAAGTGTTTGGATCTTATTGAAAATGTTAAAGACTCTTCAGTCTAGTGTTTGGATCTTATTGAAAATGTTAAAGACTCTTCAGTCAAGTGTTTGGATCCTATGTAAAATGTTAAAGACTCTTCAGTCAAGTGGTTGAATCTTATTGAAAATGTTAAAGACTCTTCAGTCAAGTGGTTGAATCTTATTGAAAATGTTAAAGACTCTTCAGTCAAGTGTTTGGATCTTATTGAAAATGTTAAAGACTCTTCAGTCAAGTGGTTGAATCTTATTGAAAATGTTAAAGACTCTTCAGTTTAGTGTTGTGATCTTATTGAAAATGTTAAAGACTCTTCAGTCAAGTGGTTGAATCTTATTGAAAATGTTAAAGACTCTTCAGTCAAGTGGTTGAATCTTATTGAAAATGTTAAAGACTCTTCAGTCAAGTGGTTGAAGCTTATTGAAAATGTTAAAGACTCTTCAGTCAAGTGGTTGAATCTTATTGAAAATGTTAAAGACTCTTCAGTCAAGTGGTTGAATCTTATTGAAAATGTTAAAGACTCTTCAGTCAAGTGGTTGAATCTTATTGAAAATGTTAAAGACTCTTCAGTCAAGTGTTTGGATCTTATTGAAAATGTTAAAGACTCTTCTGTCAAGTGGTCTAATCTTATTGAAAATGTTAAAGACTCTTCAGTCAAGTGTTTGGATCTTATTGAAAATGTTAAAGACTCTTCAGTCAAGTGGTTGAATCTTATTGAAAATGTTAAAGACTCTTCAGTCAAGTGGTTGAATCTTATTGAAAATGTTAAAGACTCTTCAGTCAAGTGGTTGAAGCTTATTGAAAATGTTAAAGACTCTTCAGTCAAGTGGTTGAATCTTATTGAAAATGTTAAAGACTATTCAGTCAAGTAGTTGAATCTTATTGAAAATGTTAAAGACTCTTCAATCAAGTGGTTGAATCTTATTGAAAATGTTAAAGACTCTTCAGTCAAGTGTTTGGATCTTATTGAAAATGTTAAAGACTCTTCAGTCAAGTGTTTGGATCCTATGTAAAATGTTAAAGACTCTTCAGTCAAGTGGTTGAATCTTATTGAAAATGTTAAAGACTCTTCAGTCAAGTGGTTGAATCTTATTGAAAATGTTAAAGACTCTTCAGTCAAGTGGTTGAATCTTATTGAAAATGTTAAAGACTCTTCAGTCAAGTGGTTGAATCTTATTGAAAATGTTAAAGACTCTTCAGTCAAGTGGTTGAATCTTATTGAAAATGTCAAAGACTCTTCAGTCAAGTGGTTGAATCTTATTGAAAATGTTAAAGACTCTTCAGTTAAGCTGTTGAAGCTTATTGAAAATGTTAAAGACTCTTTTGTCAAGTGGTTGAATCTTATTGAAAATGTTAAAGACTCTTCAGTCAAGTGGTTGAATCTTATTGAAAATGTTAAAGACTCTTCAGTCAAGTGGTTGAATCTTATTGAAAATGTTAAAGACTCTTCAGTAAAGTGTTTGGATCTTATTGAAAATGTTAAAGACTTTTCAGTCAAGTGGTGTAATCTTATTGAAAATGTTAAAGACTCTTCAGTCAAGTGTTTGGATCTTATTGAAAATGTTAAAGACTCTTCAGTCAAGTGGTTGAATTTTATTGAAAATGTTAAAGACTCTTCAGTCAAGTGGTTGAATCTTATTGAAAATGTTAAAGACTCTTCAGTCAAGTGTTTGGATCTTATTGAAAATGTTAAAGACTCTTCAGTCAAGTGGTTGAATCTTATTGAAAATGTTAAAGACTATTCAGTCAAGTAGTTGAATCTTATTGAAAATGTTAAAGACTCTTCAGTCAAGTGGTTGAATCTTATTGAAAATATTAAAGACTCTTCAGTCAAGTGTTTGGATCTTATTGAAAATGTTAAAGACTCTTCAGTCAAGTGGTTGAATCTTATTGAAAATGTTAAAGACTCTTCAGTCAAGTGGTTGAATTTTATTGAAAATGTTAAAGACTCTTCAGTCAAGTGGTTGAATCTTATTGAAAATGTTAAAGACTCTTCAGTCAAGTGATTGAATCTTATTGAAAATGTTAAAGACTCTTCAGTCAAGTGGTTGAAGCTTATTGAAAATGTTAAGGACTCTTCAGTCAAGTGGTTGAATCTTATTGAAAATGTTAAAGACTCATCAGTCAAGTGGTTGAATCTTATTGAAAATGTTAAAGACTCTTCAGTCAAGTGGTTGAATCTTATTGAAAATGTTAAAGACTCTTCAGTCAAGTGTTTGGATCTTATTGAAAATGTTAAAGACTCTTCAGTCAAGTGGTGTAATCTTATTGAAAATGTTAAAGACTCTTCAGTCTAGTGTTTGGATCTTATTGAAAATGTTAAAGACTCTTCAGTCAAGTAGTTGAATCCTATTGAAAATGTTAAAGACTCTTCAGTCAAGTGGTTGAATCTTATTGAAAATGTTAAAGACTCTTCAGTCAAGTGGTTGAATCTTATTGAAAATGTTAAAGACTCTTCAGTCAAGTGGTTGAAGCTTATTGGAAATGTTAAAGACTCTTCAGTCAAGTGGATGAATCTTATTGAAAATGTTAAAAACTCTTCAGTCAAGTGTTAGGATCTTATTGAAAATGTTAAAGACTCTTCAGTCAAGTGGTTGAATCTTATTGAAAATGTTAAAGACTCTTCAGTCAAGTGTTTGGATCTTATTGAAAATGTTAAAGACTCTTCAGTCAAGTGGTGTAATCTTATTGAAAATGTTTAAGACTCTTCAGTCTAGTGTTTGGATCTTATTGAAAATGTTAAAGACTCTTCAGTCAAGTAGTTGAATCCTATTGAAAATGTTAAAGACTCTTCAGTCAAGTGGTTGAATCTTATTGAAAATGTTAAAGACTCTTCAGTCAAGTGGTTGAATCTTATTGAAAATGTTAAAGACTCTTCAGTCAAGTGGTTGAAGCTTATTGGAAATGTTAAAGACTCTTCAGTCAAGTGGTTGAATCTTATGTAAAATGTTAAAAACTCTTCAGTCAAGTGTTAGGATCTTATTGAAAATGTTAAAGACTCTTCAGTCAAGTGTTTGGATCTTATTGAAAATGTTTAGGACTCTTCAGTCAAGTGTTTGGATCCTATGTAAAATGTTAAAGACTCTTCAGTCAAGTGTTTGGATCTTATTGAAAATGTTAAAGACTCTTCAGTCAAGTGGTTGAATCTTATTGTAATTAAGTCATTGAAAATGTTGAATCACTCGTCAGTAATGTTCTTATATCTGATTGAAAATGTTTAAGACTCTTTAATCACGTATTTTTATCTTATTGAAAATGTGTTGGGATCTTTATATGATCCTGCAAAATATGATATGCATATTTCCCTAGGTTTGGTAGATGAGGCTGCTAGGTCTAAAAGAGGAACATTGTCCCAAAATTCCAGTGTGTACGATCCATATAATGGTCTCTCGCGTTCAAGGGGAGATCACTTTTCAGTCGTGCATGGAATATTGAAGTGCAGTGGAATAAAACTTTGCTTTCCTATGCTCAGGAGATTTGGATAAAGATGGTTGTCGAGCTTGTTTCTTTGTACACCTTATGGTTTCTCACATTCGTAATTTAGATTTGATTGTATTTTGTGATGCTTCACAAAATGTTATGGTGCTGTTGCCTATAATTTCCAAGATGATTCACCAAATTTGCTATTCGCCAAGGCCAAGGTGGCACTTTTTACTAATAGGATTCTCTCCTCTGAGTCAATAAAAAAAGTCTTAGTAGTGGATGCTTAAGTAGTTATGCCATGTGTGCTGTCAGAAGCTATAAAATCTAAATGCTTTTTCATAAGAGACAAGTTGAAAGATATTTGTATTCGTCCATCCCCTGATGTCGGTGTGGATCTTACTGGCTTTTTGTGGATTCGAGAAATCCTTCTGAGATTCTAGCTCGGTTTCTTATTATCGAACCCGTAGGTGGGTTCATTATGCCTATCATAGAGCAATAAGTATATTTCAAATTTAATATCCCCTATTCCTTGTTGAGGGTTATCTCTGAAAAAGTTGGTCCTCAGTCAATGGAGGGAAAATTACTTTTTGTCCTCAGTCATTGGAGGAAAAATCCTTCTGAGGTAATTTGTTTTGTCCTTTTCCAGTGGCCTCTTTGGGAGCTGGATTCTTCCCCACACTAACACCGACCTTGTGTCTAGCTCTGCCCTTGTGGGGAGGCAAGTAACTAGGAACTTTGGAGAAAGTAACTAGAATTGGAAATATTATCATATCAGAACTTCCTGTTGATTTACTAACAGGTAATATCTTTTCACTATTCAAGACAGTGTTGTTGTTCTTGTGTTGTGGCCCTTGGTGGTTACCCGGTGAGGTCATGCAATGGCCTACCAGTAATTTTAGTCGTAATGTTATTTCTCTAAACGCCACCATTTATCCTCATTATGGTATTTCGGTATTTTGTATGCTAAAAAATATGTATTTGACATAAAATTGCGTCACAGATTGAACGTTTAAATAGTTTAATAAAAAGAGATCACTTGCTGATGTTTTTCTTATGTGGAAAAAGATGTTTCCATTTGTGTGTGTATTCTGTTAGAAATGGTATGGCCTTTTTTACTTCTATAAAAGATGGAATATTGATCTCTCATGAAATAAATTATGGAGATATTTTTCTTTTTTCTTTTTTGTCATAAGAGTTAGAGAATTTATTTTAAGAAAGTGGCCATGTTTCATTTTTATTGAAAATGCTCAGTGATTAGAAATGTTTGTAAGATTGTTTGTAACGAATTAAAGTTGTTGTTAAACCGCGCCTAAATTGTTGAGAGCAAATGAAGTAGAAGGGGGTGGGAGACTGTATGTCCTCATCTATTTGTATTGTAGATATCATTTTCGTTTTAATTTGATAAACTTCTTAATGTTTTCCCTTTACATATTTTATCAAATGTTTACCTATGCCATTGTAATCGTGGCATTTTTACCTACGCCATTGTTACCGTTCCATGTTATCGGCTGGGTTAAGTAAGTAGTAAGACAGAGAGAAGTATAGGATAAGTACCAAGGTTTATAGGCGGTCAAAATACATTCTCACTGAGTCATCGCCATGGGGCCGTAACTAATCCCCTCACCGGTGACTCGTCGGTGCAGTAACACTACATCCCCTTTTCGGTTGTAAAGTTCTTGACAAGGACAGTCTTTTAGGTGGTCGAACTTGTCGACCGCTTCTTGTATATTTCCCTTGGTCAGGACCTCTGGAACTCTCTAGTGGGATGTTTCTTTGGTTACCGGAGAAGATCTGTTGAGTCATCATCACAGCTATACATATATCCATATCGAGGGGAACGTGGTAAGGTGTTTGCTTCCTGTGGGGTAGCCACCTGAGAGAAGCTGGTTTCTCAGTTCCTTAGGCGCAGATTACTTTTGTTGCGTCGGTGTAGTCCTGAATCTGTCTTAACTAGAACTGACCTTGGTGACAGAGTTTTACTTACTACACCTGTACTGGTCTTAGGTATCTTGACCCAGAGTGGTTGTCCTTTTTCAAAGGCAGGACGATCTTTAGTCCGATGACGTTTGTCATAGTTTTGCTTTTGTCTGGCTTTGAGCCGGATGTCTGCCCTTCTATGTTCCTCGATGTTTTGTTGGACAAATTAATTTCTTTGAGGAATGGTAGGGATCCGCGTTCTTAGTTTTCTATTCATTAACAGCTCTGCAGGACTCTTGCCGTGTTGCAGAGGAGTACTGCGATAATTTAGCAGTGTTATGTATGGGTCACTTGCTTTCTTCAATAAGTTTTTTTATTGTCTGGACTGCACGTTCAGCTTCTCCGTTTCCTTGCGGATGATGGGGGCTACTTATGATGTGCAGGAAGTCAAAAAATTTTAAAAGTTCCTGAATGAACTAGAACTGAATTGGGGACCGTTGTCAGATATGATTGTCTCTGGGATCCCATGCCTAGCGAATATTGATTTGCAATGCTCTATTACGCTGGTTGAGGTGGTTGTCCGTAAATGGGCTATTTCAATCCACCTGGAAAAATAATCGACAATCAGAAGATATCGATGTCCCATGAATTCGAACAGATCAATTCATATTTTCTGCCATGGATATGCAGGTAATTTGGTGGGTTGTAGTGGTTCTGGTGGATATGTTCGTTCTTTTTCACAGATACCACATTTCCCAACGTTGTCTGCAATTTGTTTAGAGAGGCCAGGCCACCACACACTTTCGCGAGCTAGTGCTCGACATTTGACAATACCTTGGTGTCCCTCATGTAAACGCTCTAGAATATATTTTTGAAGTATATTAGGAATGACAAGTCGGCTCTGGTACATTAGAAGTCCCTGGTAAACTGCTAGGTCCTGGTTCAGGGTCCCACCTTGTTCTTTCGGGCCAGTTGTCCATCTCATAATATTTGATTACCTGACTGCAGACCTGGTCAGTATTTTGTTTAAGTCGGATATCCTCCAATCGTTTATCGCTCGCCGAGATATTTCCTATGACTGAGCGGATAAATGAGTCGGTCTCTGTCTCCTGCTGGATATCCTGTATAACGGGACTACTCCCAGGTGCTCGGGTCAAAGCGTCTGCTGTTGTGAGGTCTTTTCCCGCTGTGTATATGATCTCATAGGAGAATTTCATTAACCTCATGCGGAAACGTTGAATTCTTGGAGTCAATTCGTCGAGTCGCTTCGACTTCAACAGTGCCAACAGTGGATTGTGGTCTGTTTCGACCAAGTAGACCGCAAATTTTTCACAACACCAAGTGACTGCTAGTGCCTCCTTCTCAACCTGTGCATATCTCTGCTCTGTTTCTGTCAGAGATCGTGAAGCATAAAATACCGGTCTCCAGTCATTTTCTTGCTTCTGCAGTAGTACACCGGCTAGGCCATAGCTAGATGAATCTGCTGATACCATTGTCGGCTTGTTGGAACTGTAATGAGTCAGTACTGGTGCAGAACTCAGTTGCTTCTTCAGCGTCTGGAATGCTACTTTCTGAGGCTTATCCCAGATCCATTCTGACTCTTTCTTAAGAACCTCTCGGAGTGGTTTGGTGGTTTCGGCTAGATTCCTAGCAAATTTCCGACCTGGTTGGCCATGCCCAGTAAACGTCGGTATTCGGACACATTCCCAGGTTTTTCCTGAAGAACCGGTCCAGGATTACGGTCACATCTGCACCACATCTGCACCTGTATCCAGCCTAAAATTTATAATTTTGGTACAGGTCTTAGTGGTGACCTTAATTTTAGCCTGCCAATTTGTATTATCCTCAGTGGTAATTGTACCTATATTTTCGAGAGTGACAGAACCTAAAAAATGATTTTCTTCTTCCTCTCTTATTTCTCTAACCTTCACTTTATCGGTTCTGCAAAATTTTGCATAATGCCCTTTCTGCGAACAAATTCTGCAGTGTGCATCTTTTGCTGGGCAGTCATTTCTATTGTGGAATGGAAATTTCCCGCAGCGTGTGCATTTGCTAGGCATTTTCGATTTCGGATGTGGTTGTTTGGTGAAGTTTGTCTTGTAGGTTCGCTTCGTAACTCGGTTGATTTGAGGATCCGCTGCATCGGCACCGGAGGAAATGGTCTGCGTCTGTTGTTTCGAAGTTTCGTAGGCTCTACCTATTTGTAGGTACTTGTCTAGAGTAAGCTAAACAGACAGTAACTTTTCTCTGACGGTATCGCTTCGAACTACGACAACGACTTGGTTTCGAATAAGCCTATCCTGTAGCTGTCCGAAATTGCAGTTCTTTGCAAGTTGTCGAAGAGCAGCTATATAGGTCTCGATACCTTCCGATACTTCTTGCTTGCGAAGATGGAATGTATAGGATTCGTAAGCTTCGTGTGTTTCGCCCACGAAAAAATCCTCAAACTTCTTCATCACCTTCTCTAGGTCCGTCTTTTCTTCCTCAGAGTTAAACTTCAACCCTTCATATATATCGTAACTATCCTCCCCGATAGTTGCCAAAAATACCGATGTCTGATATGAAGTATCTGCTTCTTTAGACAATCTACTAGCGATCGAATAATTGAGAAAATTTCGTTTAAATTTTCGCCAGTTATTAGCAACATTTCCAACGAGAGTGATTCGTTCGGGGGTGGTATATTAGCAGAATATTGCTTTATGTCCGTTTGTAGTGTTTGGTAATAAACAACAGTCAATTGTGGTGGTTGTAAACATATCTTTATTTAACAAGAGTTATAACAACATGTGTGTATCAACGGTCGTAATCTCTCTATCTATGTCCCTAGCTATGTCGCTGCTGCTGCTGCTTCCTGCTCTCGTACCGATCACGTTGGTACGTGATCTTCGACACTACATCTTCCCTCTTTTTTTTTTATAAATTTATGTCACTATAAAGTATTCTTGCCACACTGGGGTGGATCTTACTCTAGGTGTTCTGATTGAACCACTAGGGGCAGTTAGGGCCGGTGTTAGGGGTTCTTGAGCAGTTTCCTTAGGGTCTGGACTGGAGATGGGAAGTGCATCGATTGGGTTGAGGTGTGTGTCTTCGATATCTGTTGTAGAAGTAGGGGGCCAGTGGGTTGTATCAGGGGGAGAGTAAACTGCTTTAGGGACGTCGGTGTAGTCAGGACTATACTGCATGTCGCCGGGTACCTTTTTTACATGGGCAGCGTTTCTCATTCTCACTTGGCCTTGGGGTTGTTGTATTAGAACAGCATTTCCCTTCTTTTCCACAACTTGATAGGGCTGAGACTCGAACCGAGCGTCCAGCTTGTTTGTTCTGTGTAAATTTTTACACAATACTGTGTCCCCTCTCTTGATCTGTTGGTCTCTGGCTCCTCTTCTCTGGTCAGCAGCTATGTTGCGTTTTAGTTTGTGTGTTTTTGTAGAAACAACAGACTTCAAAATGTCCCTTTTTCCCACAGATTCCACACTTGTGATGCTTGCTTCTAACACAATCTCTTGCAAAATGTCAATTCCCCCCACACTTATAACATGCAGATGACACATTGTGGCTTGGTTTAGGTTTTTGTCTGTCGCTTAATCTATTTATATCAGACGTACAAGTAGATCCTAAAATTAGGGCCTCTTTGTGGTGGTACGTCCCAATAATTTGGATGAGACGATCCAACGTCAAGTTGCTTTCACCATATAATTTGGCTTTTAGTTCCGCGTCCTTTATGTGAAGAAGGATCTTGTCTCTGACGAATTCGTTCGGTTCTGGAGTGAAACCGCACACCTTCGCCAAACTCTTTAAGCGAGTGATATAATTATTCACGGTTTCTCCCGTGTTTGGTTCAGACTCCCAAAATCTTGAACTCGCTTTAGGGATATTTTCCTTTAGAGCGAAATTTTTGTCAAACAGTTCTATAGCTGTTCGGAATACATCGACTCTTTCTTTATTAGCCTCGTGTCCGCCTTTTTGTTCGTCCGTGAAATTCGTCCAAATTTCACGCAGACCCTCGCCTCCTGTTAACAAAAGGATAGCTCTTTTTTGCTCAGAATTTATGACACCTGAAGCTAGTATGAAAATTTCCAGATCGGTTTTCCAATTTACCCATCTTTTATGTAAAGACTCTGGATCTCCGATCGTATCTAACGCACGTGGAGGGCTTAGCCCCCCCCCCCCCAATGTGAGGAATTTTGCCATATTGTTGTTTAAAAGGACAATAAGATGTGAATAACAAAAGGATTGTTATTTAAAGACAATAAATGTGATAACAAACGAATTACTTATATCTCGTTTTTTTTTCTGTACTTTTCCTTTGGAAGAAAAAAGTATATTTTTCTTTCTCTCTTGTAGCACGTGTGACCTCTTTTTTCGTGTTTTTTTTTTCGTAGAAAAGTTCGTTGTTTGCACTTTTTTTTGTAGATGTCTTTCTTTTCTTTTTTTTGTGTAGAATTTGATCTCATCGTCGTCGCCAGTTTGTGGCGTTTGGTAATAAACAACAGTCAATTGTGGTGGTTGTAAACATATCTTTATTTAACAAGGGTTATAACAACATGTGTGTATCAACGGTCGTAATCTCTCTATCTATGTCCCTAGCTATGTCGCTGCTGCTGCTGCTTCCTGCTCTCGTACCGATCACGTTGGTACGTGATCTTCGACACTACACCATGTGAGGCATTTTTCAAAAGTATACGATATATATGAAAAAAAAAAATTTCTGTACTTACTGTTCTTTCTTTTCTTACTTTTTTGTTTTTTGTTGGGACCGTTTTCCGTAAGTCGTTTGTTTATCGATAGTAGAATTTTCTTACTCTTAGATGATATGTTTTAAGATATCTTTGAAAAACCCTAAATTAAATTTATAACCTATTAAATTCAGAAACTATTTTATTACGATGTTAAAAAATTACTAAACATTTTAAATTAAAAAAAAATTCTCATTAAATTATTAAAAAAACCAACACTATTACAGTTTTTTTTTAATTAAATAAATAAATTTATTAAAATGTTTTAATCTAGTGTTCGTTTCGTTACTTCCGGTTGATGTGTAAGTCAACAAAATTGAAAACAAATAAGTTAAGTTGTTTCCTCAAGTGCACAAGTGACAAATATTTAATTGATTGAATAATATTTTTCCATGTTATCAAAGAGATCGACACAATTGCGAAATCGCTTTGTTTTATGTCTATTTAAATTTTCTGCGAACCTACATTTCAGGTCGCCATCTTGAATTTACACTTACACGCGTTTTAACTTTAACACCAACAGATCATTTTATTGTCGAAAGATTATTGTCGATTCTTTAAAGCAGCTTATGAAAACGTAAGTATTACTTAAATTTCTTTGTTTTACGATTTTCTAAAAGGTATGCTATGAATTTTCTAAAAATGAAAACAAAATGTTTTTTTATTCATATTAATTTGAGACTTTTCTATCATCATATTCGGGTGAAACAAACAAAAAAAAGTCGATGCCGAAAATCATAAACTTATTGATAGTGAAGCATGTAAAACTTCGGTTATAGTTGAAGTAAATATTCAGATACAATTAACTGTTTGAAGTGAAATGAAAAGCCTGTGAAAAGTGTTCCTTCGCATTATACTTTTAGTAATTATGCTATGATAATAATACATTTCATTAATAATTTAGATGTTTGGAAGAAAAAATAAAAATATGCTATAATAATAATAATAATAATAATAATAATAATAATAATAATAATGTGTTAAATTATTTTTTTAATGTTTTCACAAATTGTTTTTATTTATTTAATGTCTTTATAAACTCTTTTCGTTAAATAAATTCTTGGCCCTAAAAAAAACTATGTGTGGATTATAAGATTTTTCTCTGGAGTTGTTATTGTCACTTTTACTTAGCCAAAGACGATAATTTTTATTATCGTCATCGATTTTTTTTATTGGTAAGTTGTAGCTTATTTCAGAGTGAATTAAAACACTTCAAGTTTAGAAAAATACAAACCCGATATATATTAAAAATAGAAAAAAGTCTAAATTAGATAAGTAAAAATAATGCTCCTTTCCCAATTTTCTTGACTTGAAAAATTGAAAACCCAATCGGTTATATGTCTTGATTTACGCTAACTGGCCAGGGAGTGAGTGCTCATTTTATGTTTTATTCATATAAGAAAAGTGAACTCCCACTCTAAAATCGAAAATATTTATTTTTTTGTTACATATATTTCTTCAAGCTGTCTACATGTAATCGCCCCCCCCCCCCCTCCGCCACAAATAGAATCTGAATCTTTTTAGGGATTAAAAACAACGACGGATGTGATAATAAAAATTGCCCAGACATTGTTTCTTTTGCAAAAATTAAAATTATATTTTTATGATTTGTAAAAAAAGAATATATTATTATTATGCGTAGGTTACAAAAGATTCCCAGACAAAAAAACTCACTGGGCAAAAGTTTAAAATCAAACAAAAGTCAATCATAATAAAATAAATGAAATTTTACAAAAATATGAAACAATTGTATTTTTACATTAAATTTTAGATAATTAGTATTAATTTTTGCAAATGTTTTTTTATTTTTTATTACACATTTTAATTTTATTGAGAAATATGTGAGATTTCCTAATGAGAGATTTTGTGTGAAGTTAATGCTCAGAGTTTACTTTTTCAGTGAAAATGTTTGCTTTTAAGGTATGATACAATGGTTATATTCAAGACGATAACTGTTACAAATTTCGACCGGTGTTACAGCAAAAATAATCCCCATTATATTTTTGCCTGTTTTTATTATATATTTTCAAATAATAATTTATTTTCAACAAATTATTTACTTATTAATTATGTTTTTTTTTACAATTTTACAAACAATAAATCAAACGAATAGAAATATATTACAAAATTTTTCAATTTTATCATTTGTATAACAAATTAAACATCATAATAATGACGTATTGTCGTTTGTCTTCTGGTGGTTTTTGAAAATTATTCTTTTCAACAAATTGTTTTATCAACAAATAATAACATCAAATGTGATTTTGAAAGTTAAACTGAAGATTAAAAAAATCGTCAAAATGGAACTGGGCAAAAAATAATAGGGGCTTATTTTGCTGTAACACCGATCGAAATGTGTGACGTCACATAAGTCTGCCAAAACTCCATTATTATATTTAATGCAACATCTGACATTTTTAAAACGTAAAAATATTTTGACCATTATAAATTTGGGAGACTTTAAATTTTATTTTAATACCATTTTTTTGCTAAAACCAAATGAAATAGGAAAGATAATCCAATGATCTCTAAGTTAAGTGACGTTGAGCTTTACCAGAAGCAGTTGGGTAACCATTTGGGAATAGCCGGCACTATATATGAGAGAAGCGACATCTTCCAGCGAAATATACTGTCATGAAGATGTCTTTTACATGTATAACCTGTTAATTGATACGTGTGGACAGAGTGGAAAAAAACCCTTTCCCTGGGTGAAGTTTTTAATCATGTGTTGATGCTCGCTGGAGAGAGTATGGTACCGGTTTTTGTTTGTTAAATAGTAAAATATCTGTGATGTGTGCCACATTTGCCCCATTTATCAACATGTGAATATTATCTATGGATGCATGTGTCCAATCATGGGTGAACTGACCAAAGTTGCATAAAAAAACGTCTTATCATATAATACCTTTGACATATTACTCTACTTTGTTATTTCTCTCGGGGCAAAAAATGTTTGAGTTGTAGTCACTTGCCAGGACATTCTTGTGTACTTGCATCCGTGGAGAAATCTTTCTAAGTGTTTGTGATATTCTTGTTTTATGACATATGACTTGATTTGGTTGTGGCTGATTTGTTTGATATTGTTATTCATCAACCTTCATCAGTGTGGGGACTTCCTTCTGTTCCAAGTCTTCCATTTTTATTTTATCTAGGCGATATCTGCATGTTCAGTCTGTGGCCTAGTGTGTTTACTAAATGTTCCCAACAGCATGTGTATGAGAACTGCAACAGATGTCAGATTGTAACGAATGTCTACCATTAAGAATTTTATAGAATTTGTGTATGGGCTGACTTGCTACTGTATCTGAACAGATTAAAAAATCTTAGTCAATAAAGTGTGCTACTTCATTGTGTCACCTTTTGTTTCAGGTGTCTTTTGGCCATCGCTATGCCCTGTACTGATTGACTTTATCTTCTTCCATTTGTTAATTCAGTATTTGCCTTTGGGGACTGGGAAATGGTACTGTAGCATGCATAGCATCATTGCTAGAGACATATTTTATCTTTGATGGGCATGTTATGTGTCAATAGGGATCTAACTAAGCTATGATGGCAGAGGCTGTAATAGTCATCACTACTGTCCACTAGTATGGTGGGAGTAGTACACTGACTGTGCACTTTCGAATACTCATATTTCCAGGAACATATACTCCTCAGAATCGAACAGACGATATTGCTTCTGAAATACTGTGCAGAACTAGTTTTGTAGGTGCCACATGCGTCTATGACATTCTCATTCTGTATATATCTTAATATATTATATAGTGTTTTCCTTGAAGCTTGCAGAAATTCGTCAAAGTTATTTGAATATGCCCCAAAGTTTTTGGAATAGGAATTTAATGTTCGACAGTAGCATCAAAAGTTCCCTAAGGTTCTGTTATGTTGCAAGTTTTTTTTATTGTGTTTCTGTCTGGTAAAGACTTTTATATAGACTTGCACAAAAAGAAATTGACTGGTATTTGCCAGCATGTCATTAATGTCCTTATGTGCTGGAAGGAGTGACTTTGGTATGTCTTTTCATAGTTGTTTTTGTATGAGTATTTTATTCTCTATTATATTGACTCATTTTAAGCAGTATAAAGCTTCCTTCATAGGCTAAAATAAGCGGATTTTGACTGGCTGTTCAGGCTGAGATTTGTGAAATCATTTCTTGTAAGACACACCAGGGATAGTCATTTCTTGCCTGTGGGTGCAATGAACACGATTCTGTCTATTGTGATTGGGCTTAATTTAAGGTCTTGCTCGTATGTGGATTTTTACTGGCTGTTCAGACCGAGTTTTTGTAAAGTGTTAATGAAACAAAGTAGTGATCAAACTGATAGAAAACAGAAAGAGAGAGAGAGAGAGAGCACTATTTAACCGGTGCCAATAGACATTATATACAGCATAATCATGCTGGATAATATTCACCCTCCAAATTGCTAGGCCGAATAGGTGTGTCAACGTTATTTTGCCGTTGTCAAAAATTTGTATGTCAACGTTATTTTGCCGTATATATGTCAATGTGATTATGCTGTATATAATGTCTATTGGCACCGGTTAAATAGTGCTATGTGTCACATTCTGGTCATTGTCCTGTTTGACTCTGTTTTTAAGTCATGCTGGATAATATTTACCCTTCAGTTACCTCTGTCCAAACTGCCAGACCGTCTTTCTGGGACTCTCCTTGTACCATTGTTAAAATGTAAGATTTCTCTTTGAATATGATTATATTTTTATACTGATTAAGTGTTGTGTTACTCGTCGCTTCTAGATTGGACCGTATATAGATTCGTTAGGGTTGTGAACTCTGCACATATTATAGTGTGCAACATGCATCATTTGAACACATTGGCTGTAACCATCTGTATTCTGGCCATTTGTGTGCGAGAGGTATAGAACGCCCTATTTCTGAGTGTCAGCTTACAGTTGTTCATGTGTTCAATGGTTGGTTTTTGATGCAAATTGAAATGATAAAAAGGTTTTTAAAGTTGTTATCCGTTCCTGAATCCATATTTTGTCTTAGATGAAATATCAATAAACAAAACACCATGAAATACAAACAATAATATGTTATGGTTTTAAATAGATAAAGGTTTCGTGATTGAAATAAATAAAAATATCTCAAATTTTTGACATGGAAAGGAAGCATGCATGGCTTGGAATGAACAAAATCTCTGTGAATAAAAAACTATTCAAAATGTATTTATCTTTTGAAAGAGATGGGCGCTTGTCACTGAGGAATTAATATTTCTACAATTTGAAAGTCATCAAATATTTAATGGTTGAAATTTCGAAAAATGCAATGGTTTGCAAAATCGAGAGGACAGAAGTCTCTACTAGATTACAATGCTGGTTCTCTGATAGTTTACAATACAATGTTTGAAAACATCTTTTTCAAAGGTTGATTTCTACTCTTGGTTTAGACGATGCTTAGCGAATCTGATTACTTTGAGAATAGATAATAGGCCGACTCTCAATAGGGGGTTTCATTGCACTAAATTACTCAAACTTTCTGAGAGCTGAATCAAAAACCGCAATTTATTTTAGATGAGAATATATATAAGAGAAAAGCGGACGGATTTTCTTATATGCATTGAGCATCAGGTAATATCACCATCAACATTCGTCATTTCGTCTTTTCTTTTCTTTTAGAATAGATATAGAATTCTATCCTTTATGTCTCAACTATTGTGGCGGTTGTTATTTTAAAAGCTTTTATTATTGGAAATCTATAGTCTTTTCACCAAGAAGATTTCTGATTTACTATGCCAGATTTCTAAACAAGTGAAGTTGGTTTAGAATTGTCCATTTCTCTGATAAGACAGTTGGTTTCAGGCCAGAATAATGTGAATATTAATTATTTTTCATTGAAAATGAATGACAAAGTATTTCGTTTTTAAAAATTAATTGCATATAAATATAAAGTATGTTAAAATGTTTTGCTAACATATTTTCTTTATTTACAGATTGAAACTATTATAGAAAAGGATGGTAATTTTCTGTTCCACAAGAATTACGAAAAGTCTGCATCAATAAATAACTGCCATCTTATTTTTCTGTATGTAGGTTTATCATTATTTTCAAAGAATTGCTGTTTACAAATCCATGTAGATGCAGTTGGGAAAGAAATGAGAGTACAGACAGAGTGGGTGAATATCTTGTATCTTATAGGATGCTTCATCTCCATCAAAATCTTGTAGAAAATATCGATACTAACTCATTGAATGCATATTAGACTCATCAATGTTGATATCTGAAAGGAAGAATACAAAAGAATAGTGAATGCATATACTTGTCAATATGTAAAACTGAATTTTAAGTGAGTTCTACTTTCAAAAGAAATAAAAAGAAGACTCGCATGTGTCAAATAATATTAAATATTTTGGTGATTTGTATGTTCAGAGTCCTCGTCTGAAAAATCACATGTAAATACACAAAGGTGAAAAATCCTACCATTGTAACGTTTCTGAATTTGTATGTTCACACAGTTTCAATCTAAAAATTCACATGTGAATACACACCGGTGAGATGTTGTCTCAAGTACCAACACTAAGCTGGATACTCTAACCAGACTAGATGAGTTCTTGTCCTGGAATCCAGTAAGACTCAAAGACAACAAGAAACATATAATGTAACATAACAAACTGATTAATTAGAGAGAGGAAAATTGGTGTTCTTTACTTCTATGCAAATTCAACATTTGAGAGGTTAAAGTAAAGCTTTAATGGAACTCTCAGATATCTATGTATCTCATATAGAGATTTAGTGTTAGTTCAAGGAGAGGCCACTTGCTTTCTGAGAATTTACACTAAAGTAAAATGAACAAAAATGAGAAAAGATACTCTTGCAAAGTTTGTGGAACTGAATTTTCACGGAATGCTAAACTGACAGAACACATTCGAATACACACAGGTGAGAAACCCTATTCTTGTAAAGTTTGTGGAACTGCATTTTCACAAAATACAAGTTTGAAACGGCACATGCGAATACACACAGGTGAAAAACTCTATTCTTGCAAAGTTTGTGGAACTGCATTTTCACAACATTGCAATCTTAAAAGTCACATGCGAATACACACAGGTGAGAAACCATATTCTTGTGAAGTTTGTAGAACTACATTTTCATGCAGTTCTAATTTGAAAAAGCACATGCGAATACACACAGGTGAAAAACCGTATTCTTGCAAAGTTTGTGGAATTGCATTTTCACGGCATGCTAATCTGACAGAACACATTCGAATACACACAGGTGAGAAACCCTATTCTTGTAAAGTTTGTTGAACTGCATTTTCACAAAATACAAGTTTGAAACGGCACATACGAATACACACAGATGAAAAACTCTATTCTTGCAAAGTTTGTGGAACTGCATTTTCCCAGCATTGCAATCTTAAAACTCACATGCGAATACACACAGGTGAGAAACCATATTCTTGTGAAGTTTGTAGAACTAAATTTTCATGCAGTTCTTATTTGAAAAAGCACATGCGAATACACACAGGTGAAAAACCTTATTCTTGCAAAGTTTGTGGAATTGCATTTTCACAGAGTGTCAATCTGAAAAGTCACATGCGAATACACACGGGTGAAAAACGCTATTCTTGCAAAGTTTGTGGAATTGCATTTTCACTGAGTGCCAATCTGAAAAGTCACATGAGAATACACACAGGTGATACACCCTATTCTTGTAAAGTTTGTGGTACTGCATTTTCACAAAATACAAGTTTGAAACGGCACATGCGAATACACACAGATGAAAAACTCTATTCTTGAAAAGTTTGTGAAACTGCATTTTACCAGCATTGCAATCTTAAAACTCACATGCGAATACACACAGGTGAGAAACCATATTCTTGTGAAGTTTGTAGAACTAAATTTTCATGCAGTTCTTATTTGAAAAAGCACATGCGAATACACACAGGTGAAAAACCTTATTCTTGCAAAGTTTGTGGAATTGCATTTTCACAGAGTGCCAATCTGAAAAGTCACATGCGAATACACACTGGTGAAAAAGGAGAGACTGAAAAACACCATCAGCAGACTCCATGCAAAGTATCACACCACCAGCAGTGAGGAACTAAACAACGTTGTCAGGGAGCTGGAAGGCAAGATACCAGCACTTGCTAAAAGAATAAAAACCGAGGAAAATAAGAAAGCCCAGTCCCAGAACAAACAGTTTGAGGCAAACCCTAGAGTGTTCTATAGAACTCTAATAAGGGATACCATTACTGTAGAAAAACCACCTGAAGAACAAGACCTGGAGAACTACTGGCGACCCCTGTTTGAGTGTGAGGGACTATACAACCAAGAGGCCCAGTGGACTGGAGACATACAGAGGATAAATGAGACCAAGCCCACAATGCCGGAGCCAGTGATTACAACAGAAGCGACAAAAAAAACTAGCTCTGTTGTCAAACCACAAGAAACCTGGCATTGACAATGTCTCCAATTTTTGGTTTAAGCAGTTGACTGCACTCCATGGCCACTACAGTAAATGCTTCAACAAACTACTGAGGGGTGAAGAGGTAACACCACCATGGCTCACTAAGGGAGACACAAGCCTCATACCCAAAACAAAAGAGACACAATACCCAAATAAATACAGACCCATATGCTGTCTCAGTACCACCTACAAGCTCTTTACTGGCCTGGTAGCCGATAGCATCTACGACCATATCTCCTCTGGAAACTACCTAGAAGATCAACAAGCTTGCTGTAGGAGACGATGCTTTGGTACCAAGGACCAGTTATTGATTGACAAAACAATTTTAGAGGAGTGTAGGAAGCGGCATAGAAACCTGAGCATGGCATGGATTGATTATCAGAAGGCCTATGACAGCGTGCCCCACTAATAGCTACTACGGTGCCTTGACATGTATAATATCAACCCAATAATTAAAAAAAACAATGACAGCCCACATAAAAATGTGGCAAACCAACTAAGCCACAGCCATGGAAAGCTTACCAGCCCTAACATTAATATCAGAAGGGGAATCTTCCAAGGTAACAGCCAATCCCCGTTGCTCTTCTGCATGGCAATAGACCCACTTAGTAAGCTTCTCAACAACAGGGGAGAGGCCTACAACCTGGGCCAGGGACGCCAGAGAGATCCATCCAAGAAAATCAACCACCTTCTCTTCATGGATGACCTTAAGCTGTATGCGAGCTCTGACACTGAATTGCAGCAGCTCCTGCAGGTTGTACACACATTTTCGAAAGACATTGGAATGAAATTTGGCTTGGATAAATGCGCCAAGTGCTCCCTCAGGGCTGGGAATAAGATTCAGACAGACAATCTACAGCTAGATGAGGAAAATGAGATACGAGATCTCGAAGAGCAGGAGTCCTATAAATACCTTGGAATTGAGGAAAATGACACCATCCAACATGCCAGGATGAGAGAGAAAATTGGCAGAGAGTATGTACGCCGTGTCAGAAAGATCTGCAAAACACAGCTTACGAACAAAAATAAAATAACTGCTATCAACCAACTTGCAATGCCAGTAATTACGTACAGCTTTGGCATCATTGATTGGCCTCAACAAACCATCAACAGGCTAGATGTAAAGACTCGAAAAATGTTAACCCTTCATAGGGTCATCTATAGAAATCAGTGTCTGCCAAGACTGTACTTGCCCAGAAGAGAGGGAGGATTGGGTCTATCAGAAATAAACCACCAGCACAGAGCCACTATTGTCAGCATTGGCCAGTACCTAAGAAGCTTCTTAAACCCCAGCCTAGCAATGGTACGTACGTGAACACCAAGATTCAAGAGCCAGCAAAACAAATTCCATCACAAAGTTGGCCAAGCATTTTGGACAAGGCTGTCATATAGATGAGGCAGAAACACCAAACAATCCTGCCACAGAGATAGCCCAAAAGAGCCACAAGAGATACACCCAGACTTTTAAGAACAGGTGCATTGATGAGTGGTCAGGACAGAAACGTGCCACATACTTCCTCGATGAACTATCCAAGGACTATTGATAAGGAAGGGTCCTTGGACTGGCTAAGAAGGGGAGGCCTCCACTACGACCAGGAGAGGCTTATAATGGCCGCACAAGACCAGGGCCTGATGACAAATGCGTTTAAAAAGATGGCTGGTCTCAGTCAGGACAACAAGTGCAGGTTTTGCCACACTGAAGTGGAGAGTGTGAGCCACCTGATATCGAGTTGCAAAATCATGTTGGCAGATGGCTCCTATACAGCACGACATAATAGAGTGTGCAAATACCTCCACTGGACCATCTGTAAGAAACTGAATATCAGATGTAGCAGCAGGCACTGGGAACATCTACCTGAGAGAACTGTGGGGAATGAGACATACACCATCCATTATGACCATGAAATCCCCACAGCTGGAAAACGCAGCTGTCAAACCTGACATTGTAATATGGAACAAGAGAGAGAGAGTTGCAACTTTGGTTGAGGTCAGTGTTCCTAGTGATGGGGGTCTAAATAGAACTGAAAGGGAGAAAATAACAAAATATCAGGGTCTAATGTATGATATGAAAAGAAACTGGAACCTCAAAGAGATCTCTATCATTCCAGTTATAATAGGAGCCACTGGACTCATGAAGAACAACTTGAAAAAGTATTTATCAAGTATACCTGGTGAACCAAGTGCAAGAGAAATCCAAACAACTGCACTCAAGGGAACAGCCAGAATCCTGAAAAGAGCTCTCGGTTGGAGTCTGTAAATAGCGGGTGATCGTATGGCATTTGGAAGAATTCCCCGTCCCCAGCAAATGAATGAAAAGAAAAATAAAATAAAAAGTGAAAAACCCTATTCTTGCCAAGTTTGTGGAACTGCATTTTCACAACATTCCCATTTGAAAGCTCACATGCGAACACACACAGGTTTGAAATAATATTCTTGTAAAGTTTGTAGAACTAAATTTTCACTCAGTTCCACTTTGAAAAAGCACATGCGAAGATGGCCATTACACTGCCCACCACAACAAAGTATGTAAATACCTACATTGGAAGATCCTCGGAGAGATGCAGCTTGAAAGATCACTGAAAATCTGGGAACATGAACCCCCACCCATAACATCGAATGGAAAAGTGACAATGTTCTATGATAAAGACATACAGGCGGAAAGATACATAAAAGACAAGGCCATCAAACCAGACATTGTCATCCGGAACAAACCAGAAAAAACTGCTCTCATCATTGATGTAACCATCCCAAATGACTATGGCCTCAATAGAGTCGAACGGGAAAAATAACAAAATACCAAGATCTCAAAAATGATTTTAAAATAACATGGTCCCTCGATAAAATAAACATCATTTAGGTTGTAGTGGGGAGCAACCGGTCTATTGAAAAAAAATCTAAGTAAATACTTAGAAACAATCCCGGGAAAACCAAACTGTAGGGAAGTAGAGATAGCAGCCCTAAAAGGAACAACATCTATCCTTAAGAGAGCCCAATGATATAAATTTTACTCATAGGGAAATCAAATCTTAGCCTAAAGAGTAGGCCCCTTGATCTCTTTAGATAAACTAAATTAAAATGAAAACAAAAGGGAAAAATCTTAAAAAGATCTCTGGAATGTCTGAAATAGCCGGTGAATGTCTGGCATCCGGTAGGATGCCTCATCTCCAGCAAAAACAGAAAGATAAGAAAAATAAATTTAAAAAAAAAAAAGTGATCAACCTTATTCCGTCACAGTTTGTAGAACTACATTTCCACAATTTAAAAATTCACATGAGAATACACACAGGTCTTTCTGTACAGGGGTTTGACAGAGACTCTGACATGAGGATACTTTCTTACTTGAGGAAACTCTGACCAATTATTCAAAACAAATGGTGTGCTGCCTCCTCAAGCCATCTAGCACGTCTCCCAAAGAGAGCAGCTTCGAATAAACAATTAGAAGCCGTTAACAATGAGGAAATGAATAATTAAAAAAATATGAATAAAAACAAAAATAAATACAGGCAGGCCAGCACCCAGGATAAAAAGGTCCCATACACCAGGTGGGAAGATGAAAGCAATGGTGTAAACCTTCCTTCCTCTTGAAATGGTGCTCCAGCCAATACAGAGGGCAACCAGGGTCAGCCATCAGGCCGTGAGACAAAAGGTTCTGCCCCCCCCCCCCATCCCCATCAAATGCACCAACAGAAAAAGAAGCATAAGAGGCTTAAAAGCCAAACCATGGACTGTTGCACAAAAGAACGTGCTATTGTTTTGCTACCAATACTCAAAGTTTGAAAAGTGGAGCAAAACATCCAATGAGATTCTAGCTGATAAGATCCAAGAATCTATCCTCCCCAAAGAAGAAAAATCACCGGTTACCCGCCTACGATCGCTTGTTTCCCACAATTCCCATAATCGTCCAAAACACCACACCACAGATACAGCAGAAACCACATTACCATTCACCCTAAATGAAGCTGTCAAACTATCTGTGTTCATGACAACCCACCATAAAGCCACATTAACACCAGAATCTCCTTTAGCAAGGGGTTGCCCGACAAGTATACCACCACCATCAGATGTCTATTAGAACCAGATGATAACCCCTCATTGAACCTAAGTTCTTCTTCACCGCTATCACCGAGGCCACTGGTAACACCTGAATCCCCATCGTTACATCAAAAAGTACTGGAACCAGATGATGAGCAATTGGCCTTGGAAGAAGAGCTTGGGAATACACTTAATGAAGTCCAGATGATGAGGCTGTCGGAAAGACCTCAACTGCCATAAAATCCAAGCCTCAAGAGCTACCAAGGCAGTAATACAATACATAAACATCGCTCTCCAAAGACTTGTTCCATCCAACATATCCCTCACGAAGCTAAATCAAATTACATATGCTGCAGGACTTTACATCGTTAGGAAAACACTCCCACAATTCAAAAAGCAATGAGAGTCCAAAGCACGAGTCACAATATCACCGTAGAAACTGAAGCTCCAGAAACAACTTAACCTTTGCAGAAAAGAAGGGTCTCAAATTAAACAATTCCTTGCTGCTACTACAGTGCGGGGACGGCTGAGAGACACCATCTGCAGACAGTTTGAAATACAACAAAAATGTAGAAGAAATTGTAAACGTTGCAAGGGAACTTGAAGACAAAATCCCAGCACTTGCCAAAAGAATTAAAGAAAAGGATAACACGCACAGGGCGAAAGTTGAGAACAGACAGTTCAAAAAGAATACACGACTATTCTACCGAAATTTGGTTGGAGAGAAGATAACGGTGGAAAAGCCACCAGAAGAGAAGGAGCTAGAGAACTACTGGAGGCCTTTGTTTGAAACCAAGAGTCCAAGTGGATTTCAGATATAGCTCGAAGTAATAAAAGCAAGCCAAAAATGTCAGAGCCAGAGATAACGTCTGGAATGATAAAACGAAAGTTGAATCAATTGCAGAATCACAAAAAACCTTACATAGACAATGCACGCGATTTCTGACTGGAAAAACTAACAGCACTTCATAGCCATTATCGTAGCTGCTTCACTCAACTTTTGACGGCTTATGAGGGCACACCAGCATGGCTAGTAAAAGGTGATACGAACCTCATACCCAAAACGAGTGGGACACAAAACCCTACAAAATATAGTCCGATCTGCTGCCTCACTACAACCTACAAACTCTTGACTGGCCTGGTTGCAGACAGCATCTAACACCTCTCTTCTGGAGCATTCCTGGAAAAGAACAAGCAGGGTGAATAAGGAAGTGTTTAGGCACCAAGGATCAATTGTTGATAATAAGACCATCCTTGAGAACTGTAGGAAGAGGCAGAGAAATCTAAGCATGGCTTGGATTGATTACCAAAAGGCATACGATAGTGTACGCCACGCATGGCTCCTGCACTGCCGTGATCTATATAATATCCATCCAGTTATCAAGAAAACCATGGCAGTACAAATAAATATGTGGAAAAGAACTATGGCATTAAGACACAATAATGGAACAATAAAAATCCCTGACGTAAAGATCCGAAGAGGAATCTTCCAAGGAGATAGCTTATCTCCTCTACTCTTTTGCCTGTAAATTATTAAACAAAAACTAAAGTGCCTACAATCTGAGCCAGAGCCGCAAACAAGATCTAAACAAAAGAGTCAACCACTTGCTCTTCATGGATAACCTCAAGCTGTATGCTAGTTCAGATGCTGACTTAAGCCGACTCTTACAGGTTGTACATAGCTTCTCCAAAAATATTGAAATGAAGTTCAGCCTGGACAAATATGCCAAGTGCTTTCTCAGAGCTGGGAAGATTACAACGGAAAACATACAGCTTGATGAAGATACTGACATCAAATACCTTGAAGAACAGGAACAATACACACACCTTGGCATAGAAGTAAATGACTCAATTCAACATGCCAAGATGAGAGAAAAAATTGGCAGAGAATATATATGCCGTGTTAGAAAGATTTGCTAAACACGGCTTACAAACAAAAACAAAAAACTGCCATTAACCAATTAGCTATGCCAGCGATAACATACAGCTTTGGAATTATTGATTGGCTACAAAAGGACATTAATAGATTAGACACTGAAACAAGAAAAATGTTGACAATGTACAGGGTAATGTACAGAAACCAGTGTCTACCAAGGCTATATCTCCCAAGAGGAACAGGGGGTATGGGTCTCTCAGAAATTGGCCATCAACATTGAGCCACTATTGTGAGCACCGGCCAATATCTGATGAGCTCCCAGACCCAAACCTTATAGTCGTATGCCAAAATCCAGAAACCAGAGCAAGCAGAACAACCTCTATCACAAAACTGTCCAAACATTTTGGACAGGACTGTCTTACAAATGAGGCAGAAACAGACAACAATCTTGCCACAGAAATAGCTCGCAAAAGCCGTCAGAAATACACCAATACATTCCATTCCAGAAAACTGGAAGAATGTGCCAACCAACAACGTGCTAAGTATTTCCGAGTTGAATTATCCCAGGAATATATAGATAAGGAAGGCTCTGTAGACTGGCTGAAAAGAGGATATCTCCACTATTAGCAGGAGAGAATGATAATGGCTGCTCAAGATCAAGGCTTGATGAGCAATGACTTTAAATGGATGAGTGATCTCAGCAACAATAACAAGTGCAGGTTCTGCCACACAGAAGTAGAGAGCGTGAGCCACTTGACATCCAGTTGTAAGGTTCTCCTGGGGGATGGCTATTATACAATGCGACACAACGGAGTGTGTAAATATCTTCACTGGACTATTTGTAAAAAGTTGAATATCCAGTGTAGCAGCAAGTCCTGGAAGCATATATTAGAAAAAAACAGTTGGAAATAATTTATACACCATCTACTATGACTATGAAATCCCTACAGCTACATATCTAGAAAGCGGAGCTGTTAAACCTGACATCGTAATATGGGACAAAAGGAAGAAAGTACGAACCCTTGTTGAAGTCAGTGTCCTTAATGATGCAGGATTGAACAGAGCAGAAAGGTAAAAGATTACGAAATACCAAGGTCTTATGTACGACATGAACAGAAACTGGAATCTTAGGAAAATCTCCATAATACCAGTAATTATAGGAGCAACAGGACTAATGAAGAAGAATTTTAAGAGCTATCTGGCGATTATACCCGGGGAACCGAGTGCAAGAGAAATACAAACAACTGCATTTAAAGGGACGGTTAGAATCTTAAAACGATCTCTAGGCTGGAGTGTGTGAAATAGCCGGTGAATGTCTGGAATCCGGTAGGATTCCCATCTCCAGCAAAAACAGAAAGATAAGAAAAATTTAAAAAAATGAGAGAAACCATATTCTTGTGAAGTATTTGGCTCTTCTTTTAGAATGAAACACAATATGTTGCAACTTATGCAAACGCATCTGGAGAGAAACCATATTCTTGTGAAATATGTGGCTCTTCTTTTACAATTAAACATAATGTGTTGGAACATACGTGAACGCATACTGGAGCGAAACCATATTCGTGTGATGTATGTGCCTCTTTTACAAGGAAACAAAATATGGTACGACATAGGCGAATGCATACTAAAGCGAACTCTTGATCTTTGAGAACTTCAGATGAAATAAAATGAAACAAAGGTGGAAAATATATTCTTGTAAAGTATGTGGCTTTCTCTTTACAAAGAAACAACATATGTTGCGACATATGCAAACGCATACGTGAGAGAAGCAATATTTATGTAAAGTATATGGCTCTTTACACATTAAAAAACACATGTTGCGACTGAAGTAAAGTGAAACAAAAAAGAGAACACATACTGTATACAAACTATGCTTGTGCAGTATATTGCCGTTACCTTTTACACATACACTATATTAAAGAACATCCGAATACATACTACATAGAAACTATATTCCTCTGTGGTATGTATCTCTTTCTTTGTCAGACAAATCCTATATGCTAATGCTTATAAGAAACCATATTTAGTTCATTTCAAATGATACAGCATATGTTGCAACACAAGTGAACACATCAATGAGTAAAACTATATCATTTTGCCATGTGTGGTTCTTTTACATGAAAGCCACATGTGGTGCGGTATATGCGAACACATACTCGAGGGAAACTATTCTTTTTAAGTATGTGGCTCTTTTTTACACAAATATCGTATGTTACATCACACATAAGTAAATGTAAGACACTGTATTTTTGTATGTGTGGCTCTTTTTTTCACAAATATCGTATGTTACATCACACCTAAGTAAATGTAAGACACTGTATTTTTGTATGTGTGGCTCTTTTTTACACATATATCGTATGTTACATCACACCTAAGTAAATGTAAGACACTGTATTTTTGTATGTGTGCCTCTTTTTTACACAAATATTGTATGTTACATCACACCTAAGTAAATGTAAGACACTGTATTTTTGTATGTGTGGCTCTTTTTTTCACAAATATCGTATGTTACATCACACCTAAGTAAATGTAAGACACTGTATTTTTGTATGTGTGGCTCTTTTTTACACATATATCGTATGTTACATCACACCTAAGTAAATGTAAGACACTGTATTTTTGTATGTGTGCCTCTTTTTTACACAAATATTGTATGTTACATCACACCTAAGTAAATGTAAGACACTGTATTTTTGTATGTGTGGCTCTTTTTTACACAAATATCGTATGTTACATCACACCTAAGTAAATGTAAGACACTGCATTTTTGTATATGTGGCTCTTTTTTACACAAATATCGTATGTTACATCACACCTAAGTAAATGTAAGACACTGCATTTTTGTATATGTGGCTCTTTTATACACAAATATCGTATGTTACATCACACCTAAGTAAATGTAAGACACTGCATTTTTGTATATGTGGCTCTTTTTTACACAAATATCGTATGTTACATCACACCTAAGTAAATGTAAGACACTGTATTTTTGTATATGTGGCTCTTTTTTACACAAATATCGTATGTTACATCACACCTAAGTAAATGTAAGACACTGCATTTTTGTATATGTGGCTCTTTTTTACACAAATATCGTATGTTACATCACACCTAAGTAAATGTAAGACACTGCATTTTTGTATGTGTTGCTCTTTTATACACAAATATCGTATGTTACATCACACCTAAGTAAATGTAAGACACTGTATTTACGTATATGTGGCTCGATGTTTCAAAGAAATCATATAATGAGCATGGAGAAAATATATTTGTGAAGTATATTTATTTACACAAGATCATGAACATATTATTGTGAAGTATATGTTGTATCCCTTACACATACACCAGGATGGTGGATACACATGCGGATATATACTGATGATAAATTCCAATAATTATACGAGCAACTAGGATGATAAAAAATAGCTATAAATAATGATGTGGCAATGTACACGTTGCACCGAACATGACAGAGGTTCAAACAAGTGCACTTAAAGGGAGGGTTTTAATCCTAAAATGAATTCTCAGTGTCTCTGAAATAGCCGGTGAATGTCTGCCATCTGATTGATACCTCATCTATAGAAAAGAGAACAGAAAATTGAAAAAAAATGAGAAATACTATTTGTGTGACGTATGTGACTCTCCTCATACATTTTAATACATTTAATATTGACACGTGCCAACACATGCCGGGGAAATTTATATTCTTTGGAAATATTTTGATCTTTTTCTGACGTACAATACTCACTATGAATTAGACAATACAAATTAAATTCAAACGTAAAAAAAACATTTTTTAATAAAATAAACATGTGTAGAAATGTTTTAGAAAACATTTTGTTTAAAAAAAGGAAAATAAAATAACTTTCAACATCTTATAAAATATGAGAATGAGTTTTCGGACATACGTTTCAGAAATCAATTTTTTTTAATGAGAGAAAAATATGACTTCTAAAATCATATATCTGAGTTTTACTTTAATACTTTTCCAGAGAAATAAAATAATCTCACCCAAAATGCATTGAAGAAATCGTGCACTTTTTTTTGTATCTGTAAATTAATTTGTCTAATTATTTCCTTTCATACGATCTTTTGTTATAAAAATGTCACGCGATATTTTTAGAAAGATTTACTATTCGTACAATATACCTCTAAAAGTGGATTATTAGTTGTAAACCAAGTTGCCTATTATTGATATTGGATGGAACAAATATTTTTATTCGTTTTTGTTTAATTTGTATGAAAAATAATTACTTGTTTGATTGTCTTTAAGTTAATTAAATTTTATTCTGAGACGAAATCGATTTGAAATACTGCCATTCTAAACTTGTCCTTCCTATTAAAATGTGGATGCTGAGTTTAAAGCTGATCTCAAATTGGATAATGAAATATAACTTTTCATCACAGATAGCCCCCCCTCGTAAGTCTGAAAATAGAAGAAAAATAACAGCTTTATTGAAAGGGTTAAGACGATTAATCGAAATCATATTTTTACAATTGTTAAGCTCATTTTTAGTAATAAAGTCTGAAAATAGAAGAAAAATAACAGTTTTATTGAAAGTGTTAGGACGATTAATCGATATCATATTTTTACAATTGTTAAGCTCATGTTTAGTAATACAGTCTGAAAATAGAAGAAAAATAACAGTTTTATTGAAAGTGTTAGGACGATTAATCGATATCATATTTTTACAATTGCTAAGCTCATTTTTAGTAATAAAGTCTGAAAATAGAAGAAAAATAACAGTTTTATTGAAAGTGTTGGGACGATTAATCGATATCATATGTTTACAATTGTTAAGCTCATTTTTAGTAATAAAGTCTGAAAATAGAAGAAAAATAACAGTTTTATTGAAAGTGTTAGGACGATTAATCGATATCATATGTTTATAATTGTTAAGCTCATTTTTTAGTAATACAGTCTGAAAATAGAAGAAAAATAACAGTTTTATTGAAAGTGTTAGGACGATTAATCGATATCATATTTTTACAATTGTTAAGCTCATTTTTAGTAATAAAGTCTGAAAATAGAAGAACAATAACAGTTTTATTAAAAGTGTTAGGACGATTAATCGATATCATATGTGTATAATTGTTAAGCTCATTTTAAGTAATACAGTCTGAAAATAGAAGAAAAATAACAGTTTTATTAAAAGTGTTAGGACGATTAATCGATATCATATTTTTACAATTGTTAAGCTCATGTTTAGTAATAAAGTCTGAAAATAGAAGAAAAATAACAGTTTTATTGAAAGTGTTAGGACGATTAATCGATATCATATTTTTACAATTGTTAAGCTCATTTTTAGTAATAAAGTCTGAAAATAGAAGAAAAATAACAGTTTTATTGAAAGTGTTAGGACGATTAATCGATATCATATTTTTACAATTGTTAAGCTCATTTTTAGTAATACAGTCTGAAAATAGAAGAAAAATAACAGTTTTATTGAAAGTGTTAGGACGATTAATCGATATCATACGTTTATAATTGTTAAGCTCATTTTTAGTAATACAGTCTGAAAATAGAAGAAAAATAACAGTTTTATTGAAAGTGTTAGGACGATTAATCGATATCATATTTTTACAATTGTTAAGCTCATTTTTAGTAATAAAGTCTGAAAATAGAAGAAAAATAACAGTTTTATTGAAAGTGTTAGGACGATTAATCGCTATCATATTTTTACAATTGTTAAGCTCATTTTTAGTAATAAAGTCTGAAAATAGAAGAAAAATAACAGTTTTATTGAAAGTGTTAGGACGATTAATCGATATAATATTTTTACAATTGTTAAGCTCATTTTTAGTAATACAGTCTGAAAATAGAAGAAAAATAACAGTTTTATTGAAAGTGTTAGGACGATTAATCGATATCATACGTTTATAATTGTTAAGCTCATTTTTAGTAATACAGTCTGAAAATAGAAGAAAAATAACAGTTTTATTGAAAGTGTTAGGACGATTAATCGATATCATATTTTTACAATTGTTAAGCTCATTTTTAGTAATAAAGTCTGAAAATAGAAGAAAAATAACAGTTTTATTGAAAGTGTTAAGACGATTAATCGCTATCATAGTTTTACAATTGTTAAGCTCATTTTTAGTAATAAAGTCTGAAAATAGAAGAAAAATAAGTTTTATTGAAAGTGTTAGGACGATTAATCGATATCATATTTTTACAATTGTTGAGTTCATTTCTAGTAATAAAGTCTGAAAATAGAAGAAAAATAACAGTTTTATTGAAAGTGTTAGGACGATTAATCGATATCATATGTTTATAATTGTTAAGCTCATTTTTAGTAATACAGTCTGAAAATAGAAGAAAAATAACAGTTTTATTGAAAGTGTTACGACGATTAATCGATATCATATTTTTTACAATTGCTAAGCTCATTTTTAGTAATAAAGTCTGAAAATAGAAGAAAAATAACAGTTTTATTGAAAGTGTTAGGACGATTAATCGATATCATATTTTTACAATTGTTAAGCTCATTTTTAGTAATAAAGTCTGAAAATAGAAGAAAAATAACTGTTTTATTGAAAGTGTAAGGACGATTAATCGATATCATATGTTTATAATTGTTAAGCTCATTTTTAGTAATACAGTCTGAAAATAGAAGAAAAATAACAGTTTTATTGAAAGTGTTAGGACGATTAATCGATATCATATTTTTACAATTGTTAAGCTCATTTTTAGTAATATCGTCTGAAAATAGAAGAAAAATAACAGTTTTATTGAAAGTGTTAGGACGATTAATCGATATCATATTTTTACAATTGTTAAGCTCATTTTTAGTAATAAAGTCTGAAAATAGAAGATAAATAAAAGTTTTATTGAAAGTGTTAGGACGATTAATCGATATCATATTTTTACAATTGTTAAGCTCATTTTTAGTAATAAGTCTGAAAATAGAAGAAAAATAACAGTTTTATTGAAAGTGTTAGGACGATTAATCGATATCATATGTTTACAATTGTTAAGCTCATTTTTAGTAATAAAGTCTGAAAATAGAAGAAAAATAACAGTTTTATTGAATGTGTTAGGACGATTAATCGATATCATATTTTTACAATTGTTAAGCTCATTTTTAGTAATACAGTCTGAAAATAGAAGAAAAATAACAGTTTTATTGAAAGTGTTAGGACGATTAATCGATATCATATGTTTACAATTGTTAAGCTAATTTTTAGTAATAAAGTCTGAAAATAGAAGAAAAATAACAGTTTAATTGAAAGTGTTAGGACGATTAATCGATATCATATTTTTACAATTGTTAAGCTCATTTTTAGTAATACAGTCTGAAAATAGAAGAAAAATAACAGTTTTATTGAAAGTGTTAGGACGATTAATCGATATCATATGTTTATAATTGTTAAGCTCATTTTTAGTAATACAGTCTGAAAATAGAAGAAAAATAACAGTTTTATTGAAAGTGTTAGGACGATTAATCGATATCATATTTTTACAATTGTTAAGCTCATTTTTAGTGATACAGTCTGAAAATAGAAGAAAAATAACAGTTTTATTGAAAGTGTTAAGACGATTAATCGAAATCATATTTTTATAATTGTTAAGCTCATTTTTAGTAATACAGTCTGAAAATAGAAGAAAAATAACAGTTTTATTGAAAGTGTTAGGACGATTAATCGAAATCATATTTTTACAATTGTTAAGCTCATTTTTAGTAATAAAGTCTGAAAATAGAAGAAAAATAACAGTTTTATTGAAAGTGTTAGAACGATTAATCGATATCATATTTTTACATTTGTTAAGCTCATTTTTAGTAATAAAGTCTGAAAATAGAAGAAAAATAACAGTTTTATTGAAAGTGTTAGGACGATTAATCGATATCATATTTTTATAATTGTTAAGCTCATTTTTAGTAATACAGTCTGAAAATAGAAGAAAAATAACAGTTTTATTGAAAGTGTTAGGACGATTAATCGATATCATATGTTTATAATTGTTAAGCTCATTTTTAGTAATACAGTCTGAAAATAGAAGAAAAATAACAGTTTTATTGAAAGTGTTAAGACGATTAATCGAAATCATATTTTTACAATTGTTAAGCTCATTTTTAGTAATAAAGTCTGAAAATAGAAGAAAAATAACAGTTTAATTGAAAGTGTTAGGACGATTAATCGATATCATATTTTTACAATTGTTAAGCTCATTTTTAGTAATACAGTCTGAAAATAGAAGAAAAATAACAGTTTTATTGAAAGTGTTAGGACGATTAATCGATATCATATGTTTATAATTGTTAAGCTCATTTTTAGTAATACAGTCTGAAAATAGAAGAAAAATAACAGTTTTATTGAAAGTGTTAGGACGATTAATCGATATCATATTTTTACAATTGTTAAGCTCATTTTTAGTGATACAGTCTGAAAATAGAAGAAAAATAACAGTTTTATTGAAAGTGTTAAGACGATTAATCGAAATCATATTTTTATAATTGTTAAGCTCATTTTTAGTAATACAGTCTGAAAATAGAAGAAAAATAACAGTTTAATTGAAAGTGTTAGGACGATTAATCGATATCATATTTTTACAATTGTTAAGCTCATTTTTAGTAATACAGTCTGAAAATAGAAGAAAAATAACAGTTTTATTGAAAGTGTTAGGACGATTAATCGATATCATATGTTTATAATTGTTAAGCTCATTTTTAGTAATACAGTCTGAAAATAGAAGAAAAATAACAGTTTTATTGAAAGTGTTAGGACGATTAATCGATATCATATTTTTACAATTGTTAAGCTCATTTTTAGTGATACAGTCTGAAAATAGAAGAAAAATAACAGTTTTATTGAAAGTGTTAAGACGATTAATCGAAATCATATTTTTATAATTGTTAAGCTCATTTTTAGTAATACAGTCTGAAAATAGAAGAAAAATAACAGTTTTATTGAAAGTGTTAGGACGATTAATCGAAATCATATTTTTACAATTGTTAAGCTCATTTTTAGTAATAAAGTCTGAAAATAGAAGAAAAATAACAGTTTTATTGAAAGTGTTAGAACGATTAATCGATATCATATTTTTACATTTGTTAAGCTCATTTTTAGTAATAAAGTCTGAAAATAGAAGAAAAATAACAGTTTTATTGAAAGTGTTAGGACGATTAATCGATATCATATTTTTATAATTGTTAAGCTCATTTTTAGTAATACAGTCTGAAAATAGAAGAAAAATAACAGTTTTATTGAAAGTGTTAGGACGATTAATCGATATCATATGTTTATAATTGTTAAGCTCATTTTTAGTAATACAGTCTGAAAATAGAAGAAAAATAACAGTTTTATTGAAAGTGTTAAGACGATTAATCGAAATCATATTTTTACAATTGTTAAGCTCATTTTTAGTGATACAGTCTGAAAATAGAAGAAAAATAACAGTTTTATTGAAAGTGTTAAGACGATTAATCGAAATCATATTTTTATAATTGTTAAGCTCATTTTTAGTAATACAGTCTGAAAATAGAAGAAAAATAACAGTTTTATTGAAAGTGTTAGGACGATTAATCGAAATCATATTTTTACAATTGTTAAGCTCATTTTTAGTAATAAAGTCTGAAAATAGAAGAAAAATAACAGTTTTATTGAAAGTGTTAGAACGATTAATCGATATCATATTTTTACATTTGTTAAGCTCATTTTTAGTAATAAAGTCTGAAAATAGAAGAAAAATAACAGTTTTATTGAAAGTGTTAGGACGATTAATCGATATCATATTTTTATAATTGTTAAGCTCATTTTTAGTAATACAGTCTGAAAATAGAAGAAAAATAACAGTTTTATTGAAAGTGTTAGGACGATTAATCGATATCATATGTTTATAATTGTTAAGCTCATTTTTAGTAATACAGTCTGAAAATAGAAGAAAAATAACAGTTTTATTGAAAGTGTTAAGACGATTAATCGAAATCATATTTTTACAATTGTTAAGCTCATTTTTAGTAATAAAGTCTGAAAATAGAAGAAAAATAACAGTTTAATTGAAAGTGTTAGGACGATTAATCGATATCATATTTTTACAATTGTTAAGCTCATTTTTAGTAATACAGTCTGAAAATAGAAGAAAAATAACAGTTTTATTGAAAGTGTTAGGACGATTAATCGATATCATATGTTTATAATTGTTAAGCTCATTTTTAGTAATACAGTCTGAAAATAGAAGAAAAATAACAGTTTTATTGAAAGTGTTAGGACGATTAATCGATATCATATTTTTACAATTGTTAAGCTCATTTTTAGTGATACAGTCTGAAAATAGAAGAAAAATAACAGTTTTATTGAAAGTGTTAAGACGATTAATCGAAATCATATTTTTATAATTGTTAAGCTCATTTTTAGTAATACAGTCTGAAAATAGAAGAAAAATAACAGTTTTATTGAAAGTGTTAGGACGATTAATCGATATCATATTTTTACAATTGTTAAGCTCATTTTTAGTAATAAAGTCTGAAAATAGAAGAAAAATAACAGTTTTATTGAAAGTGTTAGGACGATTAATCGATATCATATTTTTACATTTGTTAAGCTCATTTTTAGTAATAAAGTCTGAAAATAGAAGAAAAATAACAGTTTTATTGAAAGTGTTAGGACGATTAATCGATATCGTATTTTTATAATTGTTAAGCTCATTTTTAGTAATACAGTCTGAAAATAGAAGAAAAATAACAGTTTTATTGAAAGTGTTAGGACGATTAATCGATATCATATGTTTATAATTGTTAAGCTCATTTTTAGTAATAAAGTCTGAAAATAGAAGAAAAATAACAGTTTTATTGAAAGTGTAAGGACGATTAATCGAAATCATATTTTTACAATTGTTAAGCTCATTTTTAGTAATAAAGTCTGAAAATAGAAGAAAAATAACAGTTTTATTGAAAGTGTTAGGACGATTAATCGATATCATATGTTTACAATTGTTAAGCTCATTTTTAGTAATATCGTCTGAAAATAGAAGAAAAATAACAGTTTTATTGAAAGTGTTAGGACGATTAATCGATATCATATGTTTACAATTGTTAAGCTTTTTTTAGTAATAAAGTCTGAAAATAGAAGAAAAATAACAGTTTTATTGAAAGTGTACAGACGATTAATCGAAATCATATTTTTACAATTGTTAAGCTCATTTTTAGTAATAAAGTCTGAAAATAGAAGAAAAATAACGGTTTTATTGAAAGTGTTAGGACGATTAATCGAAATCATATTTTTACAATTGTTAAGCTCATTTTTAGTAATACAGTCTGAAAATAGAAGAAAAATAACAGTTTTATTGAAAGTGTTAGGACGATTAATCGATATCATATTTTTACAATTGTCAAGCTCATTTTTAGTAATACAGTCTGAAAATAGAAGAAAAATAACAGTTTTATTGAAAGTGTTAGGACGATTAATCGATATCATATGTTTACAATTGTTAAGCTCATTTTTAGTAATACAGTCTGAAAATAGAAGATAAATAACAGTTTTATTGAAAGTGTTAGGACGATTAATCGATATCATATTTTTACAATTGTTAAGCTCATTTTTAGTAATAAGTCTGAAAATAGAAGAAAAATAACAGTTTTATTGAAAGTGTTAGGACGATTAATCGATATCATATGTTTACAATTGTTAAGCTCATTTTTAGTAATAAAGTCTGAAAATAGAAGAAAAATAACAGTTTTATTGAAAGTGTTAGGACGATTAATCGATATCATATTTTTATAATTGTCAAGCTCATTTTTAGTAATACAGTCTGAAAATAGAAGAAAAATAACAGTTTTATTGAAAGTGTTAGGACGATTAATCGATATCATATGTTTATAATTGTTAAGCTCATTTTTAGTAATACAGTCTGAAAATAGAAGAAAAATAACAGTTTTATTGAAAGTGTTAAGACGATTAATCGAAATCATATTTTTACAATTGTTAAGCTCATTTTTAGTAATAAAGTGTGAAAATAGAAGAAAAATAACAGTTTTATTGAAAGTGTTAGGACGATTAATCGAAATCATATTTTTACAATTGTTAAGCTCATTTTTAGTAATAAAGTCTGAAAATAGAAGAAAAATAACAGTTTTATTGAAAGTGTTAGGACGATTAATCGATATCATATGTTTACAATTGTTAAGCTCATTTTTAGTAATATCGTCTTAAAATAGAAGAAAAATAACAGTTTTATTGAAAGTGTTAGGACGATTAATCGATATCATATTTTTACAATTGTTAAGCTCATTTTTAGTAATAAAGTCTGAAAATAGAAGATAAATAACAGTTTTATTGAAAGTGTTAGGACGATTAATCGATATCATATGTTTATAATTGTTAAGCTCATTTTTAGTAATACAGTCTGAAAATAGAAGAAATATAACAGTTTTATTGAAAGTGTTAGGACGATTAATCGATATCATATGTTTACAATTGTCAAGCTCATTTTTAGTAATACAGTCTGAAAATAGAAGAAAAATAACAGTTTTATTGAAAGTGTTAGGACGATTAATCGATATCATATTTTTACAATTGTTAAGCTCATTTTTAGTAATAAGTCTGAAAATAGAAGAAAAATAACAGTTTTATTGAAAGTGTTAGGACGATTAATCGATATCATATGTTTACAATTGTTAAGCTCATTTTTAGTAATAAAGTCTGAAAATAGAAGAAAAATAACAGTTTTATTGAATGTGTTAGGACGATTAATCGATATCATATTTTTACAATTGTTAAGCTCATTTTTAGTAATACAGTCTGAAAATAGAAGAAAAATAACAGTTTTATTGAAAGTGTTAGGACGATTAATCGATATCATATGTTTACAATTGTTAAGCTCATTTTTAGTAATAAAGTCTGAAAATAGAAGAAAAATAACAGTTTTATTGAAAGTGTTAGGACGATTAATCGATATCATATGTTTATAATTGTAAAGCTCATTTTTAGTAATAAAGTCTGAAAATAGAAGAAAAATAACAGTTTAATTGAAAGTGTTAGGACGATTAATCGATATCATATTTTTACAATTGTTAAGCTCATTTTTAGTAATACAGTCTGAAAATAGAAGAAAAATAACAGTTTTATTGAAAGTGTTAGGACGATTAATCGATATCATATGTTTATAATTGTTAAGCTCATTTTTAGTAATACAGTCTGAAAATAGAAGAAATATAACAGTTATATTGAAAGTGTTAGGACGATTAATCGATATCATATTTTTACAATTGTTAAGCTCATTTTTAGTGATACAGTCTGAAAATAGAAGAAAAATAACAGTTTTATTGAAAGTGTTAGGACGATTAATCGAAATCATATTTTTATAATTGTTAAGCTCATTTTTAGTAATACAGTCTGAAAATAGAAGAAAAATAACAGTTTTATTGAAAGTGTTAGGACGATTAATCGAAATAATATTTTTACAATTGTTAAGCTCATTTTTAGTAATAAGTCTGAAAATAGAAGAAAAATAACAGTTTTATTGAAAGTGTTAGGACGATTAATCGATATCATATTTTTATAATTGTTAAGCTCATTTTTAGTAATACAGTCTGAAAATAGAAGAAAAATAACAGTTTTATTGAAAGTGTTACGACGATTAATCGATATAATATGTTTATAATTGTTAAGCTCATTTTTAGTAATACAGTCTGAAAATAGAAGAAAAATAACAGTTTTATTGAAAGTGTTAAGACGATTAATCGAAATCATATTTTTACAATTGTTAAGCTCATTTTTAGTAATAAAGTCTGAAAATAGAAGAAAAAAAACAGTTTTATTGAAAGTGTTAGGTCGATTAATCGATATCATATTTTTACAATTGTTAAGCTCATTTTTAGTAATAAAGTCTGAAAATAGAAGAAAAAAAACAGTTTTATTGAAAGTGTTAGGACGATTAATCGATATCATATTTTAACAATTGCTAAGCTCATTTTTAGTAATAAAGTCTGAAAATAGAAGAAAAATAACAGTTTTATTGAAAGTGTTAGGACGATTAATCGATATCATATGTTTACAATTGTTAAGCTCATTTTTAGTAATAAAGTCTGAAAATAGAAGAAAAATAACAGTTTTATTGAAAGTGTTAGGACGATTAATCGATATCATATTTTTACAATTGTTAAGCTCATTTTTAGTAATACAGTCTGAAAATAGAAGAAAAATAACAGTTTTATTGAAAGTGTTAGGACGATTAATCGATATCATATGTTTATAATTGTTAAGCTCATTTTTAGTAATACAGTCTGAAAATAGAAGAAAAATAACAGTTTTATTGAAAGTGTTAAGACGATTAATCGAAATTATATTTTTACAATTGTTAAGCTCATTTTTAGTAATAAAGCGTGAAAATAGAAGAAAAATAACAGTTTTATTGAAAGTGTTAGGACGATTAATCGCTATCATATTTTTACAATTGTTAAGCTCATTTTTAGTAATAAAGTCTGAAAATAGAAGAAAAATAACAGTTTTATTGAAAGTGTTAGGACGATAAATCGATATAATATTTTTACAATTGTTAAGCTCATTTTTAGTAATACAGTCTGAAAATAGAAGAAAAATAACAGTTTTATTGAAAGTGTTAGGACGATTAATCGATATCATACGTTTACAATTGTTAAGCTCATTTTTAGTAATAAAGTCTCAAAATAGAAGAAAAATAACAGTTTTATTGAAAGTGTTAGGACGATTAATCGATATCATATTTTTACAATTGTTGAGTTCATTTCTAGTAATAAAGTCTGAAAATAGAAGAAAAATAACAGTTTTATTGAAAGTGTTAGGACGATTAATCGATATCATATGTTTATAATTGTTAAGCTCATTTTTAGTAATACAGTCTGAAAATAGAAGAAAAATAACAGTTTTATTGAAAGTGTTACGACGATTAATCGATATCATATTTTTTACAATTGCTAAGCTCATTTTTAGTAATAAAGTCTGAAAATAGAAGAAAAATAACAGTTTTATTGAAAGTGTTAGGACGATTAATCGATATTATATTTTTACAATTGTTAAGCTCATTTTTAGTAATAAAGTCTGAAAATAGAAGAAAAATGACTGTTTTATTGAAAGTGTAAGGACGATTAATCGATATCATATGTTTATAATTGTTAAGCTCATTTTTAGTAATACAGTCTGAAAATAGAAGAAAAATAACAGTTTTATTGAAAGTGTTAGGACGATTAATCGATATCATATTTTTACAATTGTTAAGCTCATTTTTAGTAATATCGTCTGAAAATAGAAGAAAAATAACAGTTTTATTGAAAGTGTTAGGACGATTAATCGATATCATATTTTTACAATTGTTAAGCTCATTTTTAGTAATAAAGTCTGAAAATAGAAGATAAATAACAGTTTTATTGAAAGTGTTAGGACGATTAATCGATATCATATTTTTACAATTGTTAAGCTCATTTTTAGTAATACAGTCTGAAAATAGAAGAAAAATAACAGTTTTATTGAAAGTGTTAGGACGATTAATCGATATCATATTTTTGCAATTGTCAAGCTCATTTTTAGTAATACAGTCTGAAAATAGAAGAAAAATAACAGTTTTATTGAAAGTGTTAGGACGATTAATCGATATCATATTTTTACAATTACTAAGCTCATTTTTAGTAATAAAGTCTGAAAATAGAAGAAAAATAACAGTTTTATTGAAAGTGTTAGGACGATTAATCCATATCATATTTTTACAATTGTTAAGCTCATTTTTAGTAATACAGTCTGAAAATAGAAGAAAAATAACAGTTTTATTGAAAGTGTTAGGACGATTAATCGATATCATATGTTTACAATTGTTAAGCTCATTTTTAGTAATACAGTCTGAAAATAGAAGAAAAATAACAGTTTTATTGAAAGTGTTACGACGATTAATCGATATAATATGTTTATAATTGTTAAGCTCATTTTTAGTAATACAGTCTGAAAATAGAAGAAAAATAACAGTTTTATTGAAAGTGTTAAGACGATTAATCGAAATCATATTTTTACAATTGTTAAGCTCATTTTTAGTAATAAAGTCTGAAAATAGAAGAAAAATAACAGTTTTATTGAAAGTGTTAGGACGATTAATCGATATCATATGTTTACAATTGTTAAGCTCATTTTTAGTAATAAAGTCTGAAAATAGAAGAAAAATAACAGTTTTATTGAAAGTGTTAGGACGATTAATCGATATCATATTTTTACAATTGTTAAGCTCATTTTTAGTAATACAGTCTGAAAATAGAAGAAAAATAACAGTTTTATTGAAAGTGTTAGGACGATTAATCGATATCATATGTTTATAATTGTTAAGCTCATTTTTAGTAATACAGTCTGAAAATAGAAGAAAAATAACAGTTTTATTGAAAGTGTTAAGACGATTAATCGAAATTATATTTTTACAATTGTTAAGCTCATTTTTAGTAATAAAGCGTGAAAATAGAAGAAAAATAACAGTTTTATTGAAAGTGTTAGGACGATTAATCGCTATCATATTTTTACAATTGTTAAGCTCATTTTTAGTAATAAAGTCTGAAAATAGAAGAAAAATAACAGTTTTATTGAAAGTGTTAGGACGATAAATCGATATAATATTTTTACAATTGTTAAGCTCATTTTTAGTAATACAGTCTGAAAATAGAAGAAAAATAACAGTTTTATTGAAAGTGTTAGGACGATTAATCGATATCATACGTTTACAATTGTTAAGCTCATTTTTAGTAATAAAGTCTGAAAATAGAAGAAAAATAACAGTTTTATTGAAAGTGTTAGGACGATTAATCGATATCATATTTTTACAATTGTTGAGTTCATTTCTAGTAATAAAGTCTGAAAATAGAAGAAAAATAACAGTTTTATTGAAAGTGTTAGGACGATTAATCGATATCATATGTTTATAATTGTTAAGCTCATTTTTAGTAATACAGTCTGAAAATAGAAGAAAAATAACAGTTTTATTGAAAGTGTTACGACGATTAATCGATATCATATTTTTTACAATTGTTAAGCTCATTTTTAGTAATAAAGTCTGAAAATAGAAGATAAATAACAGTTTTATTGAAAGTGTTAGGACGATTAATCGATATCATATTTTTACAATTGTTAAGCTCATTTTTAGTAATACAGTCTGAAAATAGAAGAAAAATAACAGTTTTATTGAAAGTGTTAGGACGATTAATCGATATCATATTTTTGCAATTGTCAAGCTCATTTTTAGTAATACAGTCTGAAAATAGAAGAAAAATAACAGTTTTATTGAAAGTGTTAGGACGATTAATCGATATCATATTTTTACAATTACTAAGCTCATTTTTAGTAATAAAGTCTGAAAATAGAAGAAAAATAACAGTTTTATTGAAAGTGTTAGGACGATTAATCCATATCATATTTTTACAATTGTTAAGCTCATTTTTAGTAATACAGTCTGAAAATAGAAGAAAAATAACAGTTTTATTGAAAGTGTTAGGACGATTAATCGATATCATATGTTTACAATTGTTAAGCTCATTTTTAGTAATACAGTCTGAAAATAGAAGAAAAATAACAGTTTTATTGAAAGTGTTAGGACGATTAATCGATATCATATTTTTACAATTGTTAAGCTCATTTTTAGTAATAAGTCTGAAAATAGAAGAAAAATAACAATTTTATTGAAAGTGTTAGGACGATTAATCGATATCATATGTTTACAATTGTTAAGCTCATTTTTAGTAATAAAGTCTGAAAATAGAAGAAAAATAACAGTTTTATTGAATGTGTTAGGACGATTAATCGATATCATATTTTTACAATTGTTAAGCTCATTTTTAGTAATACAGTCTGAAAATAGAAGAAAAATAACAGTTTTATTGAAAGTGTTAGGACGATTAATCGATATCATATGTTTACAATTGTTAAGCTCATTTTTAGTAATACAGTCTGAAAATAGAAGAAAAATAACAGTTTTATTGAAAGTGTTAGGACGATTAATCGATATCATATTTTTACAATTGTTAAGCTCATTTTTAGTAATAAGTCTGAAAATAGAAGAAAAATAACAGTTTTATTGAAAGTGTTAGGACGATTAATCGATATCATATGTTTACAATTGTTAAGCTCATTTTTAGTAATAAAGTCTGAAAATAGAAGAAAAATAACAGTTTTATTGAATGTGTTAGGACGATTAATCGATATCATATTTTTACAATTGTTAAGCTCATTTTTAGTAATACAGTCTGAAAATAGAAGAAAAATAACAGTTTTATTGAAAGTGTTAGGACGATTAATCGATATCATATGTTTACAATTGTTAAGCTCATTTTTAGTAATAAAGTCTGAAAATAGAAGAAAAATAACAGTTTTATTGAATGTGTTAGGACGATTAATCGATATCATATTTTTACAATTATTAAGCTCATTTTAGTAATAAAGTCTGAAAATAGAAGAAAAATAACAGTTTAATTGAAAGTGTTAGGACGATTAATCGATATCATATTTTTACAATTGTTAAGCTCATTTTTAGTAATACAGTCTGAAAATAGAAGAAAAATAACAATTTTATTGAAAGTGTTAGGACGATTAATCGATATCATATGTTTATAATTGTTAAGCTCATTTTTAGTAATACAGTCTGAAAATAGAAGAAAAATAACAGTTTTATTGAAAGTGTTAGGACGATTAATCGATATCATATTTTTACAATTGTTAAGCTCATTTTTAGTAATAAAGTCTGAAAATAGAAGAAAAATAACAGTTTTATTGAAAGTGTTAGGACGATTAATCGATATCATATGTTTACAATTGTTAAGCTCATTTTTAGTAATATCGTCTGAAAATAGAAGAAAAATAACAGTTTTATTGAAAGTGTTAGGACGATTAATCGATATCATATTTTTACAATTGTTAAGCTCATTTTTAGTAATAAAGTCTGAAAATAGAAGAAAAATAACAGTTTTATTGAAAGTGTTAAGACGATTAATCGATATCATATTTTTACAATTGTTAAGCTCATTTTTAGTGATACAGTCTGAAAATAGAAGAAAAATAACAGTTTTATTGAAAGTGTTAAGACGATTAATCGAAATCATATTTTTATAATTGTTAAGCTCATTTTTAGTAATATCGTCTGAAAATAGAAGAAAAATAACAGTTTTATTGAAAGTGTTAGGACGATTAATCGATATCATATTTTTACAATTGTTAAGCTCATTTTAGTAATAAAGTCTGAAAATAGAAGAAAAATAACAGTTTAATTGAAAGTGTTAGGACGATTAATCGATATCATATTTTTACAATTGTTAAGCTCATTTTTAGTAATACAGTCTGAAAATAGAAGAAAAATAACAGTTTTATTGAAAGTGTTAGGACGATTAATCGATATCATATGTTTATAATTGTTAAGCTCATTTTTAGTAATACAGTCTGAAAATAGAAGAAAAATAACAGTTTTATTGAAAGTGTTAGGACGATTAATCGATATCATATTTTTACAATTGTTAAGCTCATTTTTAGTGATACAGTCTGAAAATAGAAGAAAAATAACAGTTTTATTGAAAGTGTTAAGACGATTAATCGAAATCATATTTTTACAATTGTTAAGCTCATTTTTAGTAATAAAGTCTGAAAATAGAAGAAAAATAACGGTTTTATTGAAAGTATTAGGACGATTAATCGAAATCATATTTTTACAATTGTTAAGCTCATTTTTAGTAATACAGTCTGAAAATAGAAGAAAAATAACAGTTTTATTGAAAGTGTTAGGACGATTAATCGAAATGATATTTTTACAATTGTTAAGCTCATTTTTAGTAATAAAGTCTGAAAATAGAAGAAAAATAACAGTTTTATTGAAAGTGTTAGGACGATTAATCGATATCATATTTTTATAATTGTCAAGCTCATTTTTAGTAATACAGTCTGAAAATAGAAGAAAAATAACAGTTTTATTGAAAGTGTTAGGACGATTAATCGATATCATATGTTTATAATTGTTAAGCTCATTTTTAGTAATACAGTCTGAAAATAGAAGAAAAATAACAGTTTTATTGAAAGTGTTAAGACGATTAATCGAAATCATATGTTTACAATTGTTAAGCTCATTTTTAGTAATAAAGTCTGAAAATAGAAGAAAAATAACAGTTTTATTGAAAGTGTTAGGACGATTAATCGAAATCATATTTTTACAATTGTTAAGCTCATTTTTAGTAATAAAGTCTGAAAATAGAAGAAAAATAACAGTTTTATTGAAAGTGTTAGGACGATTAATCGATATCATATGTTTACAATTGTTAAGCTCATTTTTAGTAATATCGTCTGAAAATAGAAGAAAAATAACAGTTTTATTGAAAGTGTTAGGACGATTAATCGATATCATATGTTTACAATTGTTAAGCTTTTTTTAGTAATAAAGTCTGAAAATAGAAGAAAAATAACAGTTTTATTGAAAGTGTTAAGACGATTAATCGAAATCATATTTTTACAATAGTTAAGCTCATTTTTAGTAATAAAGTCTGAAAATAGAAGAAAAATAACAGTTTTATTGAAAGTGTTAGGACGATTAATCGATATCATATGTTTACAATTGTTAAGCTCATTTTTAGTAATATCGTCTGAAAATAGAAGAAAAATAACAGTTTTATTGAAAGTGTTAGGACGATTAATCGAAATCATATTTTTACAATTGTTAAGCTCATTTTTAGTAATACAGTCTGAAAATAGAAGAAAAATAACAGTTTTATTGAAAGTGTTAGGACGATTAATCGATATCATATTTTTACAATTGTCAAGCTCATTTTTAGTAATACAGTCTGAAAATAGAAGAAAAATAACAGTTTTATTGAAAGTGTTAGGACGATTAATCGATATCATATTTTTACAATTGCTAAGCTCATTTTTAGTAATAAAGTCTGAAAATAGAAGAAAAATAACAGTTTTATTGAAAGTGTTAGGACGATTAATCGATATCATATTTTTACAATTGTTAAGCTCATTTTTAGTAATACAGTCTGAATATAGAAGAAAAATAACAGTTTTATTGAAAGTGTTAGGACGATTAATCGATATCATATGTTTACAATTGTTAAGCTCATTTTTAGTAATACAGTCTGAAAATAGAAGAAAAATAACAGTTTTATTGAAAGTGTTAGGACGATTAATCGATATCATATTTTTACAATTGTTAAGCTCATTTTTAGTAATAAGTCTGAAAATAGAAGAAAAATAACAGTTTTATTGAAAGTGTTAGGACGATTAATCGATATCATATGTTTACAATTGTTAAGCTCATTTTTAGTAATAAAGTCTGAAAATAGAAGAAAAATAACAGTTTTATTGAATGTGTTAGGACGATTAATCGATATCATATTTTTACAATTGTTAAGCTCATTTTTAGTAATACAGTCTGAAAATAGAAGAAAAATAACAGTTTTATTGAAAGTGTTAGGACGATTAATCGATATCATATGTTTACAATTGTTAAGCTCATTTTTAGTAATAAAGTCTGAAAATAGAAGAAAAATAACAGTTTTATTGAAAGTGTTAGGACGATTAATCGATATCATATGTTTACAATTGTTAAGCTCATTTTTAGTAATACAGTCTGAAAATAGAAGAAAAATAACAGTTTTATTGAAAGTGTTAGGACGATTAATCGATATCATATGTTATAATTGTTAAGCTCATTTTTAGTAATACAGTCTGAAAATAGAAGAAAAATAACAGTTTTATTGAAAGTGTTAGGACGATTAATCGAAATCATATTTTTACAATTGTTAAGCTCATTTTTAGTAATAAAGTCTGAATATAGAAGAAAAATAACAGTTTTATTGAAAGTGTTAAGACGATTAATCGAAATCATATTTTTATAATTGTTAAGCTCATTTTTAGTAATACAGTCTGAAAATAGAAGAAAAATAACAGTTTTATTGAAAGTGTAAGGACGATTAATCGAAATCATATTTTTACAATTGTTAAGCTCATTTTTAGTAATAAAGTCTGAATATAGAAGAAAAATAACAGTTTTATTGAAAGTGTTAGGACGATTAATCGAAATCATATTTTTACAATTGTTAAGCTCATTTTTAGTAATACAGTCTGAATATAGAAGAAAAATAACAGTTTTATTGAAAGTGTTAGGACGATTAATCGAAATCATATTTTTACAATTGTCAAGCTCATTTTTAGTAATAGAGTCTGAAAATAGAAGAAAAATAACAGTTTTATTGAAAGTGTTAGGACGATTAATCGATATCATATTTTTACAATTGCTAAGCTCATTTTTAGTAATAAAGTCTTAAAATAGAAGAAAAATAACAGTTTTATTGAAAGTGTTAGGACGATTAATCGATATCATATTTTTACAATTGTTAAGCTCATTTTTAGTAATACAGTCTGAAAATAGAAAAAAAATAACAGTTTTATTGAAAGTGTTAGGACGATTAATCGATATCATATTTTTACAATTGTTAAGCTCATTTTTAGTAATACAGTCTGAAAATAGAAGAAAAATAACAGTTTTATTGAAAGTGTTAGGACGATTAATCGATATCATATTTTTACAATTGTTAAGCTCATTTTTAGTAATAAGTCTGAAAATAGAAGAAAAATAACAGTTTTATTGAAAGTGTTAGGACGATTAATCGATATCATATGTTTACAATTGTTAAGCTCATTTTTAGTAATAAAGTCTGAAAATAGAAGAAAAATAACAGTTTTATTGAAAGTGTTAGGACGATTAATCGATATCATATGTTTATAATTGTTAAGCTCATTTTTAGTAATAAAGTCTGAAAATAGAAGAAAAATAACAGTTTTATTGAAAGTGTTAGGACGATTAATCGATATCATATGTTTACAATTGTTAAGCTCATTTTTAGTAATAAAATCTGAAAATAGAAGAAAAATAACAGTTTTATAGAAAGTGTTAGGACGATTAATCGAAATCGGAAAAAATCAATACTTTTTGGTATCGAATCGGTAAAAATTTGAACCGGATTTCGGATTCCAAAATGATTCTTAAGAGTAATTAAACTCTAGTTTCCATTGCTGGTACTAATGACAGAATGATAAATATTGTTTTAAAAGTAAAATAAAAATCTCTACATCATAATAACAAGAACATATGATGTAGATTTATTTTACTTGTCTAAGAAACAAAAAAATAAATCATGGGGGCTTTTGTCCAGTCCTTCAGCATCGGCAAACCTGAGAAGAGGTCGCTAAAAGTGTGAAAAAACTAGGAACATTTATAAAGGTTTGATTGAATTATGTATAAATGAATTAGTGAATTTAAAGATTTTCAAGGCTCTATGCGAGACCACACGTGGATTTTGAATTCCTGTCTATTAACTGTTATAACATTAATTCTAAACATAAATAAGGTGGATTACACTTGAGATAGAAGGCAATAAATGAGAGGCTAATAATAATAAAAAATAGGTATACATGACTTAGTGAATTTAAAGATTTTCAAGGCTCTATGCGAGACTACACTTTGGCGTCACTTCTACTTTGATTTTGAGTTTCCTGTCTCTTAACTGATTGTAAAAAAAATTCTCAATATATACAAGGTGGATGGGGTGGAGATAGAAGGCAATAAAATCAAAGTATAACAATAAAAATGATGTTTGGTTATTAATATTATTAAAACCATTTTGTCAGTTCAGTTCCATTTCCTTGCACTAATAAGACACAAATACAAAGACTACGTGAAATGTAAATATGTTTGTTTTAAAACCTATAAAGAAAAATAATTGCTAACATGTCTTTATTTTAAGTAAGGAAATGAACATCTTTGAAGCATGAATTAGAATGTATTAAAGTGAAATATTTTGAAAATCAACAATCGTGCGATTTTAAATGAAAAATTCATTTATTTAATTTTTTGCTAGCTTTCGTTATTTATAACAACCTTGTCAGGCGAGACTGTCTTATAGTTTTTTTCTTCCTCCTCATTTTGATGGTATTTACCCCGAGGGGTCGAATCACGAACGAGCAGAAAGATCTGTCAAGTTCTTCTTAAGACGTTAGGAAAAGTGTAGTCCTAGCGATGTTATGCGCAGATTGGCGCTTTTTTAATTAAGTAAGGAAATGAACATCTTTGAAACACGGATTAGAATGTATTAAACAAGCGCCAATCTGCGCATAACATCGCTAGGACTACACTTTTTCTAACGTCTTAAGAAGAACTTGACGGCTCTTTCTGCTCATTTTGTGATTCGACCCCTCGGGGTTAATACCTTCAAAGTGAGGAAGAAAAAAAAACTATAAGACATCCTCGCCTGGCAAGGTTGTTATAAACAACGAAAGTTTGCAACAAAAAAAAATGAATTTTTCATTTAAAATCGCACGATTGTTGATTTTCAAAATATTTCACTTTAATGTCTTTATTCATTTTTGTCTCATATTAAAACTTATATTTTAATGTAACGTAGAACTTAAGTAGATTCTTTTTCTATATAAAAACTTAGAAGTATTATTATTATTATTTTTATTATTATTTTTATTATTATTAATTTTATTATCATTATTATTATTATTATTATTATTATTATTATTTTTATTATTTTTATTATTAATTTAATTATTATTATTAATTTTATTATTATTATTGTTATTTTTTCATTATTATTTATTATTATTATTATTATTTTTATTATTATTATTTATATCATTATAATTGTAACTGATCTTCATTTCACTATGATATTTTATGTTTTAATCGCAGAACCCAAACCTTACTTCTACGTATTTATTCAGATAAGTGTGGACAAAAGCCGGTTTAGTAAATTAATGTGTCTATATTCCTTGCAGTAATTATTATTATTATTATTATTATTATTATTATTATTATTATTATTATTATTATTATTATTATTATTATTATTGTTGTTGTTGTTGATGCAAATTCTCAGTTAAATCCTCTTCGCTAAAAAAACATGAAATTCTACTTATTTTAGGCGATTACGAGTGAACACTGTGAAAATCTTTGTGAGAAGAAACATCTTTCAGAATTTAGAGTGGGGGGTCAGTTACACATGTTGATTTAACGTCAAATGTCCTAAAAAGTAGAATCTCATTTTGGAGGAGAGTGACTTAGTTAAGGGAGTTATTAATTACGTGTCATCCTATTTACTTGTCTCCTCACGAAGGCAGAGTCAGACACAAGGTCAGTTGTTTAATGTGGGGAATTCAGCTCTACAAGAAGGGGCACTTTGGGCTGAAAAAGAATTAAAATTGACTCAGTCTAGAAAGATTTCTCCTTTACTGACCGAGGACAGAAAAGATAATCCATAGTATCAGAACAGATACTGCATTCTGAATTATTTATTTGCTAAAAAATAAACCATATAACATGGCACAAGGTCATTAAAAGTAGTGAAAATGGTGTTGTTGTCATCCTCTATCTTGCACGATCTAAATTACTCTTAGCTAGAATAATTTCAGTCACCAGAATACCACACTTACTCTAGGGGTCATCATCTCTAAAATATCGCAAATGTGTTAAAAATTATATATAAATATTTCTTTGCAGCAACCTTGGCAATGTCTTCTATGTATTTGTTCCAATTCAAGTTACCTGTGAATGTAAGGCCGAAGAGTTTGAACGTTTGACTCCTAGGTAGGGTGTTATTTACCATGGCAATCAGTTGTTGAAGAGATTACTTGTAGCTGTTGAAGGAAAGGAGCTTTGTTTTAGTAGCATTAAATATGACAATCCATTTATGATCAAATTCCACTACAGACTGGAAGTCACTTTCTTAAGATTCAGTCACTGCCTTGGATGGATGTGCATCCGTTTTACACACATTACAGGAGTAGAACGTTGTGTCATCTGCAAATATATTCATCTCAGACACAATGTCATCAAGGAGATCGTTTATGAAAGTCAGGAACAAACAAAGTCTAAGGATCTATCTCTGCATTTATGTCATGTATGGATAAACGGCGTCCAAGGACAACCTGGATCTTTCTATTATATAGGAAGAATCTAATTATACAGGGTGTTTCAAAAGTCTTGGGAACATAACGATTTTTAATAACTCAAAAACTATTAGGAGTTGAAAAATGAAATTGGTACCGTTGGAAAGGTTAAAGTTTCAAGTTTTGTGGGGAATCTTCAAAGTTGCTCAATATGAGCACCATTCGTCACACGGCAGACATCTAGTCGATAGTCCATTTCCTGCCAAACGCGTTCCAGCATCTTGACGTCAATGGTTCCCACAACTGCCGTTACTCGAGCCTTTAGTTCGTCAATATCTCTTGGAAGGGGCGGCACATAGACTTGTTGCTTGACAAAGCCCCAAAGGAAAAACTCACACGGGGTAAGATCTGGAGACCTAGGAGGCAAGGGCATGAGAACGTCATCACCTCGCCCAGATCTCCCAATCCATCTACCAGGCAGCCTTGTGTTAAGAAACTGCCTTACTCTAAGACTCCAGTGTGGTGGTGCACCATCTTGTTGAAAAATGAAGTCATCAGATTCTGCTTGTTCCAACTGAGCCATTAACCAGTCTTCCAGCATGTTGAGATAGGATTCACCAGTGATAGTTGCCTCTTCAAAGAAGAACGGTCCATAGACACCTTTCTTGGAAATTGCACAAAACACGTTCACTTTTGGTGAATCTCGCTCGTGCTCAAGAAGTTCATGAGGATTCTCAGTACCCCATATGCGAGTGTTATGCTTGTTAACTTTGCCATTCAGATGGAAGGTCGCCTCATCGCTAAAAACAAGCCGGTCATCAAAGCCGTTATCTTCCAACTTCTCTTGCATTGCAATGCAAAAGTCACGGCGAAGTGGCTTATCAGTGTCCTTCAACTTTTGGACCAACTTGAGCTTGTAAGGTACCATTTGCAGTCGTTTCCTTAAGACACGCCAGACAGTTGCTGGAGCAAGCTGAAGTTCCCTGCTGGCTCTTCTCATTGATTTACGGGGGCTCCGCTGAAAGGCTGTCCGAACTTGCTCAACTGCATCTTCTGAAGTTGAAGGGCGACCTGTTCGCTTACTTGGGCACAAACACCCATCTTTCACAAATTTAGCATGCCATCTGACAATGGATTTCCTTTCAGGGGCTTCTTTTTTAAATTTCCTGCGAAATGCACGCTGAACACATGTCCACGATTCAGTCTTTGCAAATTGGAGGACGCAAAATGCCTTGTCTTGTTTAGAGAACGCCATTACTGCACCTGGAAAGATAACACGAAAATCATTAGTATGACCAAAAACTTGATTAAGCAAGCTTTAAAATGGCACCAGTTTCATTTTTCTACCTGGAATAGTTCATGAGATATACGCATTTGTAATGTTCCCAAGACTTTTGAAACACCCTGTATTGAGTAATTGTCTAGTAATACCATATGAATTAATTTATATGAGACAACCTTTATGCTAGGCTTTGGATATATCAAGCCCTACCACCCTAGCTTCCCCTCACAGTTCAAGTGTATGGTACATGCGTTCAGAGATGACCATTAGGATATCTACAGTAGACCATGCTTGCCTAATCCATACTGATGATCATAAAGAAGTTTAGCATTAACAGGGTGACGGATTATCACTAGATTAAGGATTCAAAGATTTTAGCGAAGAGCGGTGGGGTAAACTGATGGGGCGATAATTATGACGGACACTTCTATCTCCAGAATTCTTGAAGACTGGTACCACAGAGGCAATTTTCCAGCTCTCAGGAAAGCAAGATTCGGCAAGGCATTCATTGTAGAGTTTGGAAAGGACAGGGGCTAGTTCAACAGAGCATTTCTTTATTACTATTATTGGTATACGATCAGGTCCAGATTCTTTGGAGGTGTTAATATAGGGTGATGGCTAGGTGATCAAGTATGGCTTCAGTCCGCAATGGGAAATTTTGGAGGAAGTGATTTGCCGGATTTCAATGTTTGTATCGTTCAAAAGAATAAACATTAAATACACTGTGTTGATTTGTTTTCAATTTTCAACGCACAAAAAAAAAATACGATATCAATGTTTATGTTTCGATTAATAGTTAACTCAAAACACTTTTAAGGTGGAAATTTATTATTCTCACATGTTTAAAAAAAACTTTTATGAAATCAATTAATAGTCAGATTTTGAATATATCACTTAATAAGATCCGGGCCTGACATATAGATGGCACCACTAACAAAAGTCTGATTTTGCTAAAAAGTTGTTTTATTACTTAGGCTCGGGACTTATTGAGTGATGTTACATCACTTTCGGTACTTATTTTCAGATGACTTCAGTTTTAACATTTTTTTTTGTAAAATGTATTAGGGGACATTTTGTAAATTTATAGATAATAAACCCTCAGTTGTAGACGTTTCTAGTTTTGTTACAACATATAACAATTTTATTTAGTAGCAAAGCCACATACGATTACTTTTGTACAGGAATCCTTAAATTAAAAAATATATATTTGTGAATTTAATTTGTTCTTCTTTTGTTGGCTTTTCTTCCTCTTCTATGTCTAGAATAAATACAGTGAAGAGGAAGAGAATTCGTGGTGCTTCTGTAGTTTCACAATGACATAAAAATATTTAAAGAAACGTATAAACTTTGTTATGTACTTACGTGTTAGCTGAAAATAAGATTGTACAGAATAAAATACGCAAATTCATCCAGTATTTATTAAATTATACGAAAACGAAAACAAAAACGATATTACGTATCGCTAGATATTTTGTAACCAGTTAAGTTTATGATTAGCAAGGGAGATAACACATTTTTTTTAAAAAGCTGGCGATTGATAGATACGTCTTAGTTCGTCTTTTACCATAGTCCGTTTTTCACAACTTTTCTTTATTTATGGTAAAAGACGAACAAGTACCAATTTCTTTATTTAATATTACTTATGAAACGTGTAAACAATTTTTATTTAATAAATATGTTTAGTACGTAAACAATTTAGGTACGTGCAAAATCAACGGCCGATTCTCAAAATGTAAAAGCATTTTGACCTTCCCTACACTTAAAAATGCACTAAAATTCAAGAAATCAACCAATTTTAATGAAATTCTCAATATTTATTAATCAACAATCACGGAATATAATGAAACCATTATTTTTGTTTTAAATCTCAGTGAAAATGTATTATTTTTTTAAAACAATACACCTTCAGGACCATCGAGACAGTTATAAAAGTGTGTGGGGGCTCTCCTAAAATTTGGGGGGGCGGTTAAACACATGCATATATAACTTAATTATTGATGACCGTAAAGTGGGAGAGGAGTCAAAAAGTGTGTGTGTGTGGGGGGGGGGGAGCTTGAGCAACCCCCCTTCCCCCCGGTGCCGCCATCCATGACCTTTACTAAAGTCATATTTTTATATTTTAATTCAAAAAATGCATTAATGTTTTTTGTTGCTTTTTATGAAAATAAAGTCTTGTAGATGTTAACAATTAAAACATTTAAAAAATAAATATTTTGTATATATTACGAAAAAGGCCCCTAAATACCGTATTAATGAAATCACTATAACTCGGAGAATGTTTTTTTTTAATAGCGATATTATTATTAAATATAATATGATTGCAAAAAATATTTCATGTGATTTTAATGATTAGAGTTTCTCGGAAAATATATAAGTTCGACATAATTATATTTCCCTTTCATACATAAACGTGGCATCATCAGCGAAATAATTTTTTTTTTTTCAGAATCTTGAAAATAAACCAAAAATAGAACATTTTGAGACCCAGGAACATAACGAAAAAAAAAAGAATTTCAAAATTGAGTAATTTCTACCAACGATTAACTTGGATTGGTATGGTGGCCCTCTTCTGTAATAAACAGGTGGGATTAACCCTTCACACCACTCACTTTTACACCGCCCCAAAATTTTATTTTTAGAGATTCAACAATTTCGTTAATTTCACAATTCATCGTCAATTATTTGGAAAGATTTGAATTTGTTTTGTCCTTTTTCATTATTTAAAAACTTAAAAATAATTATTTATTAATGAATAAATATAATTCAAACATGACATTTTTCTTTAAAAATTCAATTCTTATTTATTAATAAATAATTGTTTTAACTTTTTTTCAATAAATAAATTGTCAGTGTAGTCAATAACTTTAATTTACTTTTTCACACTTAAAATAAAAAATACACTTTCTGTAATGTAATTTATCGTTACGACATGTTAAGAATAAATCGACTGTAACTAAATTTTTTAATCATCGTGTAAAAAAAAAATGATAAAATTGACGCAGTTCGTAACGTAAAAATAATAAAATAATTTTAAACATTCAGAAAAAAGTTTTATTTCAAATTCTAAGGAAAAACATTGGTAAACAGACGTCATCAATAATTTCAGAGTATTACTAAATTAAAAACTAATAGCAAGTTAAATATGAATCTTTAGTTAAAAATAAATAAAATTTTAATTGCGTACATGCACACATATTTGCATTAAATAAGCATTTCCTTTTTTATTACCGTTATGTCATTAAATAAGCACTGAAGCAAAAGCACGTGTGTATCGTTCAGATCCAAGATGGCTGACCTCTTTATTCAACTCATGTTCAGGTTACAAAGCAGAACGTTAATCTCGTGGTAAGGGGGATAATTCTGTTTGGTTAAAACATATTATAACAACTCCCCTTTTAGGTAGTGATTTTTATTTATTTATTCATTTAAATGTCCAGTCTTGTAGGTTGTCGTGACAATCTTTCGGACCTAGTTGTTATGTGGTATGGGGGAATGGTCAGTTGATGCACAATTTCCTCACTTTCATTTATTGAGGTTTGGGTATTTTCAGGACTTTGCACTCCCTCTGTCTCCCTGTTGGGATGTGGTCTTGGTACGATATGTCGGGTGTTGCGTGTGATGTATCCTCTGTTGTCGTCTGTTTCCACAATGTACGATCATGTGGTGGGGGCATTTCCAACTACAGGTCTCAGCTCTTTTTTTTATTTTCTTATTTCAGTTTTCGTTAGCATAGGGACGGGGCATTCTTCCAAATGCCAGCCTATCACCTGCTATTAAAAGGCTCCAACCAAGTGCTCTTTAAAGGATTTTGGTCGTTCCCTTAAGTGCAATTATTTGGATTTCTTTTGCACTTGTTTTTTTCCGGGAATACTTTCCAGATACTTTTTGAAATTTTTCTTAATGAGGCCTTTAGCTCCGATTATAACTGGGATAATGTTGATGTTTTTGAGGTTCCAGTTTCTCTTCATATCATACATTAGGCCTTGGTATTTTGTCACCTTCTCCCTTTCTGCTCTGTTTAAGCCACTATTGTAATGATAAAAGAAGAATGAATAAGAATGCCTTTCGTAAAGGTTTTATCAGCTTAAAATATATACACGTGTTTGGCAAAGTCAATATGGCGGAATCCTTAGTTCCGGCCAAAGGGGAATAACCATGACTCATTTCCTGAAGAGTTACAGTAATTTATTATAACATTTTCCCCTTCAACAATAATCAAGTATGGAATTACAGAAGTTAAATTTAGTCTGTTCTGTACTAGGTTAAAAAGTCCTTATATTTACTTGGAAATCGCCGCATTCTGGACGATCTCCGCACTGACTCACAGGGATTTTTGTTCTCAGCATCCACATCGTGGCTAGTATGGATATGTTCAGGATCAGGTAAGGGATTCTTCTCCTCCACGTCGATATTGTTTTCGTCATGTGGCGGTTCTTTATGGGCTTCAGGGCTTGCAGTATTGTTTTCATCGTGTTCGTCTTCTTGGTTTGAGGAGTTAGGGGCCAGGTCTCGCACATTGACAGTAGTTTCCGCACCAGAGGGTAGTCGTACATGAGCATAGTAGGGGTTGATGTCTAATAAGGTAGCAGGGGTTACTGGAGGGTCGAGCTTACTAGACTTAGTATGGTTTCTGACATATACTGGGCCTGGTTTCGCCCAAGTGGGAACAGAAGTTCCGGAGGAAGATCTACGACTATATTTGAACATTCTCTCATGAGGAGTCATATTGGTGGCAGTGCACAGTAACGACCTGATTGAATGGAGAGCGTTTGGTAGTATCTCTTCCCAATGAGGCAGTTTCATGTTGCTAGAGTGTAAGGTCGTTTGGATGGCCTTCCATAAAGTTCCATTGAGCTTCTCAACTTGCCCGTTACCCTCAGGGTGATACCTACTTGTTTTAGAGGTGGCGATACCTTTGCCACGTAAGTAATCTTTGATTTCTCCTGCAAGGAAGTCAGCAGCTCGGTCAGTGTGTATCATATCGGGCATGCCAAAAATAGCAAATAGTTGGTTTAGGCAATGGATCACGGTTTTACTAGTCATATCCTTACAGGGGAAGGCAAAGGGAAAGCGAGTATATTCATCAATTATGGTAAGTATTTGTTACCACGTACAGAGGTAGGTAAAGGGCCTTTAAAGTCGATGTTTAGTCGCTGGAAAGGTAATATAGCCTGTATGAGTGTTCCTTTGTTACAACTGGCAAATTTAGGTTTCAAATACTGACAGGAGGGGCACGAGTCTGTTATGTTTTTAATTTGTTCTAAAGAAAAAGGAAGGTTTCTTGTCCGGATGAAGTGGCTGAGTCGCGTGACTCCAGGATGGCATAGTGTAGCATGCAAGTCGCGGAGGTCTTGCAAAGTGTGCGTTAATGCAGAGATGCGAGAAAACGTATCAGCAGCTGTATTTTCCGTTCCTGGGCGGTAAGTAATGCTGAATTTGAATTGTGACAGTTCGATCCGCCAACGACATATCTTATCATTTTTAATTTTTGATTTTCTCTTATTATCGAACATAAAACTGACGCTCTTTTGATCTGTAATAACTTTGAAATGTCTCCCGAGTAAGAAGTGTCGCCACTTTCGAAGAGCTTCGACAATCGCAGCAGCTTCTTTTTCGACCGCGTGATGTCTAATCTCGTTCGGACTTAGTGTCCGAGAAAAGAATGCAACGGGTCTACCCTGTTGGTTCAGCGTAGCAGCAATGCAGTATTTACTGGCATCAGTTTCCACTACAAATTCTTTGTCCGGGTCAACAGTTATAAGGGTTGCATTACTTAAGTCGGTCTTCAGCGTCTGAAAAGAATTTAGAATAGACGGGGGTAGTGGAAACTCCCTGTTATGGTTCAGCGGCAGTATCTTATCAGAAAAATTTCGAATGAATTTACTATAGTAAGAGAACATACCAATTATTCGTTTTTGCGACTGTAGATTTAGAGGCGGTGGCATTTCAAGGAGTGGTTTTAGCCTCAGGTAATCAGGAGTAATTTGGTTGTTCTGGATTGTGTACCCAAGAAGTGTGATAGAAGTAGTAGAAATGATGCTCTTACTTTGGTTGAGTGTGATGTTGCATTTTTTAGCTACATTATAAAACCTTTGAAGGTTGTAATCGTGTTCTTGTTGATCCTTTCCGCATATCGTGACATTGTCTACATACACAAAAGTATCTGTTAATTTTTCTCTTTCTACAATGTCATCGATGCATCTTTGAAAGGCACTCACTCCGTTAGTGACTCCAAAAGGGATACGAGTAAATTGGTAAAGTTTTCCATTTACTTCGAATGCTGTGTATTTCCGATCGGCGTGACTAATTGGGATTTGGTGGTAAGCAGACTTCAGGTCAAGTGTTGTAAAAACGTTGTATCGAGCTATGTCATCAATCATTTTAGTAATGTTAGGCATGGGATAGGCATCCAGTTCTGTAAATGTATTTATGGTGTCGCTGTAGTCGACCACCATTCTTTTTTTTTTGATTCTCGTTAGAGGTCACTAAAACTTGGGCTCGCCAAGGAGATATAGAGGGCTCTATTATGCCTTCCCTCAGCATTCTGGCAGTTTCCTCTTTAATAAAAATGTTGTCAGTGAATGAGTGACGACGAGATTTGGTGGCAATAGGGGTCGTCCGAGTAGAAAGATGAGAGAAGAGGGGAGGAGGAGAAATTTTGATACATGGAAAACTGTTACTCTTACCCATCGCTCCAATAACAAGTTCTTCCCTGGGACCGTCGAATTTCAACGTCACAGTTTTATATTGTTTTAGAAGGTCTTTTCCGACAATCATATCCGTGAACAGGTCCTTAATTACTTCCACCGTCATGGCGTGGTGGTTTTTACCGTTTAGAGAGATGTCAACAACAGTTTCGCCGATGATTTTAGCATGATGATTCGGGTCCGCCAATGCTACGGTTTTCAGTTTGGGGATAACAAAAAGTTTCAGCTTTCTTGCTGTATTTTTGCTAATGAACGTCCTCACGCTGCCGGAGTCTACCATAGCATTCACTACCTGCCCATTTATTTCGCATTTGGTGTAGGTGATGTCTTTGGCACCCGTTCCTAGTCAGGAGAGATTGGGTGGGGCGAGTCCGGGTCGTACAACACAGCAGCAGGAGAGGAGGATGATCTACATACCTTAGCCCAATGGCCATTTTTTTTACATTTTCTACACTCGGCATTACGTGCAGGACACATCGCCCGTGCATGCCGTGTGTTCCCACAGAAGAAACAAATTCCTTTTTGTAATGTATTTCCTTTTACAGCGGCTAAGGGAGTTTCTTCTGGTTGACCTACGGTAGCTGTTACGCTCGGGTGGTAATCGAAGCTGGCCGTATGCTTCTCCGCTTGTTCTAGGGATCTAGCCACTGTAAATGTCTCTTGTAGTGTCGAGAAAGGTTTTTCAAGTAGGCGCTGACGGATAGACGAAGACGAGATGCCGCTAATGAACGCGTCCCGTATATATTGTTTTTTGTTTTCCTCGGCACTTACCGCTTGAAATTCGCAAGATTTAGCGAATACTTCCAACTGTTGCATGAACTCGTCGATGGTTTGTGTCGGTTTCTGTTTACTTGTCAGGAGTTGATGTCTGTTAAATACAATGTTTGTTGGTTTCATATAAATAGCGTCTAGCGTTTCTATGGCGCCGTTGTAATCCGTGGCGTCGCTTATGATTTCGAAAATTGTCGCCGAGACAGAATTGATCAATGCGAAAAGATTTTGCGCATTGTTTTCGATTTGGTCGTTATTTAACGTGCGTAGGTAATATTCAAATGTTAGTTTCCAATGTTTGTATATTTATTCCGAATTCGGAGCAGTTGGTTCTGTGTTAAATCTTTCTGGCCGCAGTAATTTGTCCATTTTTTTTTTTTTTTTTTTTTCTTATCTTAAGCTGATAAAATTGTAATGATAAAAGAAGAATGAATAAGAATGCCTTTCGTAAAGGTTTTATCAGCTTAAAATATATACACGTGTTTGGCAAAGTTAATATGGCGGAATCCTTAGTTCCGGCCAAAGGGGAATAACCATGACTCATTTCCTGAAGAGTTACAGTAATTTATTATAACATTTGGAACACTCACCTCAATTAGTGTTGCCTCACTTTCTGTCTTATTTAATCTGACTATGTCCGGTTTTACTGCTGCATTTTCCAGGTAGGTAGATGTAGGAACCACATAATCATAATGTATAGTTTTCTTATCGTTTCCCACAGTCTTCTCCGATAGATGTTCCCAGGACTTAGTGCTACATTGGATGTTTAGATTTTTACAGATTTTCCAGTGTATGTATTTGCACACACCATCATGACGCGTTGTGTAGCCGCCATCTGCTACTTTTGCAGCTTCGTATCAAGTGATTCCCACTCTCCACTTCTGTGTGGCAAAATCTGCACTTGCTATCATTACTAAGTCCTGCCATCTTTTTAAAGTCATTAGTCATAAGGCGTTGGTCTTGCGCCGCCATTATAAGCCTTTCCTGATCATAATGGAGGGCGCCTCTTATTAACCCGTCCAATTGTCGATATACTCTTTAGATATCTCATCAAGAAAATGGGTGGCGCGTTTCTGTGCTGCCCACTCTTTAAGGCTCCTATTTTTTAATGTTTCAGTGTATTTTTACGACTTTTTTGGGCTATCTCTGTTGCGGGTTTTGTTGGTGTTTCAACCTCATTTGATAAACAGCCCGGTTCGAAATGCTTGGCTAGATATGTTATGGAAGTTGTTTTGCTGGCTCTTTTTTTTGATGTTCCTGTACCATTGTGAGGTTTGGGTTTATGGAGCTTGTCAGATATTGTCCAATACTGACAATAGTGGCTCTATGTTGGTGGTTGATTTCTGAAAGCCTCAGTCCTCCATCTCCTCTAGGTAAATAGTCTTGGCAAACATCGGTTCCTGTATATCACTCGGTGGAGTGTTAATTTTTTCTTGGTTTTTCAGCCAGCCTGTTGATGGTTTGTTGGGGCCAATCTATGATGCCAAAACTGTACGCGATTACTGGTATGGCAAACTGGTTTATTGCAGTAATCTTATTTTTATTTATGAGCTGCGTTTTACATATCTTATTCACGCGTCGTATGTATTCTTTGCCTATTTTTCCCCTCGTCTTGGCATGTAGGATGGTATCACTTTCTTCAATGCCAAGGGACTTGTATGTCTCCTGTTCCTCCAGATTTCTCATGGTATTTTCTATGTCTAATTGGAGGTTTTCTGCATGGATCTTCTTCCCAGCCTTCAGTGTGCACTTGGCACATTTGTCTATGCCAAATTTCATCCCGATGTTCCTGGAGAAAATGTGTGCGACCTTCAGTCGCTCATTTAACTCATTGTCTGAGCTCTCATAGAGTTTTAAATTATCCATAAAGAGTAGATGGTTGATTCTCTTGGATTTATCTTTCGGACGGCCCTGACTAAGGTTGTAAGCACCTCGCCTTTTTAACAACTTACTGAGCGGGTCTATTGCCATGCAGAATAGCAGTGGAGATAAGCTGTCTCCTTGGAAGATTTCTCTTCTGATATGTATATCAGGGATTGAAATGTTCCCTTCAGTGTGGTTTATGGAGATACTGGTTGGCCACATCTGTATATGGGACGCAATTGTTTGTATTATTATTGGGTTTATTTTGTACAGCTCAAGACATCTCAGTAGCCATGAATGAAGTACACTGTCATAAGTCTTTTGATAGTCAATACATGCCATACTTAAGTTTCTCTGCCATTTCCTAGAATCTTCTAAGATAGTTTTGTTGATTAGTAGCTGGTCTTTGGTACCAAAGCATCTTCTCATGTTCTCATGCATCCAGTCTACACCTTTTCCAGGTAATTTTCATAAGAGAGGTGCTCGTAGATACTGTCGGCTATAAGACCAGTGAAAGGCTTGTAGGTAGTGCTAAGACAACATATAGGTCGATATTTGTTTGGCAGTTTGGTTTCTTTTGTCTTGGGAATGGGGGTTGTTATTCCTTTGGTGAGCCATGCTGGTGTGACCTCCTTACCTTTTATGAGTCTGGTGAAGCAGTCACTGTAGTGGCTATGTAGTGCAGTAAGTTGTTTCAACCAGAAATAAGAGACATAGTCAATGCCAGGTTTCTAATAGTTTGCATATCTTGTCAGTTTTTTAGATATCATTGCTGGTGTTATCACTGGCTCTGGCATTTCTGGTTTTGTTTAATTTATCATTTGGATATCCTCAATCTACTCGGCTTCTTGATTGTGTGTGACTTCACTTTCAAAGGGATCTCCAATATTTCTCCAGATCTTCCTTGTCAGGAATTTGTTCGACAGTTACAGTGTCTCTTGCAAGGTTCCTGTAGAATATCCTTGCATTTGTTTTGAACTGTTTATTTTGGATGTGGGAGTTCTTTTTTGCTTTTTGGTATTGAATTCGTTTGGCAAGTGCTGATATCTTGCCTTCCCTGAAAATATTGTTTAGTCCCTTAATGTTAGTGTGGCATTTGCTTGCTGTGTCTCTGGTGTGTGTGTGTTGTTGTTGAGCCTTCTTGTACTAAACTATGACGACAATAATGCATCATCAGCAGCAATCAACCAGCCCCTCTTAGGGCAAGCAGTTTTGCTGCCACACCTAAACTACTTTTAGTGCGAGTAACACTTAGCTGCCTGCTACATCCAACTGACTGAAGCCGACCTCCCCAGTTCCTGCATCTGCTCCAGCTTCTTCACCAGCTCCTTCTTGCTCCAGCATCCAGCAATGCCTGCTCCAGCTCTTTTCCGCGGCTCCTGCTTCAGCTTCCTACAGCGCCTGATCAAGCTCCTTCCATCGGCTCTTGTTCAAGCTTCCAGCAGCACTTGCTTCAGCTCATAGCAGCAGCTCTTGTCACAGCCTTTTCTATTTCTAGTGATACCCCCACGTACCAAGGGGGTGCCGGGGGGGAGGGGGGAAGCCCCCCCCCCTGCAATTACATTTACACCCCCTGAAATTTGTGATCCAAAAAATATTATAAATATAAATACTCTTATATTTCCTAGTCAACTATAATTCTTCATTATGAACCAGTATTTACTTTTGTGTAATATATTTTACAGCAGGGCCGGATTAAGGGGCCAAGGGGACGGGGCCCTGGGCCACCCACCAAGAGAGGACCTCCCACCAATTTTTAACATAATTTCCGATTTCAAAAACGCTTCTATGGATTTTATTTTGTTTAAAACTTAATTTTCCATTCCTGGTACTAATGATACCATAATAAATATTTACGGATTTTAAAATACCAGTTAAAATAAATCTATTGACCATAATAACATCTAAATATGATTTAAATTTATGTTACCTTGTAAAAAGAAAGAAAATTAAAATGTACGTGTTCTCAAACTCAAACATAACTTCGCTAGTTTCAGATCAAGTGGTGAGGGAAACAAAGCCTCGAATGCTTTTCACCTGTTTCCTGCTTGGTGAAAGAGATTGTCAGTGTATCTGTCTTTTTTTGTCAACTTACCAAATATACACTTTTAAATATTGTTAATTCACACTATTTAATATTATAAATTATCAATTAAATAATTATAATCCAAATGATGTAATATAAACACAAAATGAATTCACGTTGTTGTTCTGCCAGCTTCTTTTAAAGATATTTTTTTTTAATTTATAAAAGAAAGTGTTGTCTTCATTCAAAAGATAGAAATGAATACTAGCAACCTAAATTATTTTCAAATGAAAGTGGGAATTAGTTTAAAAAATTATTTTTGTATTTTATCACGAATCTCAAATACGTTTTTTTTCTTTTTGTTGTCAGTTGCAACTATTAATTTAAAAAAATTGTGAATGTTACATTCAACATTTTTGAAATTAACAGAAAAAATCCCAGATTTCACCCGAGATGAAGTTGAAAGAAAAAACAGCATGGGTAGGGTAAAAACCCCACGTACAAAGAGAAGATTATAATAGAATTCTGTAGAGCTAGCAAGTAGCTACCTTATTTTACGAACTTTATGTTATTATTACTGTGTTTACTATGCTTTATGTGCTTTACTATGCTGATGTTGTTATTTACATGTACCTACCGAAATACACAACGATATATTTAGATTATATAAAAGAAATTGAAATTTTGTATCTACTTATTTATATTTATATATCAGTACACACACACACTGAACCAAAACGTCACCCATATTAGAATATCAATATTAGTTTTGGCCCTCCTAAAAATGCCTTGCCCCCCCCCTAAAAATGCCTTGCCCCCCCCCCTAAAATGTCTTCCCCCCCCCTTCTAAGTTAGAAGTCTGGCTACGTGCCTGAGTGATACTATACCTGTTATTTCAACTTTCCTACTCCCGTTATTGTAAATAAACATTTCCTTTAAACTGTCCTTCCTTTTTGCCGTTGCCGTAATTTGCCTGTGCCCAAATTTATTAGTTGTAAGACCGATCACCCCAGAGAGTATTGGTGCTGCCCAAACGACGCAATCGGAGCTGCCCAAGTGTCGCAACTGGTGCTGCCCAAGCATACGGGCCTTAAACTTCTTAGGTGATTCGACCCTACAACACATTTGAAGCCTTGTAAAAGATGGCGTCTGATATTTTACTCGATGCGAACCCTCCATGTCAGTTATTTAACAACTCAAAGAGGCGAAAATTAAACAAAAATACAGCTAATAACTCTCACCAATAGGCCTAAAATTGTATTTTCTACAGACTCAGTTTTTTATTTGCTGAATTTTTTTTAATTTTGGATTTTTACATCAAGGTTTTTATTTCCGAGGTTTCACATCGAGTAAAATCCAGCAACATCTTCAATCCTTCAAGTTTGCAAGGCTTCGAATACAAGGATTTAAAAAAAATGTAATTAAAGCGGTTTAAAATACATTAAAACACAAAAGAATTAAGCAGGTAAATAGAAAACTAACTTTTATTGCCTTTGGTAACAGTTATTTGTTGTCTGTTTTTTTTTGTTTTGTTTTTTCAAACCCTTTAATACTTTTTTCGTCTTGAGCTATACAAAAAAACATGAGCTAAAAGTACTACTTCCGGTTTGTTTTTCTTTAAATCTCGATTATTCTTGCATATTCAAACATTTCAAACGTGTTTTTCTTCAGATTACATGCTTCCTCATTTAATAATATTTTTTAAACGAATAGGCTATATTGCCTGTCCCGGCAAAATAACGATTCCTGCGTTATTTTGCCGTGACCGGCAATATAACGATCCCTGCGTTATTTTGCCGGTTAATGTATATTTAACTAAATTGTTAAACATACAGTGACGCCCGGCACAATAATGAGTCTTACGTTATTTTGCCAGCTCGTGTTTACTTAACTATAAATTACTTTTTTTATTATTATTTAAATTTTTTTTTTGTATTATTTAAAACTTTATCAAACGAAATTTTATTTATAATTTAAAACTTTGCCTGATTGTTTTGTTTTTTTTTTTTTTTTTTAAACTTTGCCTGATTGATTTTTTGTATGATTTAAAACTTTATTAAGCGACAATATATTTTAAAATAACGATAAAATTAATTTTTACTTCCGGTTGATTCGATTAGGAGTGAACTCTTCAAAATTACGACTTATTTTATAATTTCATTGAAAGAACATTTTAAAATAGAAACTGTTTAAATCCAGTGATTTTCTGTATATTTTAACATTATCGAAGTTTTTCTTCATAAAGTAAAGTAAAGCACATTTTTAACAAGTAAATGTTACCAAAGGCAACATAAATTATTCTTCTACCTGTATAAGTTTATTTGTTTATTTGATTGTTTATTTTTATTAAAAAAAAATCATTTATCAAAATAAATAATAAAATAAACAAATAAACTTATACAGGTAGGTAGAATAATAATTTATGTTGCCTTTGGTAACATTTATTTGTTGCTTATTTTTTTCTTTATATATAACTTATATATAACTTAAGGAAAATTTCAATTACTTAAATCGAGAGCAGACTTAGTAATGTTGGGAAAATTCATCAACATTAATTCTATTATGAAAAGTAAGCAGATATTTCTTTAACCGACACAATAGGGCAGGTCGATTTTTTTTTATTTCTTTAACCGACACAACTGATGATGAAAACATATTGTTTTTAAATAGTTGCCCTTATTTATTTAATTACCTTTTCTTTCGCAAAGCCATAACAATTAGGTTTTAAAAAATAATGAACCGGCATAATAACAATCCCTTTACATTAGTAAATAATTATTGTGCCGGGCGTCACTGTATGTTTAACAATTTAGTTAAATATACATGAGCCGGCAAAATAACGCAGGAATCGTTATTTTGCCGGGACCGGCAATATAGCCTCTTCCTTTTTTAAACAACACATCATATAATATTAAAAAAAACATCATTATCGCCTATAAACAATTTTTGCATAGCATTCTGTTGAGTGTTTACACCTTCGAACTCATCATTTCCCTGGAAAATAAAAACGTCTATTTAAATAATAAAATATTTAATTGATTGAATATTTACCCCTGAAATCAAAGAGATCGATACAATTGCGAAATTGCTTTGTTTTATGTCTATTTAATTTTTCTGCGAACCTTCATTTCTGGTCGCCATCTTGAATTTACAATTACAGCCGTTTTAACTCGATCACTAACATAACATTTTATTTTAGAAATACGATTTCAGCTGATCAAAAAGTAAGTATTTCTAAAATTTCTTTGTTTTACAATCTTTTAAAAAGTATGCTATGAACTTTTTAAAAGTGAAGAAAAAAACGTTTTTTAAAATTTAATTTTTACTTAAATTTCTTTGTTTTACGATTGTCTAAAAGGTATGCTATGAATTTTCTAAAACTGAAGAAAAAAAACGTTTTTATATTAATTTTAGATTTTTCTATCTTCATATTCGGTTTGACATAAACAAAACAACAAAAAATAAACGATTCCGATAATTATAAACTTATTGATAGTAAAGCATGTAAAACTGCGGTTATAGTTGAAGATAATATTCAGATAAGATTAACTGTTTCAAGAGATAATGAATAGCCTGTGCATAATGGAAGGTGTTTATTCATATTATATATTTAGCAATTATGCAGAGTTTTTATTTTTAAGTAAACTAGCAAATATATTCTCCCACCGGTCGCATATATTTGCTAGTTGTTTTATTTAATTGCTCAGTAAATTTGTGGTTTTGTTTGTTTTTTTAAGAAAGAAAATAACCACATCCTTTATTTTAATAAATAAAACCGGAATAATAAAAAGTTTTGAAACCAAATTTACCCTTTACGGCGTAAAATGTAAAACAAAAAATCCTAAACTCACTTAAGGTCGTAAAAAGATGATAATATTTCAAGTTTTTCAAAACGAAAAAAATGTGTACCTAAAATAAAATCAACAATTAAAAAAATGAAATACAGTTATTTATTTCCTCAGTAAAATCTGTTTAGTTTTTCTCACAAGAAATAGTAATTTTTTAATCAATCATTTTTTAAATTAAATAATTTTATTCATTAAATGTCTGCTTTAAAACATAATTTGTTATAATATTATAAAAACAAATAACCCAAAAGAGTTAAATAAAAAATCAAATGAAATATATCATTTTTGAGCGACTCGCACGATAAATTAAAGAGAATCTGTTGTTTGCATGTTATTAATCAAATAACGCGCCACCGCCTTGTCTATTTCTCTCTTGAAATAGAACTTTCTGTGCGTTCGAAATAGAACATTATATTTAATAATCAGATGGCGAGTAAGACATATACTATATTACAACCCCCCTCTCAAAAAAGGAGAAGGTATTGCCTGAGAGGATAGTATAACGGCAACAGAACAGATACTACACTACCTCCCACCTCAAAAAAGTAAAGGAGAGGTAATCTCTGGGAGGGAAGTGTGATGAGCACAGAATAAATACTACACCCTCTTCCAGAAAGAGAGTTCGTAATGCCTGGGAGGGTGGTATAATCACAACAGAACAGATACTCATTACATCCACACCTTTCAAAAGAGGAGAAGGTAATGCCTGGGAAGATAGAATCATTAAAACAGAACAGATACTACACTACCTCCACATTTCTCAAAAAGGAAGAAGTAATGCCTGGGAGGTTGGTATGACAACAGAACAGATACTATACTACCTCATCACTTCTCAAACAATTAGGAGATAATGCTTCGGAGGATGGTATAATAAAAAAAGAATAGATACTCCACATGGTATCATGTCGACATAATAGATACTACACTACCTTCACGCCTCTAAAAAATGGAGGAAGTAATGCCTGGGAGGATAGTATCATGGAAGATAAACAGATACTACACTACCTCCACACCTCTCTAAAAAGGAAGAGGTAATGCCTGGGAGGATGGTATCATGAAAGCAGAACAGATACTACACTCACACCTTCCCATTAAATGAGGAGGTAATGCCTGGGAAGATGTTATCATTACAACAGAAAAGATACTACACTACACCCACACCTCTCCAAAAAAGGAGGAAGTAAATCCTGGGAGGATGGTATCATGACCACAAAAACGATACTAAACTACCTCCACACCCTTCAAAAAAGGATGAGGTAATGCCTGGGGGGATGGTATCATGACAACAAAACAAATACTACACTACCTCTTCATCTCTCAAAAAAGAAGGAGATAATGCCTGGGGGATGGTATCATGAAAAAAGAACATATTACACTAACACCACATCTCTCAAAAAAGGGAGGAGTTAGTGTCTGGGATGATGGTATCATGACAAAGGAACAGATACTACACTATGCTCCTGAATTGAGCATTTAAAGATAGTACATTAGTCTGAAATATTATATACTATTTCATGATAAGGTCAATAGTCTTAAATAGTATAGTTTTGGCTTCAGACAGATACATAATCTCCAATATTAATAGATATGCTATGATAATAATACATTTTATTAATAATTTAAATGCTTGGAATAAAAAAAAAACATGCTCACATAATAATAGATTTATTAAATTGTTTTTTTGGGGTGTATGTTTTCACAAATTGATTTTTTTAAATTTTAATGGGCACTCCAGAAGATGACACTGCCGTGTTTACTTCAAGTTTACCCTGCAGTAAATGTAGCTGCCTTATCAAGTATGGATGATCAAAAACGATTAATAAAAACTTTTTTTAAAAATTCATATATGACAATATAATAAAATTTCACAAAATACAAAAAGACGTTTCAAATATTTGTTTAAAGCAATGTTAGCTTATGTTTTTTGTTACTAAATTGTTATAACATATTTGCTTTATTTTGTACGTGCAACATGCGTCTCTGACATTCTTGTTTTGTATATCTATCTGAATATATTGTATAGTGTTTTTCCGTCACAGGTTTTGGAATATGCCCCAAAGTTTTTGAAATAGGAATTAAATGTTCGACAGTGTCATCAAAAGTTTCTTAAGGTTCTGTTATGTTGCAAGTTTTGCATTGTGCTTCTGTCTGGTTACTACTTTTATATAGCCTGGCACAAAACGAAATTCACTGGTATTTGCAAGCATGTCATTAACGACCTAATGTGCTGAAAAGAGTGACTCTAAGACTTTTTTTCATAGTCCTCTAGTAATTTATGGTCTTGATCGTATGTGGAACTGAATAATGCCTTTATGGACAATCTGATGCAAGTATTGAGTTTCACAACGAGGTGTTTTAAAAGACGATTCATTCAGGCCTAAAATTGTGAGATCTTTATCCTCATTACCAACAGTTTTGAACACCTCAATACAAACATTCAACATTATTTTAACCTCTATATTAGTGCCAATTCATCCCCGCCACTGATATATAACATAAGTGTATCACCGGTTAAACTCACTAGAAGTAGTTCATCGTCGTTCTCACTGTAAATAGGTCTGACTGCATGAATGTGTATGCATATACCAACACACTGAATTATTGTTAGGCTCGATATATTCCGTATTCAGTGATTGTAGTGTCTCATGAATCTGAGGAGTGAGGAAGGTCTTGGAAGCTATTACATGCTCCCATATGTTGTTTCTAATGACTGCTGTAAATAATAATGCCTGATAGAGCAGATATTGTGTGGGTGCTTCCCTTTGTAATGTCTTAATGAAACAAAGTAGTAATCAAACTTATAGAAAGAAAGAGAAAACGAAAGAGAGAGTAGAAGATAAAGATCCATGCTTACAGAAACAAACCCAATCTCATTTTTAGAAAAGATGATCTCATAAGCGAATAGAGCTGCAGTTCTACATTATGCCTTGACAACTCATAGGAATGTTTATTGACTTGAGTCATCCTATAGTAGTTGGCATAGGTTAACAAATCTCGAGCTTCAGGGGTGGTGCAATGATTTATCAAGTTTTTACTAACGGCTGAATATGTATATGGATCGCAACACCTGTATACATATATGGCACATGATATTCCCAAATTGTCACCCTTCTGGTACTGGCCAAGCTCAACGTTGCTTATCTTCAGTTATCTAACAAGAACCGGTGTGTCAACGTGATTTTACCCTATATATGTAAATGAGATTATGCTGTATATAATGTTTATTGGCACCGGCTAACTACTGGTATGTGTCACATTCCGGTCAATGTCATGCATATGGCTTTTCCACCATTGCTAATTGCCATGTTGGAAATGAAATAAAAATTGATCATTATATAAATGTGATTATGTTAACTAACTTTGCCAGAAAAATCAAATTAAAAAAAAGTTTTGACTGTAATTCCACCGAACCGAATTTCGTGCAACCCACTTTCTGCCTTTTTCTCCAAACGTTTTTGTCTATCTTTTTTCTTTCCAACAAAATTTCGTGCAACCCACTTTCTGCCTTTCTCTCTCCAATCCCAAATCACTTCCCCTCCTTCCCAGCTGTCGTCTTCATTTATCTCACCTCATATCCACATATGAAAATCACATAAACACCTGCACCTATGAAGAGAAGCCCTTTTTAAATCTGCATACAAAATGCAAAGCACTTCCTTCTTTTTCCTGATGGTGCGTGTTCCTCTTTATTGTCACAGATTATTCTGTATATAATGTTTATTGGCACCGTCTAAATAATGGTATTGTCACATTCTGGTCAACGTCATGCATAGGGCTTTTCCACCAGTACCAGTAGCCATGTTGAGATTGAAATAAAATCCATCATTTGGGACAATCACTGATAAGTAGAATTCAGATGTATTCTCTAACGCACATATATATATATATATATATATATATATATATATATATATATAATGTTTATCGCGCCACACTGATTTGAGCAGAGATGACACTGATTATTTGTGATATAAAATTCAGTGACAAGTGAGCAGTAGGTATTAGTCTGAGCTATTTAGAAATTTCTTTTTAGTGGATCCAGCAGATCTTTTTAGAATTTGTTTTTGTTCTACATGAGATGAGTCATGGATATTAGTTATGCTGGATTATCATATTAACCTTTCAATTACCTCTGTTCAAATTGGTAAGCCATCTTTCTGGTACTCTCATGGTACCATTTAGTAGTTAAAATGTTGGATTTCTCTTTCGCTATGATTATTTTCCACATTTCCTCTTTTGGATAACATATCTAGTTTTTGGTACACGTTCTTCACATTTCTTATCATCCCACAATAAAAAGAAACCACTTCAGCTGACGAGCAGCTTTTATGATATGAGTGTGAATTTTTCATATCTTCTACAGTAGTTACTATTGTGCAATCGTGCAGGTCTTGGCTTTCTGGAACCATCATCAATAGTTCGACTCCTGCAGATTAGATAATGTGACATAGTACATTGTGTTGTAGATATGAAGTGTTGTATTATTTGGCATTTCTTGACTGGAACATATATAGATCTGTGAGAGTTGTGGACTCTGCCAATATTAGAGTGTGCAACATGCATCATTTGAACCAATTAGTCATAACCATCTTCATCTTGGCGATTTTTGTGCGGGGGGTATATTAAGTCCTATTTATGAGTGCAAACATACAGTGGTCAGTTTTTGATGTTAATTGAAATTATAAAATAGTTTTAAAAGTTGTTATCCGTTTCTGAATTCTATCTACTGTGTCATATAAAATATCAATGAACAAAACACCTTAAAATACTAACAATAATATGTTATGGTTTTGAATAGATAAAGTTTTGTGAATGAAATTAATGAAAATATCTCAAGTTGGCATGGAAACGAAGAATGCATGACTTGGAATAAACCAAATCTTTGTGAATGAAGAACTATTTAAAATGTACTTATCTCTTAGAACAGAGGGACGCATGTCACTGATAAATTATTATTTCTACATTCAGTTATGTTGTTGAGATAGTCGTATTTCGAAAAAGCCAACGGTCTGCAAAATCGAGAGGAATGAAATCTCTACTAAATCAAAATGCAGGTTTCTGATAGAGTTTACAATACAGTGTTTGACAACATCTTTTTCATAAGTTGATTTCGATTCTGGGTTTAGACGAATCTGATCAAATCTGATGACTTTGAGAATGGATAGGAGTCGACTCTAAAAAATTACCCTTTCTAGTGGCAGAATCAAAAACTAAAATTTATTTTAGCTGAGAATGTATATAAGAGAAAAGCGGATGGCTTTTCTTATGAGCTTAGAGCACCAGGAAATATAACATTTCACATTACCCATTTCGTCTTTTCTTCTTTTTTGCCAAAGTGATATGAGAATATCGGCTTTTAGTCTCACCTTGCTATTTTAAAAGGTATTTCAGTTGGAAATCTATAGTCTTTTCACGAAGGTGTTAAGAAAGACTTTTGATTGATTATTCCAGATTTTGAAACAGGAGAAGTTGGTTTAGAATGTTCCATGTCTGTGATAAAAAAATTTCTTTTCAAATCAAAATTGTCTAATATTAATTATTTATCAAAACTGAACGACAAAATATTTCGTTTGCTGAAATTGATTGCATACAAATATAAATGATGCAAAAATGTTTTGATAACATATTTTCTTTATTTACAGATTGAAACTATTATAGAAAATGATGGTTGTTTTCAGTTCCACACGAATTAAGAAAAGTCTTCACCAGAAAATAACTGCAATCTCATTTTTCTGTATGTACGTTCATCATTATTTTGGAAGAATTCTTGTTTACAAATCCATGTAGATGCAGTTGAGAAAGATCTTTTATCCTGTAAAATGTGCAAATGAATATTTTTTCCATGATGTGCTTTGACAAGACATGAGAGTACACACAGAACAGGTGAATATCATGTATCTTATAGGATACTTAATCTCCAGCAAAATCTTGTAGAAAATATCGATACTAACTCATTGAATGCATATGAGACTCATCAATCTTGATGTCTGAAAGGAAAAATACAAAAGAATGGTGAATGCATATACTTGTCAACTACGTAAAACTGAATTCTCAGTGAGTTCTATTTTCAAAAGACATAACAAAACCTCGCATGTGTCAAATAATATTATTGAATATTTTGTTGATTTGTATCTTCAGAGTACTTGTCTGAAAAATAACATGTAAATACACAAAGGTGAAAAACCCTACCATTTTAACGTTTCGGAATTTGTATGTTCACATAGTTTCAATCTAAACATTCACATGTGAATACACACCGGTGAGATGTTTGCTTAATTACCAACACTAAGCTGGATACTTTAACCAGACTAGATGAGTTCTTGTCCTGGAATCCGGTAAGAAAAAACACCAAAGAAAAATATACTGTAACATAATAAACTGATCAATTAGAGAGAGGAAAATTGATGTTTTTTACTTCTATGCTAATTCAATATTTGAGAGGTTAAGGAAAGCTTTAATTGAACTCTCAGATATCTATGTCTCTCATATAGAGATCTAGTGTAAGTCCCAGGAGAGGCCACTTGTTTTCTGAGACTTTAAACTAAAGTAACATGAACAAAAATAAGAAAAATACTCTTGCAAAGTTTAGCATGCTGTGAAAATGCAGTTTTACAATCTGACAGCACACATGCAAATACATACAGGTGAGAAACCTTATTCTTGTAAGGTTTGTGGTACTGCATTTTCTCAAAATACAAGTTTGGAAAGGCACATTCAAATACACACAGGTGAAACACCCTATCCTTGCAAAGTTTGTGGAACTGCATTTTCAAACCATTGCCATCTTAAAACTCACATGCGAATACACACGGGTGAGAAACCATATTCTTGTGAAGTTTGTGGAACAAAATTTTCACGCAGTTGTATTTTGAAAAAGCACATGCAAACACACACATCTGAGAAACCCTATTCTTGCAAAGTTTGTGGAACTGCATTTTCACACGGTACAAGTTTAAAACAGCACATGCGAATACACAAAGGTGAAAAACCCTATCCTTGTGAAGTTTGTGGAACTACATTCTCACGACGTTTCAGTTTGAGACGGCACATGCGAATACACACAGGTGAAAAACCCTATTCTTGTAAAGTTTGTGGAACCGCATTTTCACAGGATAACTTTTTGAAACAGCACATGCGAATACACACAGGTGAAAAACCCTATTCTTGCAAAGTTTGTGGTACTGCATTTTCACAGCATCCCCATCTGAAAACTCACATGCTAATACATACAGGTGAAAAACCCTGTTCTTGTGAAGTTTGTGGAACTAAATTCTCAGTCAGTTCTACTTTGAAACAGCACATGCGAATACACACAGGTGAGAAACCCTATTCTTGCAAAGTTTGTGGTACTGTATTTTCACACCATACAAGTTTAAAACGACACATGCGAATACACACAGGTGAGAAACCCTATTCTTGCAAAGTTTGTGGAACTGCATTCTCACAGCATTCCCATCTGAAAACTCACATGCGAATACACACAGGTTAGAAATCCTATTCTTGTAAAGTTTGTGGAACTACATTTTCACAGCATGCTAGTTTGAAAAAGCACATGCGAATAGACAGGTGAGAAACCTTTTTTTGTAATGTTTGTGGTATTAGATTTTCACAGAGTACCAGTCTGAAAATTCACATGCGAATACACACAGGGAACACAATCTATCCTTAAGACAGCCCTCGGATATAAATTATACTCATAGATAAATAAAGTGTTAGCTTCAAGAGTGGGCCCCTAAATTAAAATGAAAAAAAAGTGAGAAGCCCCTATCTTGCTAAGTTGACGAGATGAATTCTTGTCCTGGAATCGGGTAGGACCAAGATGCCACACACAAGATATATTATAACTTAGTTAACTGGTCAGTTAGACAAAGGAAATTTACTGTGCTAAGTTTTTTACATACTCCATGTTTAGAAGTAAACGAGATCTTTAATGGAATATTCAAATATCTTTGTATCTCATATAAAGATTAAGTGTTAGTCCCAACCACATGTGATAACAAGTAATAGTTTTGCCACTAGTCAAAACTTAAAAGTTTAAGGCATCTGACCTGGTGTTGTAAGGTTCTGCTTTTAAGACCGCTACTGCACAATGCAAAATAAAAGAATGTGTATACATTTCCACTGGACTATCCATCAAAATATGCCTCCGATGTAGCATCAAGTTCTTGGAAAATATACAAAAAAGAATTGTGGCAAATAAGTCATACATCACCCAATATGATTATACAATCTTAACAGCTACATACCTTTAAAATGCAGCTGGTAAACCTGACATAGTAATGTGAGATCAGTGTGTTTTTCCGAAATAAAATTATTAGCTAATCAGTAAAAAACACAGGATTATTAATCCAGTAAAATTTCTATTAATACATTTCTTGTACAAGAATATCCAATTTGCTATGTGTTACAAATTAAGTAACCTTAAATGTTTTTAATTTACAACTACATTAGTATGAAAATAGGTGAAAATGTATTCATTAAAATATTTAAATTCGTAATAAAACCATCCATTCATTATGCGGATTTTCTGTGTGCGTGTGTCTGTTTGTCGGTCAGTCACAATTTTTGATGAAATATCGAAACTTCTTTTAGAAATAAAAAAATAATGCATTCATACCAAATAATAAATTTCCAACAAATAAAGTGGATACTATGACTGGAAATCGAAACCGAAACCTTGAGATTTTCAGCTGATGTTCTACGAACTGAGTGATTTACATTTTCTCATGAATAGATCTAGAAAAATAATGCATACGACACGACATATGTGCCTTTTTGACAAATAAAATTCACTGTTTTGATTAATTAAAATTTATAATAAAAGTGTGAGAAATGTACCTGACCTTTCAGTTTTAAAAATATTGGTCCGGTGCGAGGCCGATTTAATTGTCTAGTATATGTTTGCTCAAATTAAAACATACTTATCTAAGTACTCTGGTTAATGTAGTTTCATAATATATCTTGTTATGAGGGTATTTCTACACACCCTTGTAGCAGTTTGTGACTTATTAATCTTCTATGGACGTCCGGCATGAATGCAGACATCCACTGTAGTCTGGAGAGGACTGGTGATCGTATTATGTAATAATTCGTCATTTTATAGAAAAGAGTTGCAGAAGCTATATGAACGATATATAATCCCTGAAGTGGATCGACGATTAACATTTCTCAAGGCTCTAACGAAATACTACATAATAACATTTAAAATCGCTCTACATGTCGCCCCCTTATTATTTTTCTGTATCCCCAACAAAATTAATATTACAAAAATGTTCCTATATCCCCTTCGAGAAAATTTTTAAAATTAATAAATCAGCTTTTTTGTTTAGTTTCCAAATAAATGCTACACATGCACACAGGATATTGTTTTGTTGATTTCTTTGATTTACCTAAACCGCTCTTATATTCCTTTTTAATGTCACAACTCGATTTTATTTGCTTGAAAACAACAAAGTAAATGGTAAGAGTGCGGAATAGTTAATAGTCGAGAAGTCGTAAACAAACCACAACAACGAAAGCCTTATACTAAACGCATTAAAATTTAATTATCAACCGACTTGTATACTTGTAACATGCTTAAACTGCTTTAAGGTGTTTTATTTCACAATTTTAAAGCTGTCTTTACGATACACGGGAAAGGAAATGTTCACTTGCCATTTTAATGTTGGGGAGCTTTATTCTTGAAAATTTATAAAAAAGATCGCTTACCCTACCACTAACCGTAAGTACGCAGGGCGTTTGAAACTCAGGCTAAGGGTTAGTGGTAGAATAAGTAAACTTTTCAGGAATTTAGTCCTTGACACCAGTTAAGCGACAAGCAGCCATTTGTGTTTTTCCTGTGTGTAAAGATTGCTTTGAACGAAATCAAATTTTAAATAAATAACTTACACACAGTTTCAGCACATTGAAAGTATACAGCTCCGTAGATAATTGTATTCAACTGCGTTTGGAATAAGTAATTTCTTGTTGTTTTTATTTTTTTTATATTTTTCGGCCGCTTACTCTACTTCTACCAAATGAGTACATACTTATTTTAAAATATGAGGGTGACTTAGGCCCTATTTAATACTACAGGTTAAAGAACCCAGCCCACTACTAAAAAACTTAGTAAAGTCGCTTTTATTTGCTTGAAAAGAGCAAAGTAAAAACTTGTTTTAAAATATTGATTTTAAAGGGTGGGTGCTGAGCCCGTATTTAAAACTCGAGGAAAAGTCCTGCTTCTTCTGAACGATTCTAACTTTCTGTTACAGAATTGTTCTTACTTTGTGTCATTTTTCCTATTCATTCACTTGTGCTATTTTTACCGGTGCCATTTTTACCTGTGCCATTGAAAATGTTTTACTATTAGAAAATATTTATATCATGTTCATAAAATTTATTAATAATACAAGATTATGTCCCTCATTTAACAGATGAACACTCGATCCAACTCGGACGGAAATACATACAAAGACCACTAAATCTGCAACCCCTGCCTATAAGTTCGCCAGCTCTACATTTGTCGATATGCTCTGGGGTACGCAGTAAAAAAAGAACCAAAAACAAATGGTACGGTAAAAATGGCAGAAATTAATAAATAGAAAAATGACACAAAGCAAGAATAATTTGAAAGATTTATCATATTTTCATTAATTTATTATTAATGAAAATGTATATGTGAAGTCTCAGATTAATATGAACTAAAAATCATTATGTCCACGAGGGACAGGGCTGGTCTCCTTTCCCTATAATTTAAAATAGGGCTACCCCTTTCCATATTTTTAAATTAATATTTTAAAGTAAGTATCTACTCTCTAGATTTTAAGCAAATTAAATCGATTTTACTACATTTGAGGAGCTTGGATTCCTCTATAGGTCAAAATATGGATTAACCACGTCCCCAAGTCTACTTTAAAAATTATTGGTATTATTATAGATGAGCACCCTCGGCTATATCTCACCCCCTCCCCAAATAAACAATAACATTCAAAATAGTTATGCAATTACCTGTAAACACCCTGAATACATTGGGGGATAATAATTTAGAATTTAGAGTTGGGGATCAGTTTTTCATATACATATAACATAAAATGATTATCTGGTTGCCGTTTTAGTTAAATATTATATATATTTTTTTTAACATGATTCACCCCAAACAAGGCAGGCCGCCACTGTGAATGTAAGGGGCTACTGAGAAAAAAGGAAAAGGGGAGAAGTATTGGTGGTTCAGCTTAAATTGGGATCTGAGCAGCGAGATGTCTGGTTACATTAGTTTTAAATTTCTGCATGTCAGTACAGTCGGGGAAACAGGGGGCACGGAGGGAGTTCCAGAGGCCAGCAGCACGGGGAAAGAAGCTATTTGAGTAGAATGCTCTCCGGCATCTGGGGACCTCCACTATGAATGAATGAGATTTAGTAGAATGTCGAGTTAGTCTAGTGAATTTACGTCGAGGGGGCACCAGAGTAGTCAACTCATCGGAGCATAATCCATTGAAGTATTTGTAAAACAAACATAAGGATGCTACATTGCGGCGATGGGACAGGGGCTGGAGCTTAGCTGAAAGTGAGGGATCTATTAGGTTGACAACTCTTTTTTTGACTTTGTCAAGGAGGGAGAGACTAGTAAGATTATGCACCAGCCCAGATGTGGCAACAATACTTCATGCATGGGCGAATGGTGGCTTTGTAGAGATACAGGATAATGTCAGGTGTAAGGAGTCCACTAGCACATTAGAGGGAGCCAACCTTCTTTGCGGCAGCCTTGGCAATGTCTTCAATGTATGTGTTCCAATTCATGTTATATGTGAAGGTTAGGCCAATGAGTTTGAATGATGAACTCTCGGGTAAGGTGTTATTTGCCATGACAATCGGTGGTTGGAGAGGCTTCTTGTAGTTGTTGAAGGAAAGGAGCTTAGTCTTTGCGGCATTAAAAGTTCCCAACCATTAATGGCCCCAATCCACTACAGCCTGGAGGTAATTTTCTAAAGATTCACCCATTGCCTCAGATATGATCGCGTCTGTTTTGCCAACATGGCGAGAGTAAAGCGTGGTGTCGCCAGCAAATAAACCAATCTCAGACACTATGTCATCAGGGAGATCGTTTATATAGATCAGGAACAACAAAGGCCCAAGAATAGATCCCTGGGGCACACCAGCATGTATGTCATGTTGCTTAGATGAACGGCCATCGAGGACAACCTGGATTTTTATTTTGTTTAAAAAGCATCTAATTATATTAAGTAGTTGCCCAGTAATACCGTATGAGCGTATTTTCAGGAGAAGCCCTTTATGCCATACCTTGTCAAAGGCCTTGGATATATCAAGCGCTACGTCTCTAGCTTCACCTGCCTTATCGAGTGTATGATACATGCGTTCAGAGATCACCGTTAGGATGTCTGCAGTAGATCGTGCTTGTCTAAATTCATACTGGCGGTCAAATAGAAGTTTAACATTAATTAAGTGTTGTACTATCGCTAGATTGATTAAGGATTCAAAGATTTTGGCAAAGATCAGCAGTAGACTGATTGGGCGGTAGTTCTGAGGGTCGGTTCTATTCCCAGAACTCTTGTAGACTGGTACCACAGAGGCAATTTTCCAGCTATCGGCGAAGCAAGATTCGGCTAGGCATTTATTGTAGAGTTTGGAGAGGACAGGGGCCAGTTCAGCAGAGCATTTCTTTATTACTATTGTGGGTATAAGATCAGGCCCACAAGCTTTAGAGGTGTCAAGGTTTTTTATGATGTCTCTGAACTGGGATGGGGTGATGACCAGGTTATCAAGTGTGGCTTCGGTCCGCAAAGGTAATTCACGGAGAGAGTGGTTACCTGAGTCTAAAGTAGAGTTAGAAGCGTAACGCTGTGCAAGTAGTTCAACCTTATCAGTGGCCGTGAAAACGACATCATTGTCATTTGAAAGTGGGGGAATCGTAGATTGACCATTATTCACTACACTATTGTAGATTTTCCAGAAATCGCGAGTACCTAGTTTCTGTGACTGGATGCGTTTTTTTTGCTAACTACTTATACCTTCTTTTCGCTTCGCCTATCACGGCCTTGCAATTATTTCTTGACTCTATAAATGTATGCCTATTAGTAGCTGACTTATGGCGGTCGAATTTACGGAATGCTTGTTGCCTCTCAGAAATGGCAGCTGCACATTCCGAAGTGTACCATTGAGGAGAGTGGGGCTTGCTAAAGAATTTTCGCATGGGGACATAGGCTTCAATGCCTGCTTTGACCCATTCAGTTAATTCGTTTGCACACTGGTTGACAGGGAGTGAGAAGGATTCCCTCCATGGGGCGTCACTGATGTGATCTCTGATTGACTCAAAATCAGCTTGCTCGTAGTATCTTGTTGTTTTGAGCAACGGTTCATCAGCTTTCGGACGACTTTTTAGCGTGATATGTATCATTAGCACAATGCCACCCATACATTTCAATTGAAATTTCGGTTTCCTCGTGGATTAATTAAGAAAATAGATTCCAGTGTAAAATAATTTAAACACTTAGCTTTTTTTTGTTAAATGCCACCCATACATTTCAATTGAAATTTCGGTTTCTTCATGGATTAATTAAGAAAATAGATTCCAGTGTAAAATAATTTAAACACTTAGCTTTTTTTTGTTAAATGCCACCCATACATTTCAATTGAAATTTCGGTTTCTTCATGGATTAATTAAGAAAATAGATTCCAGTGTAAAATAATTTAAACACTTAGCTTTTTTTTGTTAAATGCCACCCATACATTTCAATTGAAATTTCGGTTTCTTCATGGATTAATTAAGAAAATAGATTCCAGTGTAAAATAATTTAAACCCTTAGCTTTTTTTTGTTAAATGCCACCCATACATTTCAATTGAAATTTCGGTTTCTTCATGGATTAATTAAGAAAATAGATTCCAGTGTAAAATAATTTAAACCCTTAGCTTTTTTTTGTTAAATGCCACCCATACATTTCAATTGAAATTTCGGTTTCTTCATGGATTAATTAAGAAAATAGATTCCAGTGTAAAATAATTTAAACACTTAGTTTTTTTTTGTTAAATGCCACCCATACATTTCAATTGAAATTTCGGTTTCCTCGTGGATTAATTAAGAAAATAGATTCCATAGTAAAATAATTTAAACACTTAGCTTTTTTTTGTTAAATGCCACCCATACATTTCAATTGAAATTTCGGTTTCCTCGTGGATTAATTAAGAAAATAGATTCCAGTGTAAAATAATTTAAACACTTAGCTTTTTTTTGTTAAATGCCACCCATACATTTCCATTGAAATTTCGGTTTCTTCGTGGATTAATTAAGAAGAAGATTCCAGAGTAAAATAATTTAAACCCTTAGCTTTTTTTTGTTAAATGCCACCCATACATTTCCATTGAAATTTCGGTTTCTTAATGGATTAATTAAGAAAAAGATTCCAGAGTAAAATAATTTAAACACTTAGCTTTTTTTTTGTTAAATGCCACCCATACATTTCAATTGAAATTTCGGTTTCTTCATAGATTAATTAAGAAAAAGATTCCATAGTAAAATAATTTAAACACTTAGCTTTTTTTTTGTTAAATGCCACCGATACATTTCCATTGAAATTTCGGTTTCTTAATGGATTAATTAAGAAAAAGATTCCAGAGTAAAATAATTTAAACACTTAGCTTGTTTTGTTGTTAAATGCCACCCATACATTTCAATTGAAATTTCGGTTTCTTCACTGAGGCAGATATGAAATGTGTCTTTAACTAGACTGGCATGGTTAGTTTGGACGATATTCTTTCCCTATCTACATTCGTTAGTGAACTACCCCCACCCTATTTCACCATTGTTTTGTTTTCTTTTGTTTAGAGATGGGCTATAGCCAGTCGAAGTTATTGTTAGTTTAAGCGAGCTATTTGGGGACTGTTGCCATCTGGATACATGTTTATCATTTGGATATAAGGGACAATATTTATTGGGGGGGGGGGGGGTAATGTGAGCTATTGACACTAGGACTTAGAATTAGTGGGAGGGTTTTGGGAGAGTTAAAGCGATGTTGTCACCGTACCTAAGGTTAGTGGTAACGTTAAAGGAGGGTTGTTTTTATAACCCCCATTAAAACACACAACATATATTCCTTAACAACCCCCAAACCTAAATGCTGGTTATATGCACTTCAAAGGAAATGTGTGATCATATTACATTAAATTTATATGAGAAATTACTCTCCCTATTGTAAATTTTATTTTTACACTAAAGGTTTTCAGGATGTTCACACATAACCGCCTAAATAAAGTAGAATCGCTTTTCTGGCGAAGGAGGAGGTGGAGGCTGAATGCATATTTTTGTATAAAAACACATTTTGTTATAAATATGTATGTTAAAAACAAAAAATATTCTCTGAGGTTTATTTAATTAAATTTATTTCATATTTATAAAAAAAAACTATTTTCATTATTATTTATGTAAATAAACATATTTCAATAAAATAAAAAACTTTTCAGATTTTCTTATGTGTAGACCTACATTTTCATATGTTGAAAATACACAATACAGTTGTAGGAGGACCAGCCTCCCAGTCTTTGGCTGACTACCTTTGAGAAGGTGTTAGTTTATTGCTAATCGACTGCAGCATGCCTACTGGGTAATGCCGACGAGTTTGTCCAGACATTTTTTGTAGCTCAGAGTGCTTTCCTCTACAGTACTGGCTTTTAAATCCTTAGTTCTGTCATTGTTACTGCTGTGGGAGGGAGATGAAAAATATTTTTTTTTTAAATACACAACACACAAGGGATTGAATATCAACGTACACCGTTGACTGCAGAAGACATTCTTAGGCTGAAGTGGCAAAACTCGGGTGTTATCTCCTTACACTTAAATATTCAAATGATTAAAGAATATTCCAGCGGCTCCTGCTTCAGATTCCTGCAGCGTCTTCTTCAGTGGCTCCTTCTCCAGTTATTCCCAGCAACATCTCCTTATTGCAGCACTTGCTCCAGCTACAGCAGTGCCTGCTCCAGTTTCTTCAGTGGCTTCTTACAGCAGCTCTTGCCCCAGCACTTTCTTCAGCAACGCCTCCTTCTCTAGTTCACTCCTGCTCCAGCTCACTCCTTCTAGCAACGCCTGCTGCAGCTGCTTATAGTTACTCTTGCTTCAGCTTTCTGCAGCGTGTGCTACAGCTCCTTTCAGCAACACCTGCTTTAGCTCCTTCCAGCAGCACTTGCTTCATCTCCTAATACTCCAGCGAACTCCTGTTCCGACTCACTCCTGCATCAGCCTGTTCCTACAATGTCTGCTACAGCTCTCTCAAGCGGCTCCTGTTTTAGCTACTAGCAACGCCTACTCAATGCTCCTTCTATCGGAAATTGTTCAAGCTTCCAGCAGCACCTGCTTCAGCTCATTGCAGCGGCTCTTATCCCAGCCTTTCCTACTTCCAGTGACGCTATACCTGTTATTTCAGTTGTACTTCTCCCGTTATTACTTTTATGGTAAATAAACATTTTCTTTAAACTGTTCATCAGCGTTTGTCCTCTCTTTTTGTCCTTGCCGTAATTTGCACGTGTCCCCTTTTTTAGTTGAAAGACCGATCACTCAAGAGCAGTGGCAGTGCCCAAATGTCAACCCGACGCTGCCCAAGCATGGCATCTGGCGCTGACCAAACGTACAGGCCTAAAGTTCCCTAGGTGATTCGACCCTACAGCACATTCAAAGTCTTGTCAACTCGACGGATTAAAGATAACGCCGGATTTTACTCGATGTAAATCCTCAATGTCGTCGATGTAACAACACAAAGAGGCGAAAATTAAACAACAATACAACTAATAACTGTTACCAATCGGTCGAAAAATTTATTTTCAAGACTCATGTTTTAATTTGCTGTATTTTTGTTTAATTTTCGATTTTCACATCTCGGTTTTAATTTTCGAGGTTTCACATCTAGTAAAATCCAGCGCCATCTTTAATCCTTCGGGCTTGCAAGGCTCTGAATACAAGGATAAAAAAGGCACTGGTGAAGAACAAGCGACTATAAGAGCAGTTTCTGCGGCGCTGCTACGGTGGCAGACCGCGATCCGTACCCGATAATAAACTTCGTAGATAACAACTTCCGGTATTCTGTAGTTTAATTTTCTCTGTATTTTCTCTATATAATAATGAATAGTATCGTACAAGACGTACTAACCGCAACTGGGCCTAATTGCCATTCTCTGGCGTCGCCAAGTAAATATAAATTACCTCGGCCATATGATATATGCGATCCGACAGTACTATGATTGTTGAAACATTCTTATTTTTCCCAAAGAAAATAAAACAACCTATTTTATTATTTTCCCTCCCCCAAATCAAACATATTTCATTAGCAATAAACATTGCATTTTATTTTCCGAGAGAAAATCAAACTGTGTAAAAAACTAAACTGTGATTATTTATTTTTGTCAAATAAATTATTTAAAATAAAATTTAGTACAAAACTTGCATTATATTTTCTGAGAAAGCATAACACCTATTCGATTAGCCAAAACAGGAAGTTTTTAATATCGGAAAGAATTTCGAACGAACACCGTTTCAGGTTGGAAACAACTTTGCTTAGAGTCGGTCGATCTTCACCAATGCAAATACAATCATCGTTTATTTAAATCAGCTCATAAAAAAGTAAGTATTATTTAAATTTCTTTGTTTTACGATTTTCTAAAACGTATACTATGAACTTTACAAAAATGAAAACTGCAAGAAAAAGAAGTTGACTGGCTTACGGTGGTCGAAGGGGGGGGGGGCGGGTGCTTTTGGCTTGATGAAGTCGAAACTCAGAAACGATATTAACTCTGCTTTTATTATGGATTATTTAAGATCATTTTGTTTCTTCTGGCAGCAGTCTGTTTTTGAAAGTTTTGGCGACGGTTTCTTCTTGTGAGAGTTCATGTATTCACTTTTAAAGAGTTCTTACGAACAAGACCAGACCCCCTTTTTTGGGGTACTTGACTCCAGACAGGTTTGGGGTCGCGATTTAGCAGTATTTCGCAACGTTCTACAACCTACCTACTCTGATCTACAGCCAATCGCTGGAGTCGAAGAAATTTTCGAAATTTAAGACTTTTCTATATTATATTTGGTTTACCATAAAAAAAAAACGATGCCGATAATGATAAACTTATTGATAGTAAATCATGTAGGCATTCCAGAAAACCATTAACTATTTGAAATGAAATGAAGAACCTGTACTAAGTGGAATGTGTTCCTTTGCATTATACTTTTAGTAATTATGCAGAGTTTTTATATTTAAGCAAATATGCTATGATAATAATAGATTTTATTAATAATTTATATGTTTTGTATAAACAAAACAAAATATGCTATAATAATAATAATCTGTTTAATTATTATTTTTTTGATGTTTTCATTAATTGTTTTTATTTATTTAATGTCTTAATAAACAAATTAAAACAAAATTATTTACTTTAATGTATTTTTAACAAATAGAGTTCATAAAATTTTCGTATCGAATATAAAATATTTCCGCAAACTCGCCAACAAAAAGCAAACCAAATAAAACATGAAGAATAAAAAAAAAACAATGCGCATGATCATACACTTTTTTATTGTAAAGCATGTAAAACAGACGTTAAATCAAATATGATGAAAGACAAGTCTCAAATTAATATGAATTAAAACAAACATTTTTTATCATTTGTGGTCATCCGTATATGATATGAAGCATGTAAAACAGATGTTAAATCAAATATGATGAAAGACAAGTCTCAAATTAATATGAATTAAAACAAACATTTTTTTATCATTTGTGGTCATCCGTATATGATATGAAGCATGTAAAACAGACGTTAAATCAAATATGATGAAAGACAAGTCTCAAATTAATATGAATTAAAACAAACATTTTTTTATCATTTGTGGTCATCCGTATATGATATAAAGCATGTAAAACAGATGTTAAATTAAATATGATGAAAGACAAGTCTCAAATTAATATGAATTAAAACAAACATTTTTTTATCATTTGTGGTCATCCGTATATGATATAAAGCATGTAAAACAGATGTTAAATTAAATATGATGAAAGACAAGTCTCAAATTAATATGAATTAAAACAAACATTTTTTATCATTTGTGGTCATCTGTATATGATATGAAGCATGTAAAACAGATGTTAAATTAAATATGATGAAAGACAAGTCTCAAATTAATATGAATTAAAACAAACATTTTTTATCATTTGTGGTCATCCGTATATGATATGAAGCATGTAAAACAGATGTTAAATTAAATATGAAAAGACAAGTCTCAAATTAATATGAATTAAAACAAACATTTTTTATCATTTGTAGTCATCCGTATATGATATAAAGCATGTAAAACAGATGTTAAATCAAATATGATGAAAGACAAGTCTCAAATTAATATGAATTAAAACAAACATTTTTTATCATTTGTGGTCATCCGTATATGATATAAAGCATGTAAAACAGATGTTAAATTAAATATGATGAAAGACAAGTCTCAAATTAATATGAATTAAAACAAACATTTTTTATCATTTGTGGTCATCCGTATATGATATGAAGCATGTAAAACAGATGTTAAATTAAATATGATGAAAGACAAGTCTCAAATTAATATGAATTAAAACAAACATTTTTTATCATTTGTGGTCATCCGTATATGATATGAAGCATGTAAAACAGATGTTAAATCAAATATGATGATAGACAAGTCTCAAATTAATATGAATTAAAACAAACATTTTTTCATCATTTGTGGTCATCCGTATATGATATGAAGCATGTAAAACAGATGTTAAATTAAATATGATGAAAGACAAGTCTCAAATTAATATGAATTAAAACAAACATTTTTTATCATTTGTGGTCATCCGTATATGATATGAAGCATCATTTACTGCAGAGTACAACCGGAAGCCACAAAAATGAGAAATCATGAAAACAACCAAAGTTATTAATAAAAGTGATTTTCATTTGATGCAGTTTCAGTTTTCATTGTAGAAAACTTCAGTGGGAAATGTTATGAGCGTTAGATGAATACGTTTATAGATTTGTTTACAATCAGCAGAGGATTCAAACAGTGTGTGTGTCGCCTTTTGTTAGTGTGCGTATGCATATGACATAAGGTTGTATAATTTTTTGTGAGGATAAAGACCTTTTGCGAAACTACCCCCCCCCCCCCCCAATAATACAATTCATCAAAAAGGAAAGTATGCCTAAATTTACACAGAGTGCACTTGTTTGTCCATGAAACAGAAACTGGTGAACGAGCAAAGGCCGTTAATGCTCGCACCAATTCTGCCTTGTCCCAATCAATTCTTTTCATTAATCTCAAAGAAGTAAACCCTTTCTCAAAAAAAAAACATTTTCTTACAAAAAATTATTTTTCCATTTATTAACATAAAAGCAAAAGCCTCTTCTGTGCAAAAAAAATTACACTTTGCATTAAATAACTTAAAATAAAACTTCCTTTCTATATCATAAAAAAACAACGTAAAAAGAAACAAAATTAAATTATACCCTTAAACATCATAAAAGAATCAACACTTTTCATTAAATAAATTATTGGCCCAAAATAACTAATTACGGATTGTAAGATTTATCTATGCAGTTGTTATTGTCACTTTTATTTAGCAAAACACAAGAACATTCCATCATGGTCATAGATTTTTTTATTGGCAAGTGCTAGCTTATTTCAGGGTGAAATAAGCCTCTGCTCCCCCCCTCAATCTATTTTTTTAAAAATCCCACCCGATTTATTTAAAAGCCAGACAAAAACTAAATTAGATGAATCAAAATAAATTAGATAAATCAAAATAAATTAGATATATAAAAAGTAAATCAGATAAATAAAAGTAAATCAGATAAATAAAAATAAATTAGATAAATAAAAAAAAATTTCTTGACCCCAAAATTGAAAACCCGATCAGTTATACGTCTCGATTTACCGCAAACTGGGCATTTTATGTTCAATTCATACAAAAACTGATCTCCCACTCTAAAATCTTAAATATTTAATTTTTTAAAATTATTTCTTTGCGGATATTTTTCAGACTGTTTAAATGTAATCGTCCCCTAATAGAATCTGAATGTTTTAGGGGGTAAAAACTATGACGGGTGTGATAATAAAATTTGCCTCAACATTGTTTTATTTGCAAAAATTAAAGTTATATTTCTATGATTTGTAAAAAAAAGAATACATTATTATTATGCGTCGGTTACAAAAGATTCCCAAACAAAAACTCACCGGGCAAAAGTTTAAAATCAGACAAAAGTCAATCATAATAAAATAAATGAACTTTTTAAAAAATATGAAACAATTATATTTTGACATTCAATTTTCGATAATTAGTATACATTTTTGAAAATGTTTTTTTTGTTAGTTTTATTTCACATTTTAATTTTATAAAGAAATCTGTGAGATTTTTAATGAGAGATTTTATGTGAAATAATTGTTCAGAGATGACTTTTTAAGTGAAAATGTCTGTTTTAAGGTATAATACGATGGTTATATTGAAGACGATAACTGTTTTTTTTGGGCCAAATGTGACGTTAGAAATTTCGACCAGTGTTACGACTAAAATAATCCTCGATTATATTTTTGCCCGTTTTTATTATTTAGTTTTTTTTTGCCAATAATAATAATTTTTTGAACAAAGTGTTGAATTATTAATGATTATTTTTTCTTAACACTTTACAAACAATCAAACCAATGGTAATATATTATTTTTTTAAATTTTGTTATTTGTATAAAAAATTAACTATAATAATGACGTATTGCCCGTTGTTTTTCGGTGCTTTTTAAAAAAAACATTCTTTTCACCAAATTGCTTAATATTATCAAGAAATAATAAAATAAAATGAGTTTTTCAAAGTTAAACTGAACATTTTTAAAATTCGCCAAAATCAAACTGGGTAAAATCTAATGGGGGCTTATTTTTGTTGTAACACAGATCGAAATGTGTGACGTCACATTTGTCTGCAATAACACTCTTATAATATTATACAACCAATGCAATTTTTAAATAGTAAACATATTTTGACCATAATACATTTTGCAGAATTTAAATCTTGTTTCAATACCAACATTTTTTTCTAAAACCAAGTGAAATAGGAAAGATAATCCAATAATCTCTATGCAACAATTGAACCAGTGTTTTTCAATCGGTTTTCTTCTAGAATAGTTGCTCTTTCTTAGAAAAATGATTTTCTGAAGTTTACTAAAAGAGGGAAATAATTTTAGCAGATAAACTTTAATTTTCTCCCAAAATAACTTTGGAATGTAAATACAGTATGATCATGTTGACACACTTATTCTTGTTCGGTCACCAAAGTTAAGTGACGTTTAGCCTGGCCAGAAGCAGTTGGGTACCCATTTGGGAATAGCAGGCACTATATATGGGAGGACAGCGACACCTTCCATCAAAATATACTGTCATGAAGATGTATTTTACATATACTTCAGTATAACCTTTTAATCGATACATGTGGACACAGCAGAAAAACCGCCTCCTGGGTGAAGTTTTGAATCATGTGGTGATGTTCTTTGAAAAGAGTACGGTATCGGTTTTTGTTTGTTAAATAGTAAAATGTCAGAGTTACGTGTGTAACGTGTGCTTCATTTGTCTGCATTTTAAGTATTACATTATAGATTATGTGTGGTTGCCTCCCTTTGTTAAGTCTTAATGTAACAAAGTAGGGATCAAACTTATAGAAAGAAAGAGAAAAAAGAAAGAGAGAGAAAGTAGAAGAGAGATAAAGACTCATGCTTACAGAAAAAACAAGAATCTAATTTTTAGAAAAGTTAATATGAGCGAATAGAGCTGCAGTTTAACATTATGTCTTGACAACTCATGGGAATGTTTATTGACTTAACTTAGGTCATCCTATACTAGTAAATGTAGGTTAAACGTTGACAAATTCTGCACTTCAGATGTGGCGATATGATTTTCTAGCGGCTGAATATGTATATGGATCACCACACCTGCATACAAATATATCAGAAGAAATTGGATGAAACACTAGTTAAAATTGATTAATGAAATTAAAGCTGAGGACTTTTCTCTTCATGATCATTTACGATTGGTGTCAATGTGCACCTTCTCCGAGTGAGTAGTAGGTATTAGTGTGAACAATTTAGAAATATCTGTATTTAAGGTGCAATAAATTTGGTGAATATAAATGATTGTTTCCCCCTGGAGATGTACCTGAATTCTGCTTTCAGAAGTAAGCTTATATCTATTGTCAGGGATGTTAGTGGATCCGGCGGACCTTTTTAAGAATTTGCGTTTGTTCTAAATGAGATCAGTCATTGACATTAGTTAAGCCGGATTATATTATATTTACCCTTCAGTTACCCTTGTCCATATTGCCAGATTATCTTACTGTAGATCTCCTTCTGCTATTTAGAAGTTAAAATGTCGTATTTCTCTTTCGCTATGATTATTTGCCACTTTACCTGTTTTGGACAACGTATATGATTTCTGACACATGTTCTTCACCTTCCTTATCATTGCACAATAAAACGAAGCCACTTAGCTGGCGAGCAGACTTTATGATATGAGTCTGGGAGGTTTTGTCTTTCTGAAACCCTCATCCATAGTCTGTTAGATGATATGACAGAGTGCATTGTGTTGTAGAGATTAAGTGTTGTGTTATTCGTCATTTCTTTTCTTGACCGTATATAGATTCGTTAGGGTTGTGGACTCTGCCAATATCAGAGTGTTCAAAATGCATAATTTAAGCACATTGGCCTTCACCATTTTTATTCTGTCAATTTGTGTGTGAGGAGTATAGGAAGTATGTTTCTGAGTGTCAACTTACAGTTGTTCATGTGTTCCATGGTCAGTTTTTTATAAAAATTTAAATGATAAAAAAGTTTTTAAAGTTGTTATCCGTTCATTAATCCATTTTTGGTCTCAAATAAAAATCAATAAACGAAACACCGTGAATTACCAACAATAATATGCAATAGTTTTGTATAGATAAAGTTTCGTGAATGAAATATATTCAAATATCCCAAGTTGTTGGTATGAAAAGTCAGCATGCATGACTTGGAATGAACAACATCTCTGTAAATGAAAAACTATTCAAAATGTACTTATCTTTTGGAAGAGATGGCCGCTTGTCACTTAGAAATAAATATTTAGAATGTAATGAAATGTTTAATTACGTGGTTGAGATATTCACATTTCGAAAAAAGGCAATGATTTGCAAAATCGAGAGGACAAAAAATTCTACTAGATTTAAATGCAGGTTCTCTGATAGAGTTTACAATACAATGTTTGAAAACATCTTTTTTAAACCTTGCGTTTAGACGATGCTGAGCAAATCATATGACTTTGAGAATAAATAATAGTTCGATTCTCAAAACTGGGGGTCCTTATAATAAATTACTGACCCTTTCCGGTGGCAGAATCAAAAACCTTAATTTATTTTAGCTGAGAATGTATATAAGGGACAATCGAACGACTTTTCTTATGAGCCTAGAGCATCAGGTAACATAACTATCAACATTCTTTATTTCGTCTTTGCCAAAGTGATAGGAGGATATCGGTTTAGTAACAACCTTTCTGCAATGTTTCAACTATTGTGGCGCTTGCTATTTTAAAAGCTTTTAGAATTGAAAATCTATAGTCTTTTCACCAATGGCTTAAGAAAGATTTTTAACTATTCCGGATTTAATAACAAATAAATTTAGTTTAGAATTTTCCATATCTATGATATAAACATATAGTTTTCAAGCCACAATTGTTGAATATTAATTATTTATCATTGAAACTGAACGACAAAATATGTTTGTTGTTGAAATTAATTGTGTAAAAATATAAAGTATGTTAAAATGTGTTAATAACATATTTTCTTTTATTTACAGATTGAAACTATTATGGAAAAGGATGGTTGTTTTCAGTTCCACAAGAATTAATAAAAGTCTGCATGAATAAATAACTGCCATCTCATTTTTCTGTATGTAAGTTTATCATTATTTTCAAAATACTTCCTGTTTAAGATACAATGTAGATGCAGTTTCGAAAGAAATCTTTTATCACATGTAAATATACAAAGGTTAAAAACTCTACAATTGTAACGCTGCTGAGTTTGTATGTTCACATAGTTTTTATCTGAAAATTCACATGCAAATACACACCAGTGAGATGTTGTCATAAGTAACAACACTAAGCTGGATACTCTAACAGACTAGATGAATTCTTTTCCTGGAATGCGGTAAGACAAAAAGACTACAAGAAAGATATACAATAACATAATAAACTGGTCAATTAGTGAGTGGAAATTGATGTTTTTTACTTTTACAGTAATTCGACATTTCGGAGGTAAATGAAAGCTTTAATAGAACACTCAGATATCGATGTATCTCATATAGAAATCAAGTGTTAGAGCCAGAGAAAGACCCCTTGATTGCTGAGACTTTAAACGTGAGTAAAATGAGCAAAAATGAGAAACAATACTCTTGCAAATTTTGTGGAACTGCCTTTTCAAAGCATGCCAGTCTGACAACTCACATGCGAATACACATAGGTGAGAAACCTTATTCTTGTGAGGTTTGTGGTACTGCATTTTCACACGATTCCATTTTGAAACAGCACATGCGAATACACACAGGTGAGAAACCCTATTCTTGTGAAGTTTGTGGAACTGCGTTTTCACATCGTGCCAGTTTGATAACTCACATGCGAATACATACAGGTGAGAAACCCTATTCTTGTAAGGTTTGTGGTACTGCATTTTCACAAGATTCCAGTTTGAAACAGCACATGCGAGTACACACAGGTGAGAAACCCTATTGTTGCAAAGTTTGTGGAACTGCGTTTTCACATCGTGCTACTCTGAAAACTCACATGCGAATACACACAGGTGAGAAACCCTATTCTTGTGAAGTTTGTGGAACTGCATTTTCATGCAGTTCCCCTTTGAAAAGTCACATGAGAATTCACACAGGTGAGAAACCTTATGTTTGCAAAGTTTGTGGAACTGTAGTTTCACAGAGTGCCAGCCTGAAAACTCACATGCTTATACACACAGGTGAGAAACCATATTCTTGTAATGTTTGTGGTACTGCAAAAACGACCAGTTCGGCTTTGAAACAACACATGAAAATACACACTGGTGAGAAACCCTATTCATGTAAAGTTTGTGGTACTGCATTTGCACAGAGTGGCACTCTGAAAAATCATATAAGAATACACACAGGTGAGAAACCATATTCTTGTAAATTTTGTGAAACTGCATTTACACAGCATGCCCATCTGACAACTCACATGCGAATACATACAGGTTAGAAACCATATTCTTGTAAATTTTGTGGAACTGCATTTCTACAGTGTGCCCATCTTAAAATTAAAACTCTGGGAACTACCTAGAAGATCAACAAGCTGGCTGTAGGAGACGATGCTTTGGTACCAAGGACCAGTTATTGATTGACAAAACAATTTTAGAGGATTGTAGGAAGCGGCATAGAAACCTGAGTATGGCATGGATTGATTATCAGAAGGCCTATGACAGCGTGCCCCACTCATGGCTACTACAGTGCCTTGACCTGTATAATATCAATCCAATAATTAAAAAAACAATGACAGCCCACATAAAAATGTGGCAAACCAATATCTCACTAAGCCACAGCCATGGAAAGATTACCATCCCTAACATTAATATCAGAAGGGGAATCTTCCAAGGTGACAGCCTATCCCCGTTGCTCTTCTGCATGGCAATAGACCCACTTAGTAAGCTTCTCAACAACAGGGGAGAGGCCTACAACCTGGGTCAGGGACGCCAGAGAGATCCATCCAAGAAAATCAACCACCTTCTCTTCATGGATGACCTTAAGCTGTATGCAAGCTCTGACACTGAATTGCAGCAGCTCCTGCAGGTTGTACACACCTTTTCCAAAGACATTGGAATGAAATTTGGCTTGGATAAATGCGCCAAGTGCTCCCTCAGGGCTGGGAAAAAGATTCAGACAGACAATCTACAGCTAGATGAGGAAAATGAGATACGTAATCTAGAAGAGCAGGAGTCCTATAAATACCTTGACATTGAGGAAAATGACACCATCCACAATGCCAGGATGAGAGAGAAAATTGGCAGAGAGTATATACGCCTTGTCAGAAAGATCTGCAAAACACAGCTTACAAACAAAAATAAAATAACTGCCATTAACCAACTTGCTATGCCAGTAATTACGTACAGCTTTGGCATCATTGATTGGCCTCAACAAACCATCAACAGGCTGGATGTAAAGACTCGAAAAATGTTAACCCTTCATAGGGTCATCTATAGTAATCAGTGTCTGCCAAGACTGTACTTGCCCAGAAGAGAGGGAGGATTGGGTCTATCAGAGATAAACCACTAGCACAGAGCCACTATTGTCAGCATTGGCCAGTACCTAAGAAGCTCCTTAAACCCCAGCCTAGCAATGGTACATGAACACCAAGATTCAAGACCCAACAAAACAAATTCCATCACAAAGTTGGCCAAGTATTTTGGACAAGGCTGTCATATAGATGAGGCAGAAACACCAAACAATCCTGCCACAGAGATAGCCCAAACGAGCCGCAAGAGATACATACAGACTTTTAAGAACAGGTGCATTGATGAGTGGTCAGGACAGAAACGTGCCACATACTTCCTCGATGAACTATCCAAGGACTATATTGATAAGGAAGGGTCCTTGGACTGGCTAAGAAGGGGAGCCCTCCACTACGACCAGGAGAGGCTTATAATGGCCGCACAAGACCAGGGCCTGATGACAAATACGTTTAAAAAGATGGCTGGTCTCAGTCAAGACAACAAGTGCAGGTTTTGCCACACTGAAGTGGAGAGTGTGAGCCACCTGATATCGAATTGAAAAATCATGTTGGCAGATGGCTCCTATACAACACGACATAATGGAGTGTGCAGGTACCTCCACTGGACCATCTGTAAGAAACTGAATATCAGATGTAGCAGCAGGCACTGGGAACATCTACCTGAGAGAACTGTGGGGAATGAGACATACACCATCCATTATGACCATGAAATCCCCACAGCTACCTATCTGGAAAACGCAGCTGTCAAACCTGACATTGTAATATGGAACAAAGGAGAGAGAGTGGCATTTTGGTTGAGGTCAGTGTCCCTTATGATGGGGGCCTAAATAGAGCTGAAAGGGAGAAAATAACAAAATATCAGGGTCTAATGTATGATATGAAAAGAAACTGGAACCTCAAAGAGATCTCTATCATTCCAGTTATCATAGGAGCCATTGGACTCATGAAGAAGAACTTGAAAGAGTATTTAGCAAGTATACCTGGTGAACCAAGTGCAAGAGAAATCCAAACAACTGCACTCAAGGGAACGGCCAGAATCCTGAAAAGAGCTCTCGGTTGGAGTCTGTAAATAGCGGGTGATCGTATGGCATTTGGAAGAATGCCCCGTCCCCAGCAAATGAATGAAAAGAAAAAAAGAAAAGTGAGAAACTTTCATTTTCCTAAGTTTACTAGAGCAATTCTTGTCCTGGAATTCGGTCAAACCAAAAGACTACACAAAAGATATACTATAACTTAGTAAACTGGTCGGTTAGGGAGAGGAAATTAAATAGTATAAGTTCTTTACAGCATCAATGTTTCGGAGTTAAGGAGAAGCTTAAAGGAATGTACAAATTTATATGTATCGCATATAGAGATTAAGTGTTAATCCTAAATACAGGTGACAAGTGATAGTTTTGCCACACGTCAGAACTTGAGAGTTAAAGCAGTCTTACATCACGTACTGAGGTTCGGCTTTAGGACGACTCCTACACAATACAAAATAAAAGAATGTGTATACATTTCCACTTGACCATCTATCAAAATTGTGCCTCAATGTAGCATCAAGTCCTTGGAAAATATACCAGAAAGAATTGTAGCAAATGAGTCATACACCATCCAATATAACTATATATTCTAACTGCTACATACTTTGAAAACACAGCTGGTAAACCTGACATTGATAAGTTGGACCAGAGGTAAAGATCAATGTGATTTTTCAAAATAAAATTTTTAGCTTGTCATTAAAAGCACAGAATTATTGATCCAGTAAAAATTCGATTAATAAATTCCTTGTACAAGAATATCCAATTTACTATGTGTTAGAAATTAAGCCACTTTAAATGTTTTTAAACATCAGTATAAAAAATAGGGGAAAATGTACTCATTATAATATTTAAATTCTTATTCAAAGCATATTCATTCATAATATAAGCACATATGATCTGTGTGTTTCTGCTTGTTGTTCAGTCAATTTTTTTATGAAATATCGAAACTTCTTTTAGAAATGCATTCATACAAAATAATAACTTTCATACAAATAAAGTGGATTTTATGATTGGAAATCGAAACTTACACGTTAAGATCTTCAGTCTGATGTTCTACGAACTGAGTGATTTAGATTTTCTTATGAATAGAAAAATAATGCATACGGCACGACATATGTGACTTTTTGAAATATAAAATTCATTGTTTTGATTTATTAAAATTAATAATAAAAGTATAAGAAATTTACCTAGACTTTTAGTTTTTAGGCCGATTTTATTGTCTAATATACATTTGCTCAAATTAAACCACACTTATCTA